>JAWZYU010000001.1:80597416-81197416 GCA_038380435.1 Ryuthela nishihirai
GTGGCTCAGTCGGTAGCGCGCCAGGCTCGTAATCTGTAGTTCCCAGGTTCGAGTCCCAGCTGGGTCAGCGTTTAGATTTATCTCCGCAAAATTCCCCGCCCTGCCCACGGTCAGTAGGTGCCACCGATGGGCTTGGAAAGGCCGCCGTCCGTCGGATGGGACGTTAAGGCCGTGGCCCCGTGTGCGGGAGAGCCATACCCTGTGCACGTTAAAGAACACGCTGGATGGCCTTGACGGGAGACTACCATCTGTCTCCCAACAGCTGCTCCAGTGGGTCCCCTCCCCCAACCTTGTCTGAGCCTTCGTGATCCTTGTGACCAGGCCATTTAACCCATGGTGTGCAAAAAAGTGCCACTCAGAGGTAAAACAACCCAACCCACTAATATTTTTTACTAACCTCTGATTAATGGTTATGGATAAATAATAGACGGATTAGAAACAACTAAACATTTTATCGTATTAGAATTTCATGGAGGGGTAGGGGATTCGAATCAAAACCCAAAACTTTCCAACAGCCACTTCCCCTATGGCTATGTAAATCCAGTTGTTAAGCCCTGCTTTTTATTTATTTTTTCACAAAAGTATTCAGTATATTACCCTGTCTTTATCAAGGCGAAGACTTGCACTGCTCTCAGGAGAAAGAATGCTTTCATAGCGAGATTTCTTTACCACTCCTGTGTCCTCATTTCTGTTATATACAGTTAGCAACTGTAATCTTAATAAATCTACAAAACAAGTTGCGTTGTTTTATCTCTGAGGGGTTCTTCTTTGCACACGATGGCCAGGTCACAAACACCCAAGGATTCAAAGAAGGTTGAGGAAGAGAATCCAAAGGAGAGTTGTTATAGAAGCATTGATGATTCAGCACCAATGACAAAGACCGTCATTGCTCTTTCCGCGCATTCTTTAACGTACACAATCAAGGTAATGCTCTCCTGCACATGGATCCATGGTTTAATGTCCTATCACATGGATGACGGCTCTTCCAAATCCATCGGTGTCTACTTTTGCACTGAGGACAGAAAGGGTTAATCAGGGTGAAAACTTTTCAAATCATGCATACTTGGAACTTCAACCAGGATATTACAGATTACCAACCTGGAGCACTACCTTACCTCCCCTCCCCCTCCTACACACACGCACACAAGCAGGACTTATTATCTGTGAGAACCATTCCCGAATCAAAAAAAATTAGAAGTAAGGTGGAGGGGGAGCGGCAAATTGCTTGATGGAGCCGGGAAAAAGCAGTTAAAGAGGAGCCAAAAGTCTGGAATTCTATTGTAAATAACATTTCCGTTTCCGATTTAGAGGGAGCGGGGTTAGAGGGGCTCAATCAGTAGTGCCAGGCTCTTAATATTTCCCAGGTTCAAATCCCAGCTGGGCGAGCGTTGAGATTTATCTCTGCACAACTCCTCGCTCTGCCCACGGTCAGTAGTGGACACTGATGGGCTTGGAAAGGACGTCGTCCGTCGGATGGGATGCAATGCCATGACTCCGTGTGCGGGAGAGCCATACCCTGTACACGTTAAAGAACACACTGGATGGCCTTGATGGGAGGATATCATCAGTTTCCCAACAGCTATTTCAGTGGGTCCCCTCCCTAACCTTCTCTGAACCTTCGGGGTCCTTGTGATCTGGCCATTTAGCCCGTTGGGAGCAAAAGTAAGTGCCGCTCAGAGGTAAAACAACCCAACCCGACTCGTTTTAGAAGTCTCTGAAAAATCTTCAAAAATGCATAAAATATACATGTTTAATATTTTTTCGACCTCCATTACCATTACTAGCATTCTCAAAGTGGTGGGGAGGTCCCCCTATAAATCCAGTCGTGATGGGAACAGACAGAAAAGGTTCTCTTGCAGTTTTTGGTTCAATTTGTATAAACATAATTCACACAGCTAAAAGCTTAGGAATGAACTTATAAGTAATATTAAAATATATTTATGTATATATTCACTTTGGCTGCTCGTTCAATAAGTAAAACTAAGCAAATAACTTGTTATTGAAATGCTGATTAGAACTTTATGCTGCGACAGAAGATTATGGGGGGAGGGGGGGAGTTGATTGGTAAGGTAAATCGTTCGCTGGGCTTCATCACGCATTGGCTCTCAAGACTAGAATTGTTGAGAGATTAATACTTTTGTTTACCTACACTTCAAATTTTAAAATTTAAGCCCCGTCACAAAACGATCTCTAAGCGTACTTTTTTTGTACAGAATGGGTTAAGGAGCTGAATCACTAGGACCACATGGTTCAAAGCAGGGTGGGAGATGGGGACTTACTGGACAGCTGTTAAATGCAAGTCTTCCCTCAAGGCCGTCTTTAACGAACTCACCTATACACGGAGCTATGACAACGTCCTATCTAATAGATGACGGTCTTCCCAAAAATGGGTCCCAGCTGGGTCAGCGTTGAGATTTATTTCTGCAAAATTCCCCGCCCTGCCCACGGTCAGTAGGGGACACCGATGGGCTTGGAAAGGTCGCCGTCCGTCGGATGGGACGTAAAGCCGTGGCTCCGTGTGCGGGAGAGCCATACCCTGCTCACGTTAAAGAACACGCTGGATGACCTTGATGGGAGGATATCATCTGTTTCCCAACAGCTATTTCAGTGGGTCCCCTCCCTAACCTTCTCTGAACCTTCGGGGTCCTTGTGATCTGGCCATTTAGCCCATGGTGTGCAAAAAAGTGCCGCTCAGAGGTAGAACAACCCAATCCTATCTAATAGATGACGGTCTTCTCAAAAATGGGTGTTCTGATGGCGTTCGGAATGGGGAATGGCAACAGGGAAATTGCCCCCAACTGGAAAAATTGACCGAAAAATTAATTTATGATGAATAATACAGGTGTACCAAATATTAATGTCGTTCTTTCATTAACGAATTTAACGTTTTCTTGGGTTTTCGGAAGCATATTATTTAATTAATTAATATGAAAAATCATTTTTACATAAATTTTGAATAATAGTTCTCCCCTTCCACTATTTTTTTTTTTTCGTTTTGTTTTCGGGCATAAAAATAATAAATAAAAATAAATACCCCCTCAAGCAGCTGCTTGCCACAGAGGTCTACTTAATTGTATTATGATATGACGCTAAAATTGTCATTTTTGCATTTTTTTATAAAAATGTTGACATTATGTCGTACTTAGGGCATTTTTTTATTTATCCACTTGCGAGTTAAATATTAAATCTGATTAAAGTTAACTCTGAATTTGCATTTTAATATTGTACGGATAAATTGAATTGAATATACACAGTCGTATCAGAATAATATGACCACCTACCATACATGTACTATGGTAGGTGGTCACATTATTCTGATACGGCCGTGTATGCATAATTTCTGTATTCGATCTAAATATTTCTTTGCAACATTGCTTTCTTTTCCCGGCCCCCCAGAAAAAAATTTTGCCCACCCTGAAAGCATCCCTCTCCTCCTGAAGAGATTCCTTTCGACACCCATAGATGATCTTTCTCTCTTACCGAGGGTTGGTTTGTTTTACCTGAGCGGCACTTTTTTTGCACACCATGGGCTAAATGGCCAGGTCACATGGACCCCGAAGGCTCAGAGAAGGTTGGGGGAGGGTACCCACTGGAACAGCTGTTGGGAGACAGATGGTAGCCTCCCGTCAAGGCCATCCAGCGTGTTCTTTAACGTGCACAGGGTATGGCTCTCCCGCACACAGGGCCACGGCTTAACGTCCCATCCGACGGACAGCGGCCTTTCCAAGCCCATCGGTGTCCCCTACTGACCGTGGACAGGGCGGGGAATTTTGCGGAGATAAATCTCAACGCTGACCCAGCTGGGACTCGAACCTGGAAACTACAGATTACGAGCCTGGCGCGCTACCGACTGAGCCACCCCCGCCCCTCTCACCGAGGACAGAGCAGTAGAAGAAATAAGAAGAAATGCAATTAAATATATAAATTATTATAAATAGCTACCTATACAAACTCTTCAGAATTCGTACATAAGCATCTTTCAGAAGAAATTACTTTTTTTCCTACCTCAACAAGCATCGTAGTGCCGAGACTAGCAATGGCTCCACCACCATTTTCTAAGCACATCGAGATTAACGACTCGAAGGAGGTGCATTCATTTCCATGCGCCTTATATTTCATAAGGGTCGAAACAGCAGAGAGCGCTGACATGAGGCGACGTCCTCTGCGACAGCATCCGACAGATTTAGTACTGGTGACATCTGTTGCTAGCGGGTGATGTATTTACGAGAATGGTGCGTGTACAGCAGAGGCAGTCGAATGCCATACGGATGCGATTTTATTGCTTGCCAGCTCTACCCTGACTTTATGACCACTCCTATGACGGATGTTTAAGATTCTCTTTCAACGTTCATTACTGCGCCGGGAGAAAATATGCTCCTAAACGTCATGTATTTTTAAAACTCATTTCCAGAACGGTAGATCGTCGAATGTCTCGCTAAAGAATCACATTGTTGAAATTCAAGTAACAAAAGACCATTCATTTCTTTTATTGCTTCTGCTCGAGGCTGAATTCCTGGTGTGTGTGCTTTTTTTTTCTTTAACTCTCACATTTGGTTGGTTCCCTGTCTTTTGCAGTTGGAGATATGTGATTTCTTTTTTTATATTTTTCTTCGTAAATTTCTCCCTCCACAATCTCATTTGAAAGATTCTTATTTTCGAGCAGTCTGAATGTTCATTAGTCATTAGTTCTGAAGATAAGACCATGATGAATCTTGAGGATTGAGTTGCTATGAGATAACTTAGACACCAAATAAAGATCCCCTTTCGCTATAAAATAGAATAACTTTGGTGATGGGTTTGTTTTTATACCTCTGAGCGGCACTTTTTTTTGCACACTATGGGCTAAATGGCCAGGTCACAAGAACCCCGAAGGCTCTGAGAAGGTTGGGGAGAGGACCCACTGGAATAGCTGTTGAGAGACAGATGGTAGCTTTTCGTCAAGGCCATCCAGTGTGTTCTTTAACCCTTTAACGACCAAGAAATCTGAGAAAAAGGTAGAGGGTAGTACAGACAAAGAAATAGCACTATTTGGACTAGTCCATTTCAAAATCTCGGCCGTTTTGGGCCGTTAAAGGGTTAACGTGCACATGGTATGTCTCTCCCGCACACGGGACCACGGCTTAACGTCCCATCTGACGGACGGCGGCCTTTCCAAGCCCATCAGTGTCCCCTACTGACCGTGGGCAGGGCGGGGAATTTTGCGGAGATAAGTCTCAACGCTGACCCAGTTGGGACTCGAACCTGGGAACTGCAGATTACGAGCCTGGCGCGCTACCGACTGAGACACCCCAGCCTCACTTTCGTGATGGTTGTTGTTTGCGTGTGAAGGGAAGAGGAGGAAGCAGATCCCATGATATGATGGAGCACAGGGCGAAAAGATCTTTGGAATCTTTTAGCCCTGTGCTCTTCCGTTTCATCATTTGCATATAAAGTCACACACACACAAAAATGAACACTACACGATTTGGGTATTTTTGCCTCTGAGAGAAACTTTCATTTACATACTGAGCTAAATAGACTCACAAGGACCCCAAAGGATCAAAGAAAGTTGTGGAAGGGAATTTATTCAGACATCTTGTTAGGAGACGATGGTTCCTTCCCGATGAGGCCACCCAGCGTGTTTTTTAATGTGCATAGCGTATTATTCATCTTGTACAAGGGGCCTCGGCTTAACCATCCTTCTGACGGACAGCAGCCATTCCAGCCCAACGATGTTTCTTTCTTACGGACATGGCACAGCTGGACATAGCTGGGACTGGAACCTGAGATCTGCAGATTATGACCTTTGCGAGTTACTAGCTGAGTCAAATTCTGTCTCTTATTATAAATCAATAAACAATTTGTTTAAAAAAAATAAGTTAATAATGCAAATTTACAGTAAATAATGTTGTTGTTTTTTCACTACGATTAATTCAACGTTTTTGAACTTGCCTTCCCTGGGCAATTTACAGGGATTTGGATTAAAAAAATTTTTCCCCTCACTTAAAAAATGTTTTAAATTTCATAAATGCTTCATAGAGCAATAAAGTTATTTAAATTAACTTTTCCTTAATGATCTCTTGCTTATTACACTTGCAGGATCATGACAGTAGTTGCGGACCCAAGTAGGGTGGGGATTATAACCCCCCTGAATTTAGGAGGTGGGGATTATATACCCCCTTGAACGACGTATATTTTCCAAGAATCATCCAAAAATCAGAGACTAGAGGCAACACCTTTATTAGACCCCGAACATATCTATGCCTTTTCAAATTGCTAAATACGTCACTACATGCCAGTAATCAGCTGAAAACATCAGAGGGGGGGTTGGCATTTATAGGAATGGCTGAGAGAAGTTCTATAAAAATAAGAAGCGTGCGCATATGACAATCGCAAAATTATGCATCTATTTCCCTAATCCAATCAAAACTTTCGATTGTAAAGTATCAAAAGCTAAAAAGACTCAAAACTTCAGACTAAAAGGCGTGGAGAGGGGGGAGGAGAGCAGAGGAGGCTCATAGGCTTCCTTGAGGGGGGAAGAGCAGAGGAGGCTAATAGGCTTCCTTGTGGGGGGGGGGGAGCCGAGCCCCCATCTGATTACAGGCCTGTGCTCTTTGCTACCTATCAGAGTGGTAAGCAGCTGCTTGAGAAGTTTTCTTTTGTAGAAATGCTATTTTTTGAGCGAATTCCTTCTCCAATATGTATAATTAGCGATGTGCTTTTTAAGCTAGCTTTTCTCGGTCGGTGTTTCGTGAGCACAAAGCAGGTTTTCTACAAGCCTGCCGAAAAATAGCACAAACAATTTAATCATTGGCAGTCTTGGTTCATCATAAAATGGAAAAGTTTCCACGAATCGACAGCATTGGCGAAATCGACGGTATTTTTTTTAATGAAATTTTAGCCCCCACCCTTCCCTCGGTGATGATCTTGGAAACTGATATGCACTGATGAGCTTCGAAAAGCCGCAATTTATTGGATGGGACGTTAAACCGTGAATTCATTCGATGATGAGCCATACCTTATGTACGTTAAAGAACATGCTTAGGGGTCCTGACCGGAGATTAAATTAATAAATAAATACTCCCTCAAGTAGCTGCTTGTCACAGAAGTCTAACAAGAGCCTGTCAGTTTATGCGCCCTAGTAGAAGATATGTGAGGATGTCAGGACCTCAACAGATAAACAGCACAAGCATCCATGCTTTATACAGGGCTCGAACCCAGATCCCTTTGATCAATAGCCAAGTACGCTAACCACTCGACCACATCTGTCTACTAACAGCTGTCAAGTGGATCCCCTTTCCCCAGCCTTCTATGAGACATTGGGGTCTTTGTGACTTGACCATTTTGCCGCTGTGTGAAATAAGTGCCCTTCAGAAGTTAACAGCCGAACCCAACTGATGATTACTCCAGGAACAAATGAACTCTGTCGAACATGTAGGCCTACAATCGTATTTAGACATTTTCGTAACAATATGTATAATCAGATCTTCGAGAAAATTCTCATCAGGATTTCCTCGTGAAGTAATTAAAGCTCGTAACTTTAATTACATCAATCCTTTAGAATTCGTTTCAATTTTTTAGAAGTCAATTTTAAAATTTCATTTTAATTCGTTTCAATCCTTCAGAAGTTGATTTTGGCCCTCTTCAATCCTTAGAAGTCGATTCTGGCCAGCTCCAATCCTTTAGAAGTCGATTGTGGCCTGCTTCAATACTTTACAAATCGATTCTGGCTCGTTTCAATCCTTTAGAAATCCTGTTCATTTCCCGTTTCAATCCTTTAGAAGTCGTTTCTGGCCAGCTCCAATCCTTTAGAAGTCCATTCTGGTCTGCTTCAATACTTTAGTGTTTTAGTTCAATACTTTAAGTGTCCTCCGTCTACTATAAGTTTACAAATTCTGCATCAAACAAAGTAAGATCGAGTGTTATACAATCTAATTGGTGATTCGCCGAATTTCTTCACTGTTAACATGATTTATAAAACTAACCCTCCGAAAATTGAAACCTCTGCATGAGCATCTCAAATCGAAAGCACACGCCATGAATCAAAATCTAGAGAGTCCTTGGTTGCTTGAGATATAACCGGAATCGTTTGGTCTTTATTGGCTTTGTTTATGAAGGTCGCGATGGCCTCGTGACAACTAATAATTTATAGTCGGTCGGAACCATACATATTCTCAAAATGGTGCAAGGTTTGCGAGAGTTACCAATGTTTATATCTAAGAATTTTCAGTTACATCTAGAGGAAAAGAATAGCGCTGTGAATTACTAATTATACTTCTTATTTATGAAAGCAAATTAGGCAGATACGAAAATAACTTTGTTAACGTAGGGTGACCGTACTCTCTTATTTTCCAGAGGCAGTCCCTGGAGGAAAAGCCCTGTCCCTAATGAATAAATGTCCTCAGAGTTTGATTTTCGATATTCTTTTAAATATTAAATTAACTGTACAGCATGAACAGATATTTTTTATTTAATACAATAATAGTGGCAACACTATTATAAATAATTTCCGTCACTAATGCAGGAGACTGAAAAACCCAGGCTAGAAGAGGCGTGTAAAACCACGGACCATAATTGGACAGAGGGAGAAGTTTTTTTGCACGCTTTATTCCATTAGAAAACGGTTCTGGACCGCTTCCATCCTTTAGAAGTCGATTCTGGCTCGTTTCAATCCTTTGGAAGTCGATACTTTCCCGTTTCAATCCTTTAGAAGTCGATTGTGGCCTGCTTCAATACTTTAGAAGTCGATTCTGGCTCGTTTCAATCCTTTGGAAGTCGATACTTTCCCGTTTCAATCCTTTAGAAGTCGATTGTGGCCTGCTTCAATACTTTAGAAGTCGATTCTGGCTCGTTTCAATCCTTTGGAAGTCGATACTTTCCCGTTTCAATCCTTTAGAAGTCGATTGTGGCCTGCTTCAATACTTTAGAAGTCGATTCTGGCTCGTTTCAATCCTTTGGAAGTCGATACTTTTCCGTTTCAATCCTTTAGAAGTCGATTGTGGCCTGCTTCAATACTTTAGAAGTCGATTCTGGCTCGTTTCAATCCTTTGGAAGTCGATACTTTCCCGTTTCAATCCTTTAGAAGTCGATTGTGGCCTGCTTCAATACTTTAGAAGTCGATTCTGGCTCGTTTCAATCCTTTGGAAGTCGATACTTTCCCGTTTCAATCCTTTAGAAGTCGATTGTGGCCTGCTTCAATACTTTAGAAGTCGATTCTGGCTCGTTTCAATCCTTTGGAAGTCGATACTTTCCCGTTTCAATCCTTTAGAAGTCGATTGTGGCCTGCTTCAATACTTTAGAAGTCGATTCTGGCTCGTTTCAATCCTTTGGAAGTCGATACTTTCCCGTTTCAATCCTTTAGAAGTCGATTGTGGCCTGCTTCAATACTTTAGAAGTCGATTCTGGCTCGTTTCAATCCTTTGGAAGTCGATACTTTCCCGTTTCAATCCTTTAGAAGTCGATTGTGGCCTGCTTCAATACTTTAGAAGTCGATTCTGGCTCGTTTCAATCCTTTGGAAGTCGATACTTTCCCGTTTCAATCCTTTAGAAGTCGATTGTGGCCTGCTTCAATACTTTAGAAGTCGATTCTGGCTCGTTTCAATCCTTTGGAAGTCGATACTTTCCCGTTTCAATCCTTTAGAAGTCGATTGTGGCCTGCTTCAATACTTTAGAAGTCGATTCTGGCTCGTTTCAATCCTTTGGAAGTCGATACTTTTCCGTTTCAATCCTTTAGAAGTCGATTGTGGCCTGCTTCAATACTTTAGAAGTCGATTCTGGCTCGTTTCAATCCTTTGGAAGTCGATACTTTCCCGTTTCAATCCTTTAGAAGTCGATTGTGGCCTGCTTCAATACTTTAGAAGTCGATTCTGGCTCGTTTCAATCCTTTGGAAGTCGATACTTTCCCGTTTCAATCCTTTAGAAGTCGATTGTGGCCTGCTTCAATACTTTAGAAGTCGATTCTGGCTCGTTTCAATCCTTTGGAAGTCGATACTTTCCCGTTTCAATCCTTTAGAAGTCGATTGTGGCCTGCTTCAATACTTTAGAAGTCGATTCTGGCTCGTTTCAATCCTTTGGAAGTCGATACTTTCCCGTTTCAATCCTTTAGAAGTCGATTGTGGCCTGCTTCAATACTTTAGAAGTCGATTCTGGCTCGTTTCAATCCTTTGGAAGTCGATACTTTTCCGTTTCAATCCTTTAGAAGTCGATTGTGGCCTGCTTCAATACTTTAGAAGTCGATTCTGGCTCGTTTCAATCCTTTGGAAGTCGATACTTTCCCGTTTCAATCCTTTAGAAGTCGATTGTGGCCTGCTTCAATACTTTAGAAGTCGATTCTGGCTCGTTTCAATCCTTTGGAAGTCGATACTTTCCCGTTTCAATCCTTTAGAAGTCGATTGTGGCCTGCTTCAATACTTTAGAAGTCGATTCTGGCTCGTTTCAATCCTTTGGAAGTCGATACTTTCCCGTTTCAATCCTTTAGAAGTCGATTGTGGCCTGCTTCAATACTTTAGAAGTCGATTCTGGCTCGTTTCAATCCTTTGGAAGTCGATACTTTCCCGTTTCAATCCTTTAGAAGTCGATTGTGGCCTGCTTCAATACTTTAGAAGTCGATTCTGGCTCGTTTCAATCCTTTGGAAGTCGATACTTTCCCGTTTCAATCCTTTAGAAGTCGATTGTGGCCTGCTTCAATACTTTAGAAGTCGATTCTGGCTCGTTTCAATCCTTTGGAAGTCGATACTTTCCCGTTTCAATCCTTTAGAAGTCGATTGTGGCCTGCTTCAATACTTTAGAAGTCGATTCTGGCTCGTTTCAATCCTTTGGAAGTCGATACTTTCCCGTTTCAATCCTTTAGAAGTCGATTGTGGCCTGCTTCAATACTTTAGAAGTCGATTCTGGCTCGTTTCAATCCTTTGGAAGTCGATACTTTTCCGTTTCAATCCTTTAGAAGTCGATTGTGGCCTGCTTCAATACTTTAGAAGTCGATTCTGGCTCGTTTCAATCCTTTGGAAGTCGATACTTTCCCGTTTCAATCCTTTAGAAGTCGATTGTGGCCTGCTTCAATACTTTAGAAGTCGATTCTGGCTCGTTTCAATCCTTTGGAAGTCGATACTTTCCCGTTTCAATCCTTTAGAAGTCGATTGTGGCCTGCTTCAATACTTTAGAAGTCGATTCTGGCTCGTTTCAATCCTTTGGAAGTCGATACTTTCCCGTTTCAATCCTTTAGAAGTCGATTGTGGCCTGCTTCAATACTTTAGAAGTCGATTCTGGCTCGTTTCAATCCTTTGGAAGTCGATACTTTTCCGTTTCAATCCTTTAGAAGTCGATTGTGGCCTGCTTCAATACTTTAGAAGTCGATTCTGGCTCGTTTCAATCCTTTGGAAGTCGATACTTTCCCGTTTCAATCCTTTAGAAGTCGATTGTGGCCTGCTTCAATACTTTAGAAGTCGATTCTGGCTCGTTTCAATCCTTTGGAAGTCGATACTTTCCCGTTTCAATCCTTTAGAAGTCGATTGTGGCCTGCTTCATTCCTTTAGAAGTCGATTCTGGCTCGTTTCAATCCTTCGGAAGTCGATACTTTTCCGTTTCAATCCTTTAGAAGTCGATTGTGGCCTGCTTCAATACTTTAGAAGTCGATTCTGGCTCGTTTCAATCCTTTGGAAGTCGATACTTTCCCGTTTCAATCCTTTAGAAGTCGATTGTGACCTGCTTCAATACTTTAGAAGTCGATTCTGGCTCGTTTCAATCCTTTGGAAGTCGATACTTTCCCGTTTCAATCCTTTAGAAGTCGATTGTGGCCTGCTTCAATACTTTAGAAGTCGATTCTGGCTCGTTTCAATCCTTTGGAAGTCGATACTTTCCCGTTTCAATCCTTTAGAAGTCGATTGTGGCCTGCTTCAATACTTTAGAAGTCGATTCTGGCTCGTTTCAATCCTTTGGAAGTCGATACCTTTCCGTTTCAATCCTTTAGAAGTCGATTGTGGCCTGCTTCTATACTTTAGAAGTCGATTCTGGCTCGTTTCAATCCTTTGGAAGTCGATACTTTCCCGTTTCAATCCTTTAGAAGTCGATTGTGGCCTACTTCAATACTTTAGAAGTCGATTCTGGCTCGTTTCAATCCTTTGGAAGTCGAAACTTTCCCGTTTCAATCCTTTAGAAGTCGATTGTGGCCTGCTTCATTCCTTTAGAAGTCGATTCTGGCTCGTTTCAATCCTTCGGAAGTCGATACTTTTCCGTTTCAATCCTTTAGAAGTCGATTGTGGCCTGCTTCAATACTTTAGAAGTCGATTCTGGCTCGTTTCAATCCTTTGGAAGTCGATACTTTCCCGTTTCAATCCTTTAGAAGTCGATTGTGACCTGCTTCAATACTTTAGAAGTCGATTCTGGCACGTTTCAATCCTTTGGAAGTCGATATTTTCTTGTTTCAATCCTTAAGAAGTCGATTGTGGCCTGCTTCAATACTTTAGAAGTCGATTCTGGCTCGTTTCAATCCTTTGGAAGTCGATACTTTCCCGTTTCAATCCTTTAGAAGTATATTGTGGCCTGCTTCAATCCTTTAGAAGTCGATTCTGGCTCGTTTCAATCCTTTGGAAGTCGATACTTTCCCGTTTCAATCCTTTAGAAGTCGATTCTGGCTCGTTTCAATCCTTTGGAAGTCGATACTTTCCCGTTTCAATCCTTTAGAAATCGATTCTAATCAGCTTCAATCCTTGAAAAATCGATTCTGGCCTACGCCAACATTTGAGTTGTGCTACCTTGGGTTGTAATTTTATAATGAAATTGTCAATTGCGAGCTGTCAAACTAGGGTGATCAGACGTTTCCCGTTTCCGAGGAATTCTAGTCAATCCTTCAGATAGAATTTTCAAAAGTCCCTGGATCTTTTTCTTTAAATATGATCACCTTATCTTAAAAGAAAACATTTTTTTAAGCCAGTGGTGGATGAATTTTAATTCCATAAAATCCTCCAACAATGGACTCTTGATTAAAATTTAAAAAATTACAAAACTGCACATAGCAGAAATTAATGAACACTCCTGATTCCCATAGGATAACATGGGAAAACGTGATTGGTTTGAAAGAATCATAATAAAAAGATGTCAGCGGTAAATTAATAAATGCAACTTCAAAGCATTCCATATACGCCAAAGGTAGACGTATGTGAAATGCTTTCTAGGTGTACTTATCAATTTACTGCTTTCACCTTTTTTTTTTCCTGTGATTCTTTTTCTCGCCCCTGGGGAGTGGTCAAGTTCCTGCTGTCGACATAAAACCCTTGAACACCACACTAGCCTGAAAACTAGAACACAAAGGTCAGATTTCTAGGCAAACTATTACGATTTTGTTACTTCCGCCTTTAGAACCCTTTAATGGTCCCTTTAATTAACCTTTGGCTACTAGCTTTGCTGATTTCAAAAAGGCTTTCGACTCTGTTGATCGTCATAATTTGTGGTTGATTGTGATTTCATATGGTATACCAGACAAGTTAGTTAACATAATGAAAGCTCTCTATAACAACACTGAATCGTGTGTGAGAGTTGGTAAGTCTTGTAGCAATTGGTTTAGCATTACTTCTGGTGTTCGACATGTTGGTGCATTTGTCTCCTTCTCTCTTCAGTTTGGTTATTGATTATGTTATGCGAAATACACTTCAAGGGAAAGATTTTGGCCTTAAATGGTGTGGAGATACGAAAATTTCTGATTTAGATTATGCTGATGATTTAGCCCTTTTGGCAAATGATGTTGATGAGATGAACTCTTTCATTCGAGCTGTTGATGAGACTGGTAGTAGAGTAGGTTTGGTTATAAACAGAGAGAAAACTAAAGTGATGAAAATTGGTCAGGCAGGCTGTGATTCAGTTAATCTGAATGGTTGCAGTCTTGAGCAGGTGTCACAGTTTAATTACCTTGGGAGCTATGTAACAGATAATGGTGATGTGCGGCATGAGATTAACAGACGTATAGGGATTGCTGCCGGGACTTTAAGAATCTAGGGAGAGTGTGGAGAAATAGGCATATACACCTAAAGACTAAAATTAGACTGTATAATAGTTTGGTCCTTTCTAGGGTTAGTTATGACAGTGAAGCTTGGACACTTTGTAAACAAGATAACAGGAAACTAGACACTTTTGATTCTAGATGCTTACGCAGTATCTTGGGTATTAGATGGTTTAACTTTGTAACTAATGATGAGGTTAGGCAAAGTAATTTGCAACCACCTTTAAGCAGCATATTTTGCAGAGAGAGACTCCGTTGGTTTGGCCATGTTGCCCGTATGAATAATTATAGATTAGTGAATAGGGTTATGAACAGTGTGCCTAAAGTCCTCAGAAAGAAGGGGAGACCTAGGATGTGGTGGGCAGACAATGTCAAACAGGACCTTGTTAGAATTGTTGTGCAGTGGCCGGATGCAGTAGATATAGCTCAGGACAGAACTGCTTAGCGAACTAAATTGCACGGTCTGGTTGGACCTCCGTAGCCCATGGCTGATTGAAGATGATGATGATGACTGGTGGGAATTCAAGTTAATGAAAGATGCAGAAAATGCGAACAGTAATAATTTAATATCACTTATCCAAGAAATATTTTTAATTTATCTCTTAAAATAGTTTAATATCTGTGGACGACAAAATGGAACATTAAAAAGCAAAAATTTAACTAATGAAAAGCAAGAGAAAGCGAAAACAATAGTTCGGTTTTTTTAATCAATTTAAGGTGGTATCGATGGTAAATTAATAAATGCAAAAAGGATGTTAAGTGAATATTAAAAAAATTAAACTGAATAGAAAAATGAAGTCCCATATATGGTGTCAGTCAGAGGGAGTCCAATAGGGAGTCACACTACTCAAGCTGAATAACTTTTTAAATATCTTTTATGGAAATATGGGACTGAAGGCAAATGAAAGATCTCAATTAAAGCTATCTAAATCTCGATGTTCATTTATGTTCGTTCAATATTCAAAGAGATATGAAAGCTAGAATGCTTAAGCGGTTAAATTAATTGACTTGAAAAGTTAATTCAAACAGGATAAAGTCAAAGCAATAATCATTATATTAAGCTTTAAATGAAACTTTTTAATAAGTAAAAATTATATTAAGCAAAATGTATATGACAGTTTTTAGTAATTTTTGCAATAGTTATTTCAGTTTTACACTAATATGGAATGATTTTTGAAGAACGAGGTAAATTATTATTAAATTGTTGAAGTTCAACAACTCTTTAAATATTGAAGCAAATATTGTTAAAAAAATAGAATTTAGACTTTGCTGAGATCTTTAAGTCATTTTCAGTCACATTTTCCCCTAAAAGGTTATTTAAGAATTTATTGAGTTCTGGATCTGACTTCCTATTGTCATCACATGAAGCTGTTTTTATTTTTCTGTCCAGTGCCTGTACTTTTCACAGTCAATTTATATCTACCGATTTGTTCAGAACGAAGTAGAGAACAAATCTCGGTAATCGACACTTCTACTCTCTTTTCAGTTCTGACCTCAGGGACGACGGTTGATTCGGTCGGTGACTCGCCATGCTCGTAATCTAATATTCCCGTTTCCGAGCCAACTGTGAGATTTTCGCTGCTTACCCCACTCTGCCCTCGTTGAGAAAGGGGACACCGAAGGGCTGAGATAATCTGCCATCCTTCTGATGTGGCTTTAGGGCGTGGGCCCTTGTGCAGGAGAGCTCTCTCCTGCGCACAATGGGGAATATGCTGGACGATGGCTTTAATGACAGGCTTCCACATTTCTTCTAACAAATCGTCAGTGATTCATAAATAAAAAAAAGTAAAATTCATCCAGTAGTTCCCCTTCCGCAACCTTCTCGGAGCTCTTGGTGTCCTCGTGATCTGCCATGTAGCCCATTATGTGAAAAAAAAAAACTGCTGCTCAGAGCAGTGGTGGATAAAGGTATCTATAAGTGGAGAAAAGATTCGAGAAATCCTAGGCGTAAGAAATTAGAGAAGCCCCCAACTGTTCGCGAATGTGTCGTGTATGTGTGTGTGGGGGGGGGGGGATACTCACTCGACAAAAAATTTGCAACTTATGAATGGGAAAAAATGCATGCAGCAGATTAAATAGAATTGCATAAATGCATAAATAGAAAATTTAATATGTATTACATAAACTCTCCCATACAGAAAAATAAATTAAAACTTAATTTTATATGAAAATAAATATCTGTTCATTTTAGTGTATTTAATTAAAATCGCATCATATTTGGTATTAACCTAAATGAAAACACGAGATGTGTATGTTAATAGTAGATTACACTGATTGCGAAACATTTTACTCAATAAAATATTCGAAAAGTGAAACGAGGTTTGAAGCTCCCATGAGTGTAGAGACCTTAGTTCAGTTCAGTTTATTATAATAATAAGGTTACAAACAGCATATATTGGTAATACTCTTATTAAACCAAAAGCATCTAAACTCATGTGGGTTAACTTACAAATTATTTAAATACATAATTTTGTCAACATTGACATTCAACTTTACATAAAGAAAAAAATATTTAACACCGAAAACAGGCTGTCAGTCAGCATTAGTAATGCTCATTAGATAATTAGCAGTGAGAGATCTGAAATGCATAAGAGGCGAGGGGCCAATCCGCCAGTGGCTCGGAGGTAAAACAGCCCAACGTAATCCCTCCCTCAACTTCAATGACGAAGTGTGAGAAGCAACTAGAGACGCAGAGAGACTCTGAAACCGTTCAGTTGATGCCTCAATCGTTATTGTAGATCATAAGCCAATGACTTATCAATCAACTAATGAGCTATGAAAACTATCCAAACCTCAACTGTGCAGTCTCATAATTTCACCATAATCTTCTCCAGTTGGCATTCAAGCTTCGTCACTGCTCTACATCATTTAATAGCAACAACAACCTGGCCTTCTAATTCCCACCAAAATGATCACCGAGAAGCTGTCGAACTTTGTTTGGTTGTAGCTCCTGTTGTTTGGGTTGTTTTACCTCTGAGCGGCACTTTTTTGCACACCATGGGCTAAATGGCCAGGTCACATGGACCCCGAAGGCTCAGAGAAGGTTGGGGGAGGGGACCCACTGGAACAGCTGTTGGGAGACAGATGGTAGCCCCCGTCAAGGCCATCCAGCGTGTTCTTTAACATGCACAGGGTATGTCTCTCCTGCACACGGGGCCACGGCTTAACGTCCCATCCGACGGACGGCGGTCTTTCCAAGCCCATCGGTGTCCCCTACTGACCGTGGGCACGACGGGGAATTTTGCGGAGATAAATCTCAACGCTGACCCAGCTGGGACTCGAACCTGGGAACTACAGATTACGAGCCTGGCGCGCTACCGACTGAGCCACCCCCGCCCCATGTAGCTCCTGTGCCACTAATTCAATGCCAAGTGTCGGATCATCCGCATGTAAACATAGCCAATACATCATGCAGTAATGGATAATGCCATGCATCATAAGGCGGTGATTTTATTGAAGCTTAAATGAAAGCCATAAGGCAATTGGCGAGAGTCCTCCAGTGTTTCCGCCCAGCACGTAGCACACAACAATAAATCAACGCTTGTCAAGATTCAGGTATGACGTAGCCACCTCACGGGCTCCAAAATGCCCCTCCTTATCACCTCTCGGTAACACGAAGCAGAAGAAAAGGTTGATTTTGTTCGCCGCCTGCCACTCTTGATGAATATGGCCGACAACTGTATTTACACAGGTCGCCAGATTATCTGCTTCTAACGCAGTGTGCGAACGCGCCGAGGATATGGCATCAACTTTGTGAAAGACAGCCAAATAATGGCGGCACCTGACATGCTTTGTGACTTTATAACCGCCTAACAGAGATGGCCTGTCCAATTTTTTTTTGCATCTTCCTGGTGGAGAATCCACTTAAAGACGGTTTCTGTAACAATCACTTTAGGATTCAGAACACTTCAAGTTTTTTTTGTTCCCACTCTTTCTTCTACTAAACCCACTAAATAGCTGGCATCTTAACTGAAAAAATGTCGCTTCGTAAACATTCTATTCATTACGTTTGAATATTCACTTGCACGTAATCTTTATCAGTAAAGAGAAAAAATCGATTTTTTTTTCAGTGTTTCGAAGAGCAGTTTCGACGTACTGAAATGCGCAAAAAAGAAATCCAGAGGAACGTAAAAAAAAATTCAAATGACATAGAAATAGCATATTATACGGATTAAACGAGACTGGCAGTAACCAGATTAACAAAAATAAGAAAAAAAAAAAATTAGACTCTGGTACTACAACAATTCTCGTAGATCAGGGTTTTCCAAACTATTTTTGGCATCTCCTCCCTCTCATTCCAAACAATAGCGTTTTCCGGAGCCTTTAAAATAAAAAAAATAATAAATACCCCCTCAAGCAGCTGCTTGCCACAGAGGTCTGACAGGAGCCTGTCAGTTTATATGCCAGAGTAGAAGGTCTGAGAGGATGGCAGGACCTCAGCAGAAAAACAACACACACATCCATGCCTTACCCGGGGCTCGAACCCAGGTCCCTTAGATCAGTAGCCAAACGTGCTAACCACTCGGCCATTTTAGAGCCTAAAAAAACAACGGCAACGCAGATGCACTAAATATGAAACAAAATTTTACTCTTCATGCATTATGTTAAATTTAGCCTATTTGTTATTTAATGCTGAATGAGGCTCGTAATTTACAGTTCCCAGGTTCGAGTCCCAACTATGCCAGAATTGAGATTTATCTCCGCTAACCCGACTATGCCGGAATTCAGATTTATCTCCGCTAACTATTTGCTATTTAACCCTGCCTTCTCTCAGAAAGGTGACACAGGCAATATTTGTAAAGGAGGAGACTGGGACGTTAAACCGTGGTTCTGTCTGCAGGAGAGCCATACCCTGTGCACATTACATAACACGCTGGATGATTTTAACTGGAGGCTATCTCCGAGCCCTTGAGAACAACTTAATTCCGGATCCTTATAAGCGAATACATATATTTAAAAGTGTTTATTTTATTAAATAATTAAATAGCAAAAGTAATTGTGTGTGCTAAATATCAAGATATTGTAGAAGTTTTCGTTTTTAAAAAATAAAATAAATAAATACCCCCTCAAGCAGCTGCTTGCCACAGAGGTCTGACAGGAGCCTGTCAGTTTATATGCCACAGTAGAAGGTCTGAGAACAGACTTCAATGTAGATGCCATTGATAGAAATAATATTCAATTTCCCTTTATACTCGGCTCAGCATGCAACACTTGATACAGTTGCCTGCAAAGGATTCTTCCCTTTAGTTGCTCTAAACTACAAGCATTTTTTGAATGAATGATGCTTTTAATGTCCCTCCCCCTAAGAAAAAAGTCCACAATCCATTGATATGGAAATTTGGCATTTAAGACATTACATGTGATAATAGCGCCACCATGTGACCAGTGGCGTATTTAAGCGGGAGGTTCAGTAGGACTCAAATTCCCTCCTAAATGTATACGTTTCAAAAATTATTCCCAATTTCTATGAATTTGAGACATGTGACATTTTATGTATGAAAAATAATGCTCATCTGCATTTCCTACAGAAATAGGTGATCAGAAGGTCAAATACAAAAAATCTCTCTACAGTACTGTGCGAATTAGTTGGGACAAGCATCATGAAGCTGCATAAGGAGACAGGGTCCGTGGACACGTCCCGTAAAGGACATTGTGGAAGAAAAAGAAAAACCACCCCTAGAGATGATAGTCTAATTCGAAGAATTAGTATCATAGACCCAAAGAAGACCAGTGGAGACATCAAAAGGGATATTGCGTCTCATGGGGTTAATATAGATGCTTCCACCGTACGTCGTCGCCTTCTGGAGTGTGGCCGCCGGGCTCGACGCCCCTCTAAAAAGCAGCTTTTGACACCCGCTATGAAGCAAAAAAGGCTTTCCTGGGAAAAGAAACATCGAGACTGGACTGTGGAGAATTGGGAAAAAAATTATATTTTCCGACGAAACCCACTTCGAGGTGTATGGCTACAGTTCAAATTTCGTCTGCTGCTCGCCTGGAGAACCTCTTCGATCCGGCCACATCCAGCAATCCCCCAAACACCCACCCTAGGTCATGTTTTGGGGATGTTTCACAGCTTCCGGGCCACAGACGCTTCACCCCATTGAAGGAATGATGGACAGCAAAAAGTACATAGGCGTTCTGGAGGCGAAAATGGTCCCAACACTACAGAAGCTGTTTCCTAACGGCGATGGGTTATTTCAACAGGATCTCGCTCCATGCCACAATTCTAAGCTTGCTAAGAGCTTCTTTACCCAGCAACATTTGAAGGTATTGGAGTGGCCAGGAAATTCACCCGATCTATACCCCATTGAAAATTTGTAGGCCATTATTAAAGCGCCCATAGTAAGATGGATTGCAAGAATGAAACCAAAATGAATAGAAACCAAAATGATAGAAAGTGTCATGAAAGTGTGGTACTGTCGCTCAAAAAAGTATCCGAACACTACAGTTGATTACAGAATTCAGAAAAAATATCTGGCAACGATTTTTTTAGAAATTAGTGATCTGGCAACCTTCGTGCCACGTGACACGAAAGTTGCCAGATCACTAATTTCGATAAAAATCGTTGCCAGATATTTTTTCTGAATTTTGTAATCAACCATAACGTTCGGATACTTTTTTGAGCGACTGTACTAACAACACGCTCTCATAACTAAAAAACTCTGAGTTTCTTCACATTTTGGACACACAATTACTTTTCATACTTAATTATTTCATTTACTTAATTATTCTATTTAATAAAAAAAACACTCAAAAATATGGGTAATGTTTCATAACGATCCTGTATAATTAAATTTAATTTCAAAGAGGTCAAAACTCTATTCGAGATCATTAATTTTGTAGTCAGTTGATTACTGTTGAGTAGGACATAATTCTTGAGCAAAACTTAAATATTGACATTACTTGTTATTAAGTATCTAATATATATACCAGTGGTTCTCAACCTTTTATGCTTCACGTACCCCCTGGAAATGTGTATGTAACTGGCGTACCCCTTGTATAGATAGATAAAACTATAGTTAGAGTATAATAATCGTTATTTTTACTTTGTTACTAGATATAGCGACTTTTGAGCTCTCACGGCGTACCCAAAATATTTTACCGCGTACCCCAAGTTGAGAACCCCTAATATAGATGATTGTGAGTGATTGACCTGAAGGCTGACAGGCGATAAGGCTAATTCTAAGAGGCAGAAATGGTAGAGCTATGAAAATTTGCATTTAGGAGTAATACGGGTCGTAGATCTCGGAAAAAAATCCGTAATTTGACCTACAACGTGTCCTTCAAGGTCAAAGGGGTCACGTAGAGGTCACGATCTACAAGGGCTAGAAACGTGGAAAATGGTGTCTGGGGCTGTTTCGTGCTGTAGATGTCGGAATAGTTGCGAAATTTCGGATACGGAAGTCCTTCGAGGTCAAATGTCAAATATAGATCTGTTGATGCTACAGAGCTGAAAATTGGTTCCTGGGCGTATTTTGGGTCGTAGATCTCAATGTGAAATTTCGGTTGTGATGGGTCCTTGGAGGTGAAAGGTCAAATATAGATCTACCAGTGCTGGAGGGTTAAAATGGCCCTGGGGTATTTTCAGTCGTAGATCTCAATAATTTTGTCAAATTTTTGGATGACATGGGTCCTTCGAGGTCAAAGGTCAAATATCGATATATCAGTGCTGGGGAGCTAAAAATTGGCGAATAAGGGCTATTTCAGGCAGTAGAACTCAGAAATAAGAGGAATTTTGAGATCAGGTGTCGCATCAAGGTCAAAATGACAATCTTAAAATCAAGAGGTGCCGAAATCATCGATTGATTTCTAGTAATAATATGCAAATCGAATAATATTATGTTAATGCCATATCATTTATTCATTATACAAATTGAGAGAATAATAAAATCTATCTAATGTGAGTGAATAGGTAAAAAAAATTACAAATATTTCAACGTGAGTGGGATTCGAACCCACGCCTCCCAATTACATGCCAGGTGTGCTGACCATTACACCATCAGCGGCTAATCTTTTTCGGCTACTGCAGTTTCCTGAATGTTATTCGATTCACTCGTGGCGCCATCTACGTCGGGAAACGGACAGCTAAGTTGCCTCTATGACGAACCGAAATATTACGTCACCCACGCTTATTGCGTTAAATGAATAATTAGTAAAGTATCACAGGCATCATTAGTAAGTTAGCATATAGATATGGGACTCATGAAATAGGTGACACAAAAACTTTTTTTCCAGCTAACTATTTCATGAGTTCTGTGTCTTACAGGAACATTAAGTACCAAAGGAAATTCTCGCTAAAAAAATTAAGTTACTTATTTATGTCCTTAGTGGGACCTTACATAGTTTAACATCTGAGAGGCTCTTCTGGGCAGGCAATGGACCAAATAACCAAGTCACAATGACCCCAAGGGTTAAGAAAAAGTTTGAGAATGGGATCTAGTTCTTCCCGTTTTGTATACTACCCCTTTAGTGGGGTTCTGTTTATATCCATTTATTTCTACAAGGTATGCTGACAAAACAGCATTTAATGCATTACGATTTCGCTGTCTATAATGAAATTTCCTTAAAATTTAATTTTCTCTGAGTTTTTAAAACACATAAAATTGTCTCCCTTTGGAACGAATATAGAGAGGGCGGAGTTGGGGATGACTTAGTCGGTAGCGCGATAAGCTTGTAATCTGCAGTTGCCAAGTTCGACTCCCACCTAGGCCAGCGTTGAGATTTATCTCCGCAAAACTCCCCGCCCTCCCTCGGTCAGTAGGAGACACCGATGGGCTTAAAAAGGTCGCCGTCCGTCGGATGGGACGTTAAGCCATGGTCCCATGTGCAGGAGAGTCATACCCTGTGCATGTTAATGGCCTTGATGGGAAGCTACCATCTGTATCTTAAAGCTGTTCAGTGGGTCCCCTTCCTCCAATCTTCTCTGAGCCCTCGGGGTCATTGTGACTGGCCATTTAACTCATTATGTGCACAAAAGCGCCTCTCAGAGGTAAAACAACCCAGCAAATGCAGAATCAAAATTCGTGGTTCGCACTCGATTTGAGTAGCCGTAGATGCTACGTCCCGTTACGCATGATTTCGTCAAGATGGCTTATCCTTTATTTTCAACTCCCACGTCATCCTGACGTTCTTTCTCTTCCTCGAAACTTTCTCGATGCTCACGTGTCCAACTCTTTTATCCGCCGACGATTTGTAGCGAGGATCCACAGTCATCTGGAACTTCCGAAACGAGCGGTACGAACACCCACCCGCATCTGATAACACGGCTCTGTCAAAGTTGACCCTTGACCCCGGCGTGACAGCAACGTCATGGGCTGCCACGGGGCTCCTCCCGAGAAGCGAAGTGGGGGGATCAGGGTCACGTCCTTGACGTCACTGCTGAGAAGACCCCCTGACAGACTGTGTTGACACATTGCCTTGCTGCAGTTGAGGAAAGAACCTCTGTCTCGCCATATCTCGTCTTCTTAGTAACCTTTGTGTGCCAATGTGCGGACTGTATCTATATGCCCAAATACATAGACATCGGCTAGAGAGATCACCAAGCGTGAAACCTGGAAAGACAAGCAAGATACTTCTCAGATTCTTCTCCCTTTTGCTTAACCTCTTCTGTCAGAATTTGCTTTGGAGATGAAGAAAAGAAAATCTTTGACTTAATTCGTTCGATGATGACGTATTCATTGCGAAGGTGTGTCTGCCATTTCCCAAATAAATCTCATTCAGCTAGTCTCATGTAAATCTGCTTAGGTTTAAGAAAACTTGCTCTCATTCAACTGAAAATCGTGTTATTATATTCGCTCCTCATCTGATAATAGGGGGCGGGGGTGGCTCAGTCGGTAGCGCGCCAGGCTCGTAATCTGTAGTTCCCAGGTTCGAGTCCCAGCTGGATCAGCGTTGAGATTTATCTCCGCAAAAATTCCCCTCCCTGCCCACGGTCAGTAGGGGACACCGATGGGCTTGGAAAAGCCGCCGTCCGTCGGATGGGACGTTAAGTCGTGGCCCCGTGTGCGGGAGAGCCATACCCTGTGCACGTTAAAGAACACGCTGGATGGCCTTGACGGGAGGCTACCATCTGTCTCCCAACAGCTGTTCCAGTGGGTCCCCTCCCCCAACCTTCTCTCAGCCTTCAGGGTCCATGTGACCTGGCCATTTAGCCCATGGTGTGCAAAAAAGTGCCACTCAGAGGTAAAACAACCCAACCCATCTGATAATAGGTGCATTCGTCATGTGTGATTGGTGAATATTTATTCTCTCTTTATTCTAATCAGTGGCGTACACAGAAACTCCCAGTACTGAGAGAGAAAGTTTCGCGTGTTTGAGTCTAATGATGCTGGGGATTGACGTGTTTCAGTCGCTGGTTTCCGAGGACTGCTTTAAAAAATATATGTTATTGAAGACCTGAATGGAGAGATATAACACTCCGCCTTGGGTATGCCATTGATTCAAATAAGATGTCGCTGCAGTTGAAGAAGTGATTGTAAACTTTGCAAAAGTTGGGTTAATTTTTCCACTCATGAACACCTGTTGTTTTATCTGTGAGCTGCACTTTTGCGCACTGAACGAACTAAATGCCCAGGTCACAATAAACCGGTGTGTTGGGGAATCGAGACGCGCAGCTATTAGGGACAGATGGAAGCCTCTCGTCAAGTACGTTCAGCATGCTTTTTAACTTGCAGTGACGGGAGGTAGCTGAGTCAGGAGCTCGCCAGGCTCGTACTCTGCAGTTCCCTATGTGCAAGAGAGCCATACCCTGTGCACGTTAAAGAACACTCTGAATGACCTTCACCGAGGACTTCCATCTGTCTCCTAACAACTGTGGGGTAGGTTCTCTTCCCCAAATATTCTCTGAGCCCTCGGGGTTCTTGTGGTCTGGCCATTTAGTCCATTGTGTACAAAACAAGTGCCGCTCAGAGGTAAAGCAATCCAACCTCTTCAAAAACTTCTCGTTCTGCCCTAAGTCAGTAGGGAACATTGATGGACTTGGAAAGGCTTACTGTCTATAGCAAGTTAAGCCGTGGTTCCGTGTGTAGGAGAGCCGTACACCATGCAGGTTAAAGAACATGCTGGATGGCCTTGATGGGAAGCTACCATCTGTCTCCTAATAGCTGTTCACTGGGTCTCCTTCCTCCAACCTTCTCTGAGCTTTCGGGATTCTTGCGACCTGGCCATAATGTCCATTGCATTCCAAAAAAGTGCTGATCAGAAGTAGACTCAACTTTAACGTTCACAGGGTATGGCTCTCTGCACACGGAGCTATGGCTTATGGTCCCCTCAGACAGATAGCTGCCCTTCCAAGCTCATCAATGTCCCCTTTCTCACCGAGAACAGGGAGCAGGTTAACAGAGATGAATATGAACGCAGGCACAGTTGAGACTGTGCTCGTTCTGGGAACTGCAGATTACGAAATTAATGGCTTTCAGCTAAACCAATCCCCACTTCACCAAAGTCTGGGATTAAGAATCAAATTGTCAGGTGAAGAACGCAACTTGCTCATTTTATGTATTTCGGGATAGGCAATGTGGAGAAATATATTTTGATTATGCTTCGATCGTAGATCTGAGGCTTCCTTAAAGAGAGAAAGAGTCGTTCTGGAGAGAAGGGGTCACCAGACCTAAGGATGCCTTAATGAGAGAGAATCGTTCTGGAGGGAAGGGGGGCACCAGACCTGAGGCCCTCTTGAAGAGGAGAGAGAGTGGTTCAAGAGTGAAAGGGACACCAGCTTGAGGCTCTCTTAAAGAGAGAGAGTGAGTGTCTTTCTGGAGGGAAGGGAGCACCAGACCTGAGGCCCTCTTAGAGAGAGAGAGAGTCGTTCTGGAGAGAAGGGGCCACCAGACCTAAGGATGTCTTAATGAGAGAGAATCGTTCTGGAGGGAAGGGGGGCACCAGACCTGAGGCTATCGTGAAGAGGAAAGAGAGTGGTTCAAGAGAGAAAGGGGCACCAGCCTGAGGCTCTCTTAAAGAGAGAGAGAGTGTGTCTTTCTGGAGGGAAGGGAACACCAGACCTGAGGACCTCTTGAAGAGGAGAGAGAGTGGTTCAAGAGAGAAAGGGGCACCAGCCTGAGGCTCTCTTAAAGTGAGAGAGTGAGTGTCTTTCTGGAGGGAAGGGAGCACCAGACCTGAGGCCCTCTTAGAAAGAGAGAGAGTCGATCTGGAGAGAAGGGGCCACCAGACCTAAGGATGTCTTAATGAGAGAGAGAGTCGTTCTGGAGAGAAGGGGCCACCAGACCTAAGGATGTCTTAATGAGAGAGAATCGTTCTGCAGGGAAGGGAGGCACCAGACCTGAGGCCCTCTTGAAGAGGAGAGTGGTTCAAGAGAGAAAGGGGCACCAGCCTGAGGCTCTCTTAAAGAGAGAGAGAGAGTGAGTGTCTTTCTGGAGGGAAGGGAAC
Source organism: Ryuthela nishihirai (assembly GCA_038380435.1). NCBI lineage: Eukaryota > Metazoa > Arthropoda > Arachnida > Araneae > Heptathelidae > Ryuthela > Ryuthela nishihirai. Next base: position 80,623,770 of record JAWZYU010000001.1, read on the forward strand.
ACCAGACCTGAGGCCCTCTTGAAGAGGAGAGAGAGTGGTTCAAGAGAGAAAGGGGCACCAGCCTGAGGCTCTCTTAAAGTGAGAGAGTGAGTGTCTTTCTGGAGGGAAGGGAGCACCAGACCTGAGGCCCTCTTAGAAAGAGAGAGAGTCGTTCTGGAGAGAAGGGGCCACCAGACCTAAGGATGTCTTAATGAGAGAGAGAGTCGTTCTGGAGAGAAGGGGCCACCAGACCTAAGGATGTCTAAATGAGAGAGAATCGTTCTGCAGGGAAGGGAGGCACCAGACCTGAGGCCCTCTTGAAGAGGAGAGAGAGTGGTTCAAGAGAGAAAGGGGCACCAGCCTGAGGCTCTCTTAAAGAGAGAGAGTGAGTGTCTTTCTGGAGGGAAGGGAGCACCAGACCTGAGGCCCTCTTAGAGAGAGAGAGAGTCGTTCTGGAGAGAAGGGGCCACCAGACCTAAGGATGTCTTAATGAGAGAGAATCGTTCTGGAGGGAAGGGAGGCACCAGACCTGAGGCCCTCTTGAAGAGGAGAGAGAGTGGTTCAAGAGAGAAAGGGGCACCAGCCTGAGGCTCTCTTAAAGAGAGAGAGTGAGTGTCTTTCTGGAGGGAAGGGAGCACCAGACCTGAGGCCCTCTTAGAGAGAGAGAGAGAGTCGTTCTGGAGGAAAGAGGCGCCAGATCTGAGGCCCTCTTAAAAAGAGAGAGAGAGAGTCGTTCTGGAGAGAAGGGGCCACCAGACCTAAGGATGTCTTAATGAGAGAGAGAGAGAGAGTCGTTCTGGAGAGAAGGGGCCACCAGACCTAAGGATATCTTAATGAGAGAGAATCGTTCTGGAGGGAAGGGGGGCACCAGACCTGAGGCCCTTTTGAAGAGGAGAGAGAGTGGTTCAAGAGAGAAAGGGGCACCAGCCTGAGGCTCTCTTAAAGTGAGAGAGTGAGTGTCTTTCTGGAGGAAGGGAGCAGCAGACCTGAGGCCCTTTTAGAGAGAGAGAGTCGTTCTGGAGGAAAGAGGCGCCAGATCTGAGGCCTTCTTAAAAAGAGAGAAAGAGTCGTTCTGGAGAGAAGGAGCCACCAGACCTAAGGATGTTTTAGTGTAAGAGAGATAATCGTTCTGGAGAGAAGGGGACACCAGACCTAAGGATGTCTTAATGAAAGAGAGAGAATCGTTCTGGAGGGAAGGCGGCACCAGACCTGAGGATCTTTTAAATAGAACGAGAGAGAGTCGTACAGAAAGGAAAGGGACACAAAAATAACAATAAACATACTTTATTACTAACAAAGACGATACGGCACTAAACATTCTTATATGCATAGTTCTACTTTTCAACACGAGAGGCAAATGCTCGACAACAAGTCACAGAGCACAAACCAAGTGCCCACTGCCAATAATATTGACTGAAAGAATACTGAATATCCTATGACGACTGCATAAAGACTGACTGCTGAATTCTGCGCGTTTCTTTATACTATGCTACCTTGAATGTAGAGTGATGCCAGCTCATAGTGGGTTGATGCCGACCTTTGTGCACATAATGCGATAAATGGCCAGGACCCCAGGGTTGGGAAGGGGATATCCTGGAGATCTGTCAAGAACCAAATCGAAGACTTACGTGAGGGCTATCCAATCTGCTCTTTAAGTGCACAATTTATGGCTCTCCCGCACACGAGGCCACGGCTTAACGTCCCATTCGAAGGACGACGGCCTTCTGAAACCCAAAGAGCGAAATATAGAATGAGAAAATAGGAATGATGAGAAAATTTCTTCTTTCTATTATATCAAAATTTGTTACAGATCCCATTCGTTGGCCATTTCAGGGATGGATTGGGGAGATTCCCAAGGAGAGATCTATTTTCATAATTACTCAGGAAAATATATCCTTTCCATCTATTAAAATATTCTTTAAACTTTATTCCACTTAAACGTATTGAACATTTTTAAACCAAAAAAAAAAGTTCACATCTTTTATAGATGTTAAAAAGTACGAGTTAGGAGTAGTACTTAGCCCACTTCCTGCTATCCAACTGCATAAAATTGTGAAAATCTGTTTTTTATTTTCTAAACTAATCCGTGTTCCTCGAATTCTATTGCTTTATGAACCCTACTATAAGAGCTCATATAGCAATAGGATTCATGGATCATATTACTATAATGGTACACTACTACAAGGGGACACACTGGGCTTGGAAAGGTCGCCGTCCGTCGGATGGGACGTTAAGCGGTGGCCCCGTGTGCGGGAGAGCCTATGCACGTTAAAGAACACGCTGGATGGCCTTGACGGGAGGCTACCATCTGTCTCTCAACAGCTGTTCCAGTGGGTCCGCTCTCTCAACATTCTCTGAGCCTTCGGGGTCCATGTAACCTGGCCATTTAGCCCATAGTGTGCAAAAAAGTGCCGCTCAGAGGTAAAACAACCCAACCTTCTATAAGGGCTCATACAACTTTATCAATTATTACTATTCCTTTATGATTAATTTCCACTTTTAACACAAATAACGTCTCAATCCCGTGGAGATCCTCCACCTCCCCCATCCTCCTCTTTGTCTGAGGAGGAGGTTGGGGAACCTCCTCTTCCTTGGATGTGCGTCCTTATCTATGTAACAGCAGACAAACTATCTCGTTCCTTTGCAGTTTCCTCACCCCAAACAGACAATCCACAATGCCTGACCACCTGAGTCGCCTGAGTCTCCGTTTGTCAACCATAGAAGGCCGATGTTCCATTCCGCTGCATGACCACACACGCTTTGTTATCCCGCAGACAGTCTCAACGGCGAGGCTGCCTCCTCTTTTGCCTCCTCCTTCCTATTCTGCTCGAAGCGACAAGCTGAACTCACGTGTGGACATTTCCCGCGCTGCCACGTGAGAGAGGCAACGCTTCCGAGAGCCTAGGAATGCATTTGTTACTTCTCGGTAAGGCACCACAACTAAGAAAAGTACACTTTGGGTGCCAGTCCTCCTCCCCTTTTGGTGTTACTTTTGGACAATGGTCAAAACGATGAGATTTCTTTGGTTAGTCTGACTTGTGAAAACTCGTGCCACTTCTGTTGTGCTCAGAGCAAACATCCACAGCTGAGCCCTTTAGGCCAAAGGAATTCTTCCTCCACAGAAACCAAAAAAAGGATCTGAGTAGCAGCTGCAGCTGAGCCATGATTGTTTTGAATGTATGTCTCCCTTGAGAATTGAGCACAAAGAGCCTCATCCTGTTTCGATCGAAACTTTTACCAATTGCTATTTCTTAACATTTCTTCATGAAATCGAATAATATCTCCTGTATAAAACTAGCTAAAAAGCTATTTATCGTGCATTCAAATTTAAGAGTATTTCGATCCGTGAAATTCTAAGATTTTTCTGTTGTTGAAATAAAACACATAAAGTTATGTTAATCTAAAAAGTATTTAATATTATAGTTAATATATTTCCACAAAAAAACTCAAGAAAACGCTCTCGTTAGGACCACTGATTTCATGGCCAGTTCAGAACCCAGCTTCAAAAGAAAGTAAATAACTTAGATATAAATTTTCAGATTAATAACATCAGCAAACGAAAAAATTTAACAATTTATCCAAATATTCAATGACCTCTGAGCTATTTTTAAGTAGGATATGCAGTGTTGGATCTAGGATTTCTGGAATTTATAAAACGTTACATAAAAAAAAAAATAAATACCCCCTTAAGCAGCTGCTTGCCACAGAGGTTATAGATTTATAATTATTTTTAGGTCTATAGCTTGGCTACTAATCTACGGGACCTGGGTTCGAGCCCCGGGTGGGGCGGGGGTGGCTCAGTCGGTAGCGCGCCAGGCTCGTAATCTGTAGTTCCCAGGTTCGAGTCCCAGCTGGGTCAGCGTTGAGATTTATCTCCGCAAATTTCCCCGCCCTGCCCACGGTCAGTAGGGGACACCGATGGGCTTGGAAAGGCCGCCGTCCGTCGGATGGGACGTTAAGCCGTGGTCCCGTGTGTGGGAGAGCCATACCCTGTGCACGTTAAAGAACACACTGGATGGCCTTGACGGGAGGCTACCATCTGTCTCCCAACAGCTGTTCCAGTGGGTCCCCTCCCCCAACCTTCTCTGAGCCTTCGGGGTCCTTGTGACCTGGCCGTTTAGCCCATGGTGTGCAAAAAAGTGCCGCTCAGAGGTAAAACAACACAACACAACACGAGCCCCGGGTAAGGCATGGATGTTCATGTTGTTTTCTGCTGAGGGCCTGCCATCCTCTCAGATCTTCTACTGTGGCATATAAACTGACAGGCTCCTGTCAGACCTCTGTGGCAAGCAGCTGCTTGAGGGGGTATTTATTTTTTTATTTATAAAACAAATTATTGGACTAATAAAATCGAAAGATATTTTATATTTTAAGGTTTACTTTTCTTGCTTTCATTTTGGCAGAATCGTTAATGACATCACAAAATTTTTTCTTGAAATAAATTATTTTCAATGGATAAAAATAACATCATAAAGGTATTTTTATGCTTTTATACATATAAATGTATTTTTTTTATTTAGATGTAATAAAAATAAATACCCCCTCAAGCAGCTGCTTGCCACAGATGTCTGACAGGAGCCTGTCAGTTTATATGCCACAGTAGAAGATCTGAGAGGATGGCAGGACCTCAGCAGAAAAACAATACACACAACCATGCCTTACCCGAGGCTCGAACCCAGGTCCCGTAAATCAGAAACCAAGCGCGCTAACCACTCGGCCACGGACGGCTATATTTCGATATACAATGGTGATAAGATATAAAAATTTTACACATACAGGCCCCGGCTCTAGGTAAAATTGAGTGAGGGGGCGGGGGGCAAGAAATACAATGGAGCCGAATAAATCTAAAAGTGGGTAGAATCCAGCCAAGACACTGACTTTCTAATGGAGTTTAGCATTTTCCTCTCCCTTTTATAAATAAAATAAACACCCGCTCAAGCAGCTGCTTGCCACAGAGATCTGACAGGAGCCTGTCAGTTAATATGCCATAGTAGAAGGTCTGAGAGGATGGCAGGCCCTCAGCAGAAAAACGACATAAACAGTCATGTTTTACCCGGGGCTCTTAGATCAGTAGCCAAGCGCGCTATTCACTCGGCCATGGAACGGCTCCGTTTTATAGGCTTTTAAAAAAATTTCTTGAAAAATGCATGAAATGTAAGTTAAACTGAAAGGGGGTGGGATCCCCTCCCGGGGGGATCCCCTCCCACCCATCCTATATCCGATCCTGTACACATATATATGCTTATAATCTCCCTTTTCCCATCAGAAATGGAGCAGGGATCTGCAGCGCACCAGGCTCGTAATCTTTGGTTACCAGGTTCGATTCCCACCTGTGGCAGCGTTGAGATTTATCTCCGCTAACCCCCCCGCCCCCTCCCCTACCCTCGGGACCGTCGGATGGGACGCAAAGCACTGGTGCGTGTGCGGGGGAACGTACTCTATTCACGCTAAAGAACACTCTTGAGAGACTTGACGGGAGGCTACCTTCTGTCTTCTAATAGTGTCCAGTGCGTCCCCTCCCCCCAACTTTCTCTTGAACCCTTGTGACTTGGGGATGAACATCCTTTTGTGTGCACAAAAGTGCCGCTCAGATGTAAAACAACCCAACCCTTAGAAAAGTCAATCAGATGCCGCTCCTGTTCCAAGGCAACTAAAAAGTGTTTTGGTTCAAGCTTTTCAAAAAAATCAAGCAGGATATAATAAGTCCGAATTTGAAATGAATCACCACTCCTTAAACTCTAAATACCAAGTAAAGAACATTAATCCGATAACCACTTATTTGAAGCCCACCCAGTGAGTCTTGGCCACTTGATAGCATCACAACAGAGATTATTCGTTGACAAGAGTTTCTTGAAACTCTTGTCAACGAACTTTGACATATATCACGATACTTTTGACATATATCACGATACACACTCACGTGCCATTGAAATAAGAACAGCCCCTTAAGTCAATGAATATTAATAGCAAGATGAAAGTAGTCTAATCAATCAGTTTTATGCAATTATATGGAATCAATCCATTATTCTTGATCTTTTCGACTGAAGGGCGGGAATTTTGGCTTTTCTTGTTTCAGAACGAATACAAAAGTATTCCATTACCTAATCCAAAAGAATGCACGTGAAATCTAAAGTGCTGTTTGCGCCTAATTGCCAACTTATACAAATCGTATTCAACCCGAAAAGAATACTTTGCAGATGACGTCAAGGATTCGCGTTGGCATCTTTCGATTGTTATGTTGTCTTTCTTCTGGGTTCGGGGGCGGATGGCTCAATCGGTAGCGAGCCAGGCTCGTAACCTGCAATTCCCAGATTCGAGTCCCGCCTGGGCAAGCGTTGATATTTATCCCCGTAAAACTACCCATCCTGTCTTCGGTCAGTAGGGAACATCGATGGGCTTAGAAAGGCCGCCGTCCGTCGGATGAGACGTTAAGCGATGTTTCCGTGTGTGGGAGAGTCATATCCCCTATGCACGTTAAGGAACACGCTGGATGGCCTCGACGGGAGGCTATCATCTGTCTCCCAACAGCTGTCCAGTGGGTCCCCTTCCCCAACTTTCTCACAGCCTTCGGGGTCCTTGTGACCTGGCCATTTAGCCCATTGTGTCCAAAAAGTGCCGCTCAGAGGTAAAACAACCGAATCCAACTTCAATCATACTTAATAGCAATACAAAAATTTTCATTCGCCAACATTTCATAGTCTTCAATGTCGACAAGAATATCTTAGTTCTCCAGCACTTTAAAGTCACCTTTAATGGCAATAGGAAAAAATTTTCATCCACTAGCACTTTACAACCACATTTAATGACAACACGAAAAGTTTTGTTCTCCAGCCCTTTGCTATCACGTTTAATGACAACACAAAATCTTCATTATCTAGCACTTTACAGTCATATTAATAGCAGCAGAAAATGTTTCATTCAATAGTACTTAATTGTCAGCTTTAATGGCAACAAAATTTTCATTCTGCAGTACTTTACAATCATCTTTAATGGCAACACGAAATCTTCATTCTCTAGAACTTTAAAAAAATACCCCCTCAAGTAGCTGCTTGCCACAGAGGCGGCTGTCAGTTTAATACGCCATAGTAGAATGTATGGATGGTGGGACCTCAGCAGAAAGACAGCACAAACATCCATGCCTTACCCGGGGCTCGAACCCTGGTCCCTTTGATCAGATCTTAATAGCAACACAAAAATTCCATTCAACCGCACTTAATAGTCATCTTTAATGACAACAGGAAGATTTTCATTCACCGGCGTTTTATTTTCTAGTACCAGTCATCTTCAATGGCAACAATATTTTCATTCTGCAGCACTTTACAGTCATCTTTAATGGCAACACGAAAATTATAATTCTCCAACACTTTACAGATTAAAACCGGGGGTTCCCAAACTTTGTGTCATCGCGTCCCTCTTTTGATTTATGATATCCCCCCCATTCCTCCCCACCTCTCATTTATCATTAACCAACTCATCTTTTAACACCCAATCATAATTAAAAACAAAAGAACATTCCACCCTAGTGCCCTTCCTCCTCAGTTTGGGAACCACTGGAGTAAACAATTTAAATGTCTAGTAACAAGTAGTAACAATTTTTTCCCTCATGGTTTTAATAGATATAAAATTTCCTATCCTTGCACTCTGTATTGTGATTACTACTTTTTACTCCCGTAGGACACATTTTAAAAGATCTATGTGTGCCTCGTAGTCAATGGAGGGGGCTAGGGCTGCTCATTCGGTAGCGCGCAAGGCTCGAAATTTGTAATTCCCAGGTTCGAGTCCCTCTTGAGCGAGCGTTCAAATTTGTCTCCATTAAGCGATGTGTCTGCTGTAGTGCCATATAGCCTGTTCTCGTTAACAAACACGCTGGATGGCCTTGACAGGAAACTTCCATCTGTCTCCTAAAATGTTCAGTGAGTCCCCTTCTTCAACTTTTTGTGGGTCCTTGTGACCTGGCCGTTTATTCCAGTGTGCGCAAAAAAACGTGCCGCTCAAAGGTAAAACAACTCAACCCTAGTTAATGGGCAGCAGCCTTTTCACTGTTAACGATGTGACCCCATATAGAAGGTTTATCAAAAAATAATATCTGAGAAGGAGGAATTCGTATCTATGTTTAACTTCTTAGAGTTTGACTGAATACCTAAAAATAATCATTTGGCTTAATGCTCTGACAGAAAGAATCAGCAGTCATAACTGAGGTATTCTAAAGATCGCTCGAGCAGATACCCGAAATAGGATTAGAAGAGTCAATGTTGGCTTACTGAATTACTTTATTATTTCTACGACGATCTGACACATCAGGATTGAAAGATGCATATCTATGTACTTTAGTCAAAACCACTAATACCATAGACGCCGAATGGCGAAACATCCTAACACAAAACTCTCATATAGGATTCTCAAACCAAGAGATGGCCTCATTGGAAACTCTGGAAACTACCAGAAATCGGGCACCAAATCTTCAGAGGAGATTATCGCTATTATTTAAGATCACATCGTTAAGTTTTTTATTACTTTCTTTTCAATCGGTTTTCGTAGATCTCTTTTTACTCTAATGTTTGTTTGTTTTTTTCATACTAGATAGATAGATAATTTTTATTTCAGATAATGTTTTACAGTATGCAAAAACTTTTGAGGTCTCACAAGGGTTCGTAAGATCTCCATACAGAAACAATTTCAACTAAAAACATCAGTCGTCACAAAAAACGATACTCAAAACAAAAAATTTCTAGAAATCCAGAAGCGAGAAAGTCAGAAAGGTAGAAACATTTAATATCCATGTTACATATAAACAGTTCTAGTAGTTTAATACAAAAAAAGTTTCCACATCATCGAGTTTCAAAATGTAGTTCTTGAGAACTTTAGAAAACAAATGAAAATTCGTGATATTTTTCATGCTGACCTAGAGAGAGGAAAGGAATTTCGGTGCTAAGTACAAATAATAGTGCCTAAAAATTTCCTTATGTAATGCAGGAATTTCATAATTTATGTTTTTATCTCGTCGTAATTGGTAATTATTCGTATCAGTTTTAATGCTATCATTTCTAAAGTAAAAACATTTAACAATTTCGAAAAAATAATCATAGCGTAAAGGCAAAATTCCTGCTTCTCGAAACAAAGGTAATGAAGGTTGCGTTTTTGGGCTTTTAGTTAATAAGCGAATAAATCTCTTTTGCAGCACTAAAAGTTGTTTAAAATTATTGAAATACATGCCACACCAAGATTTTATACCATATGTTAATTGAGAATGGATTAATGCATAATATAGTGTACACATAAATTTAAATGAAACTAAATGTCTTACGAGATATAAACGGTTATGTATAACTCAGGTTACGTATAACGGTTACGGATGACCTTCCTTTTAACCCATGTTACATGCACTTTCCAAGTTAGGCCTGCATCAATCCAAATACCTAAATATTTCACTGACGGCACAAAAGGAATTTGAGGACAGTTACAGTGACTTTTCGATGAACAATTTGTATCATATTTCAATTCATTGCGGATTTATTATTATAAATTATTGAGAAATGAAATGGCATTAAATAAAGAAAAATGCGGAATTTTTTACTTTGAAATATTTACGGAATATATTACGGAATTTTTTCCTTTGAAATAAAATGTGAGAAAGAAAGAATAAATATACAATTAATGAAATACACGTATCAAAATAAAAAAATTTTGTCAGTTGTACATCTCAAATCTATCAAGATTCAAATAAAATTTGTTTTTATCTTCATTAAAAATAAGCCATGATTTGGCCACCCTGCTCTAAACACTGCAAATTTCCATGGATGATTCAGCACGGATCTTCAGGTAGGAAATTCTTCTTCTATTGCCCTTTATTATCGTCGATTTCTTACTAAAGCTTCATAATGTAAGCTGTGCATTCTAGTCATAATATCTTAATTCTTCTGCGACTGAACTAAGATTAGGTGACAATCGGATTGAGTTGTTTTACCTTAGGGCTGCACTTTTTTTTTTGCGCACAATGTGTTAAATGGCCAGGTCACAAGGACCCCCAAGAGTATATAGAAGATTGAGGAAAAGAAGATCCACTGGATATCTATTAGGAGTCAGATGGAAGCCTCCAATCAAAGCCATACAGCGTGTTCTTTAACGTGCACTGGCTCTCTCACACACTGTGCCACGGCTTAACGTCCCATCCGACGGAAGACGGCCTTTCCGAGCCCATTGCTGTCCCATTTCTCTCCGATGACAAAGTTGGAGTTAACGGAGAAAAATTCTCAACGCAAGTACAGTTAGGACTCTAGTCTGGGACTGCAGATTACAGGGCGGGGGTGGCTCAGTTGGTAACGCGCCAGGCTCGCAATCTGTAATTCCCAGGTTCGAATCCCAGCTGGGTCAGCGTTGAGATTTATCTCTGCAAAATTCCCGGCCCTGCCCACGGTCGGTAGGAGACACCGATGGGCTTGGAGAGGTTGCCGTCCGTCGGATGGGACGTTAGGACATGGCCCCGTGTTTGAGAAAGCCATACCCTGTGCTCGTTAAAGAACACACTGGATGGCCTTGACGGGAGACTACCATCTGTCTCCCAACAGCTGTTCCAATGGGTCCCCTCCCCAACCTTCTCTGAGCCTTCGGGGTCCATATGACTTGGCGGCACTATTTAGCCCATGGTGTGCAAAAAAGTGCCGCTCAGAGGTAAAACAACCCAACTGCAGATTACGAGCCTAGTGCGCTGTCGACTGAGCCAACCCCCATCCCTCAAATGAAAGAAATGCGAAACATTACATCTGGTAAGATTTCTGATGTGTAACATGTGAATCACCTATAGCTGCCAAGTTTAAATATTCTGACACATTCACTTCATAGTACGATTTCTTGGGAACATTATGTCCCCATCTGATGACCACAGACAGCCCTCCCAAAAATTCTGTTTCGTTTCTCCCCTTCATCTTTTATCCGACCTTCATGGGCAATTTCCCTGGGCTCTTGTTAACCAGAGATAAGATTTCTATTCATAGTTTTCTCATCAAAAACGAAGGGTCAAATGGTAGTTTACAAAACCAAATCAATTTCTATGCCGACACCTTTTGGATGGATTAAACTGACCACGTGACTCGTGTGCTCTCTTGTCGAAGTCGTAGACTCTAGAGCAGGAGTCGGGAACCGGCGACTCCGAACACTCTAAAAAATGTCTGTTGACACTTTTTTTTGTCCAACGTTCAACTCTGAAAATGTTTTTCATTAAAAACAAATACTAGAACAGGTTGGCAGACGATAGTTTTAAAGTACCGATGCAATTCCAATGCTCTAAAACACTCCAAGTTTCATTAAGTTGGCCGAAAAAACTTCAACACAAAAAGTCGCACTGACGAACGGCAAAATTTCTAAAAATCATTTTGAATAGTTTTATTGTATGCACTTCAGTATACTTATAAAAATAAATACCCCCTCAAGCAGCTGCTTGCCACAGAGGTCTGATAGGAGCCTGTCAGTTTATATGCCAGAGTAGAAGGTCTGTGAGGATGGCAGGACCTCAGCAGAAAAACGACACAAACAGCCATGCCTTACGCGGGGCTCGAACCCAGGTCCCTTAGATCAGTAGCCAAGCGCGTTAACCACTCGGCCATGGGACGGATTGAAATTATATGTTATGTTATTTATATATTTATTTGGTTAATAAAATAATCTGCGGTTTCTGTTTTCCTGATATGGCTTTTGACCCAATTAAGATTATAATTTGCGGCTCTCAAATTTTGTTGGTTTATCGGGTTTTTTTTTTTGTTGTTTCGGCTCTTGACCCATGAAAGCTTCCCGACCCTTACTCTACATTTTTTTAAATCCGAGTCTGCCGTGGATAACTATCCCATCCGGCTCATTGCATGCCCTTATTTGAGATGAATATTTTTCTTTAAACTACTGGAATTTCTTAGTACATGTTTTTTTTTTTCTTTCGAAGAATTGCCTCTCAAGCAGCTGCTTACCAAAGAGGTCTGAAAGGAGCTATCAGTGTAATACGCAACAGAGAAGATCTGTCAGACACCACAAGAAAGAAAACAACCATGCCTTATCCGAAACTAGAACCCGGATTCCGACGTATGCCTCAGACTTGCTGCTTCAAGTGATGTATAAAAATATGTACAACAATTCACGCACGAAAGTTGTATAGGGACGACACAATTTATTCACAGTACGTAAGTAAAGTAGTAATTTATTACAGTTTATTCACAATTACGTGCTGGGGATGCTCTCAACTCCATAGGCCTTTGCTGCTGCAAGTACATATGCAATGAGGTGGAGAACAACACATTTTGCAGATTCTCGCTTTATCGACCTCAAACTTGGCGAAAGGATAATTAACTTTTGCCTACAATATGGTTCACACAAAATCCAGAGAACTGCATCAGATTCACCAAGAATCTTGATTCTCACTTAGAATCGAACCCTCTCCTTAAGGATTTCGTTCGAGTAAGAGCGGCGTCCTTTCGACGCATATTCAAACGTCCTTCCTGTTTGACATCTACGCTCAAGACTGTTGTTTAATTATTCGCGGGTTCGCCTCCTGCGCTGACACTCGCGTCCCAGGCTCGTTGTAAAAAGGCTACAAAAGGGTTCTAGGCACGTCACCCTCGCAGGCAGCCATCTCAGACCCGGAAACAACATCAGATGAGTCACATCCCCACAATAGCACTTCCAAGAACACACTTAATACATAAAAATATTTACAATAACAATAATACAATAAAATGCTGCAATAAACAAAAATTAATAAATTAGAGGGGCATGACACCAGGTTCGAGTCCCACCTGGGCCAGCGCTTCAATTTATTTCCGCAAAACTACCCGCCCTGCTTTCGATCAATAGGGTACACCGATGGGCTTCGAAAGGCTGCCGTTCGTCGGATTGCACGTTAAGCCGTGGGTCCGTGTCTGGGAGACTCATACCCTGTGCACGTTAAAGAACACTACGAATGACCTTGATGGGAGGCTTCATCTGTCTCTCAACAGCTATCCAGTGAATCCCCTCCCCACAACATTCTCTGAGCCCTAGGGGTCCTTGTGACCTTGTCATTTAGTCCATTGTGTGCAAAACAGCGCCGCTCAGAGGTAAAACAACCCAAAGTCCAGATTTTTGCTTTCTATTTTCAAGTTTGGCAACAACACAAAAGCATCCACTCCAAAGGACAAGTGTATGACAAATTATTTACCCGACTTCCTCTCACTTCTCCCCCGCATCCAATCACAAGACTCATTCGAATCGCAGTGCATGCGCGTATTTCCTCTTGCACAGTTCTCGCTGTTTCCAGGCAGCACGGATCTGAAAGCACAGCCTCGAACTGGCAACATTGTAGCGGCAGCACTGCGAAGGGAGGACGGTGCCTAGATCCTATCGCGTCTGAGTTCAATCTCTTTCCTGACCGAGAATCGCGGGGGGTTCGGCGAGAGCGAGCCGGCACACAACGAGCGAAGGACGTCGCATTAAAACGACACGGGGACTCAAAGGAGGCAGGGACGTTGCCACAGCCGACCTCACGAGACTCCATGTGTGGCTTCAGAGTTCAAGTGCAGGTCGCAAGGCTCGTACACCGCGAACAGGGGAGAAATTTGTCAGCGTTTCGGTGATGGATTCGGGAATGGAGAATTGGATAGGCGATCATGAATCAATTTTACTTTTGCGCTTTTCGCCGTCAGTGGATGAAATAACGAGAGAGAAAATGGGAAAAATGGTAAGGTTTAGAGCCGTGCCATTCAACTGCGTGTGCCCGGAAGCTTTCCTCACCCTGGAATAGTCGCGCTTTGGTGTTTTAGCCGCCTTACGTGTATTATTGTTCGTCATTAGCACGGCTACTCGTCTGGATGGATTGGAATGTTCCGGCTGTGCAGCCATAAAAACAGATTTTGCTACTTTAACAATATAATGCGCTTTAGAGATGTTGAAAGGTCGCAATCGGGTGTAAAGGAATAGAATAATATAATATTAATTTATTTCCTTCATATACTATACAAAAATAGGTATAGCAAGCCTTTGAAGATATTACTCACGAAGAGAACTTATATGTGAGTAGTAAAAAAAACACAAAACAAGAGATGTGTAAATACAAAACACGACACACAAAAAAAAACCCACAGCGTCTGTGACCGTGCAAGCTGGAGGTGATTCCGTTTAACTGTCTTTCACTGCAAAATTAAATTTTAAACCGAAACATATCTTCAATGTCAGAAGTGCCCATCAAACAATATCTTTAATTGCGTAGAGAAATTCGTAAAATTACTCGCCATTTTGATTTCGCAAGGAATTGAAAATCTGTGGTGTCGTGCAAAGGTAAAATTTTTGAAACTTGGTTGAATTTGTCTTGATAAATATAACCTCCCTCTTAAATTATTTCCATATGTTTCATAATAATTTATAAACCTGTTACCACTTCTGGTAAAAAAAACTTTAAAACCGTATACATACAAATGCTTAATCAGCAGAATAGATAAATTATGAAAAAGTGGAAATGAAGGTTCAGTTCTAGATTTGAACAAAATCAATCTTAAAAAACACTAACGTAGTACCACTCCAATGAACTATACCATAATTCAATCTGGTATACAAACGAGAAATAAGCTATACGTAAAATCGATAGGCTCCTGTCAGACCTTTGTGGCAAGCAGCTGCTTGAGGAGGCATTTATTTGTTTTTATTGTTTGAAAGAGGGCAAAGATTTCGTACAAAGTAAAACTTTCTAAGATAATCGTTTATTTTCCTGGTAATTCCCTAAACATGTGATTTCCAAGTCAACATTTGTCATCAACGTTTTACAATTTCTACTATCTAAAGTAACCCCCAGATATTTAAAAGCAGTGACCTGTCCAATTACAAAATTACAGGAGCGAGGTCTGACTAATGATGTCCGTGCTTTATTTTTTCCAATGATTTTTTTTCCTGTATAGGTCCCATGGCCGAGTGGTTAGCGCGCTTGGCTACTGATCTAAGGAACCTGGGTTCGAGCCCCAGATAAGGCATGGTTGTGTGTCGTTTTTCTGCTGAGGTCCTGCCATCCTCTCAGATCTTCTACTTTGGCATATAAACTGACAGGCTCCTGTCATAGTTCTGTGGCAAGCAGCTGCTTGAGGGGGTATTTTTTTTCTTGTACAGGTTGGTAAATTGTGAATGCAAAAGCCCCATAAGTATTCATGGGTGTCGGGAGGGAGGAGAGGAGTCTTCCACTCAACCTTACCGAAATCCAATAATACAAAAGTATCAAATATTAATGTCGTTTCTCCATAAAACAATGTAATCTTGATCTTTTTTTACTTTTCCTTTAGTTTTTGAATGCATATTGTTGATTTTTATTAATACGAAAAAACATTTTTTTAGATGTATAATAACTTTTCCTTTTTGGACATTCTTAGTTGTTTGATATATGCATGAATTGCTGTATTCGCAACTGAGCTCATTAATGAAGGGCTCGATCTAAATATAAAAAATACTTTTGTGGAAAAAATTAATTTTGCCAACGCGTGGTGGTTCTAACCACTAAACTATCATCAGTTCTGTCATTAATTCACTAATTGTGACTTTTAACTCTTCCTGATCATTTCGCTCATCGAGCCACTTCTTGAATTCTATGTCAGCAGATAATCTCCGTCTTTACTATTAATTGATTCTTGTTATTAACAACACTTTATCGGAATGATTTCCTTGTTTACATCTATACTGAGAAAGACTGGAAAGTTGCATTTCTCGATCATAGATGTCGCTACAAATAACAGATAAATGACAGAGCTGGCGATAGTTTAGTGGTTAGAGCACCTGGCATGTAAGGAGGCTTGGGTTCGAGTCTCAATCATCGGCAAAATTCATTTTTCCATACAAAAAGTATTTTTGGAATTCTATGTCAGCAAGTAATCTATGTATTTACTATTGCTTGATTCTTGACCTAAAAATTTATATCTTGAAAGACTGATATTTTTTTCTTTCCCTCCTCCCGTAAAAAAACCTTCCTTGTAAGTATTTGTAAGTACGAGCCTTCTATACATAAAATAAACATTTCAAATAAAAGCAGAAAAACAAACGTGTTAACTTCTTAGCGCTTTATATTTACTCATTCGCCTAAATATAAATTATGTAATACGAAGGCATATCAAAAAGTAAGTTGCTCTCTTGAATACATAACAAACAACAAAGTACAGGAGAACGGCAAATATATTAGGATGAAGATACAACCTGAATCTACTTCTCCATATAGTCGCCTAGGTTTGTAAATACTTATCCGAAAATGATTAAGTTGCCCATTCCGTGAGGGTAGAAATCTGCTCCAATGTCTACCAACCAAGTCATGAATGATGGAATGCACACTGCCATAGGAAATGTCCAAAGCACTCGAACTAATTCCATTTCCCTGATTTAATCCGGCGATTACACCGAATCACGATACATGACCGAGCACGAAACATGATCCAGAGTGATAGACGTCTATGGTCTGCCTCTGCGGTATTTATCTTTTAAATCTGCACCGCCGTTTTCAAACTGTTGGCATCACTTAGCGATAGCCTAACGAGACATTGTATTGTACCCTTTCACGGGATATTTCTCGATGGGTTGCCGTACAATTCATGCTTTTTGCCCACAAAAAACGAGCTGTTTCGCGAATTCCCATTTAGAGTAACAATCGAGTTGACACACCATGATTATTAAGCCTAGTCTTGGTGGGGCGGGGGTGGCTCAGTCGGTAGCGCGCCAGGCTCGTAATCTGTAGTTCCCAGGTTCGAGTCCCAGCTGGGTCAGCGTTGAGATTTATCTCCGCAAAATTCCCCACCCTGCCCACGGTCAGTAGGGGACACCGATGGGCTTGGAAAGGCCGCCGTCCGTCGGATGGGACGTTAAGCCGTGGCCCCGTGTGCGGGAGAGCTGTACACGTTAAAGAACACGCTGGATGGCCTTGACGGGAGGCTACCATCTGTCTCCCAACAGCTGTTCCAGTGGGTCCCCTCCCCCAACCTTCTCTGAGCCTTCGGGGTCCATGTGACCTGGCCATTTAGCCCATGGTGTGCAAAAATCATCACCTTCTCTGAGCCTTCGGGGTCCATGTGACCTGGTCATTTAACCCATGGTGTGCAAAAACCATCATTCACGAACAGTAAGAAATGCAGTATGCACGTTCGCGTTACTTTTAAAGTACGTATTTGTATGACAAGATTTTAAAAATGTACAGAAAATAAATTTATGTTTTGCTTTAACTTCAGAGGTCTTATGACTAGCAATGGTGATGTGTTTAAGCTTCTAGAATTTGGTAAATATTAAAAAGGAATGCTGTTAAAAAATAAAATTTTAATAAATTTGTTCGAAATCAACAATTTATTTCCAGTAACATGGCATATAAACTGACAGGCTCCTGTCAGACCTCTGTGGAAAGCAGCTGCTTGAGGGATATTTATTTTTATTTAATATTTTTCTGTGAAAAGCTTCGCTGCAAAAGTAGAGAGAGCTTTGAATGAAACAAGCTTTCCATTCTTGTAGATGGAAGTGTCTCAATACATAATGGATTATCTATTGTGAAGAATGTTTCGTTTGGCTTCATCTTCAGAGAGGAATCTTTTGGGGGACCATCATTTGGATAAATTAATGTGTGGGGGGGGGGGGGCGTCACTTGGACAGATGAATATTTGGAGGGGCACCATTTCCACAAATGACTCTTTGGAAGATTGTCATTTGCGCAGATGAATTTCTAGTGGGTCGTCATTTTCACAGAAGATTCTTTAGTGAGTCATCATTTGCAGAGATGAATCTTTAGTGGGTTGCCATTTCTTCAAAAGAATCTCTCGTGTGCCTTCATTTGAACAGAAGAATTTTTCGTGTGTCATCATTGCCCCAGAAGAATCTTTTTTCGCATCATTTGCACAGGAGAATCTTTAAGGTGTCATTTTTTGCACAGAATGATCGTGTCATTATTTGCACAAGATAATCTTTAAGGTGTCATTTTTTGCACAGAATGATCATGTCATCATTTGCACAGGAGAATCTTTAAGGTGTGATTTTTTGCACAGAATGATCGTGTCATTTTGCACAGGAGAATCTTTAAGGTGTCATTTTTTGCACAGAATGATCGTGTCATCATTTACACACAACCCTGTATATCATCATTTGCACAAAATATTCTTTCGTGGCACAGAAGAATCTTTACTTTTTTTGTATAAAAAAATCTTCAGTGGATGCTTATTTGCAT
The DNA here is from genome assembly GCA_038380435.1 of Ryuthela nishihirai. Lineage (NCBI taxonomy): Eukaryota > Metazoa > Arthropoda > Arachnida > Araneae > Heptathelidae > Ryuthela > Ryuthela nishihirai. The sequence goes on from JAWZYU010000001.1 coordinate 80,641,930, forward strand.
GTAAGAATCTTTAGTGGATCATCATTTTCAAGGGTGATCTTTTGCACGCATTAATCATTAGTGACGAGGCTGATAATCACGGATATAAACGCATTTATATCAGTAAATAAACGTCAAATTCTCCCTGTTTTTAAGAAATCTATTAAAAATTGCTTCTAAGAAACGAAATACATCTATGATTGCATAACAGATTTTGTTGAGATTTTCAGAAATGTAATTAACTGGAATTACTTATTTATTGAACGGAGCAAAGGAATTTTCGCTTTTTGAATAATTAACCACCAAGACTAGGCTTAATAATCTTGTAAGCTCAGGTGAAAATAATTTTGGAAGAGAGGGGCAAATCATTCCAAAGGTTCCAGCAGGATAGATCAAAAAGGGAAGAGGGACTTCGTGTACCATATCTTCTGCTCCACTCTCTGCCCCGCGCCTCAAGAACAAGGATACTACAAACAATTGACGAGCGGGGTGGTTCATTCGGTAGCGCGCCAGGCTCGTAATCTGTAATTCTCAGGTTCGAGTCCAACTTTGCCAGCATTGATATCATCTCCGCTAAACCCCTGACCTCCGTCAGAAAGGGAATACCGATGGGCATTGGAAATGCGGTCGCTGTCGTATGGGATGTAAAGCCGTACCCTGTGCATGTTAAAGAACAGTGTTGGATGGTCTTAACGGGAGGTTACCATCTGTCTCCTAACAGCTATCCAGTTAGTCCCCCACAACTTTTTCTGAACCCTCGGGGCCCTTGTCCTCTGGCCATTTAGTCCATTGTGGGGGGAAAAGTGCTGACCAGAAGTAAAAGGAGAGCTTGTACCAATCCCCAGTGATGATGCACAGAACCGGCCAGGTCTAGCACCTAATGTCCGACCCCGCCTTCTCGTGGTGCAGGCCGTTAGTACCTTTCAAAAGAGATATTCTCTTTTAGAAGGGAACGGAAGGGGAGGGCTGCCAGTTCAGTATGGCCTACTGATCTGGTCATCTATGGCCACTTTTTTTCTTTTTTTTCAACCCTGCTGAGGAGTTGTCAACTTCAGAGGGTCCTGGTGCTGACCATTTATACCTACTAGACTGGACTTGTTTATGGATTTGAGCTTGATTATGGATCCTGGACTTGCTGCACTGGTGGGCCTCTGTTGAGGGGGAGTCTGCCGCTGTGTTTTCTGTTTGCTTCTGGGTTGCCAGCTCTAAGTGAACAGAGGCATGGGATACTTTATATCAGCTGGTGGATAATCCTAATCAGAGGCCATCGCAGGTACCTGAACCTTACTTAGCTAGTTGGGCATCGTCAAGCCTAAACTGGAGTAATGTGTCTCAGGCATATGAGACACATTATATAACCATATGGCCATATGGTTCTTGAAAAAGTCCACTTGAAAAGGTGGTGCCTGATGTTCCTACCAGCATCGGTGACTTCAGCCTTTAGCGGAGGAGGAACAGGTCTTTGCCCCATGCCTGCGATCAGGGGGCTGTTTGATATTGTTGGCCCTACCAATCTCAATAAACCTAATTTCTTTAAAAATCCTACTAATCATTTTCTCTCTGCAGGAACGTGGAACGTGAGGACATTACATGGAGATTATTCTCTTGATGTCCTCATGCAGGAATTATAACCGCTATAACCTAGATATTCTAGGCTTGCAAGAGACCAGATGGACAGGTAAAGGTGAGATACTTAAAAATAACTTTAAATTTCTCTTTACAGGGAGGGAGGATGGAAAGCATCACCAAGGCGTGGGTCTGCTGCTCAGCAGACATGCTAGTGATGCTCTTCTAGGATATGAGTGCATTAATGAAAGGTTTCTTACAGCAAAATTTCAGACAAGCATTAAAGACTTGAATGTTATCTGCTGTTATGCCCCCACTGAGGATTCTGATGAGGATGAGAAGGATAGGTTTTACAGACAACTTCAGGATATTTTGAATTCTGTCAAGAAAGGAGATATTACCCTTGTTCTTGGTGACTTCAATGCCAAAGTTGGTACCGACTCTGACCTTTGGGGAGGAGTAATAGGCCCTTTTGGTATTGGTAGCTGCAATGGCAATGGGCAACGTCTCCTACAGGTAAGTAAACTCAATGGTTTCAGAATAACTAACACATATTACAAACACCGCGACATACATAAATACACATGGGTTTCACCTGATGGGCTGCATAAGAATATGATTGATTATATATTAATTAACAGCAAATGGGCTAGTTCTGTTAGAAATACCAGGGCATATAGGGCAGCTGAAATTGGATCTGACCATTACCTTGTTAAAAGTGTCTTGCAACTTAAACTTAAAAAGTGTTGTGCTAGGGTTAAAAAATTTACCATTAATACTGAAGCTCTGAATGACCCAGTTATAGCTAAAGCTTACCATGATAGGTTACTTAGTCATTATGACAGTCATGGTTTGCTTAATACTGAAGTTGAGGAAGAATGGGGCCATTTTAAACAGGCTTTTTTGGAAACTAACAGTACTCTTTTAGGGAAAAAGGAGCAGAGGAGGCAGAATTATTTAAGTGATAAGGCACTTGAGCTTATTTCAGAAAGAAGGAACTGCAGGAATGTCCTTAATCAGTACCCTACTAGTCCTAATAGAAAGGATTACAGAGAGCTTAATAAACGTGTAAAGGATCAGTTAGCTACTGATAAGAATCTTTTCTTGCTGACAAAGCTGAGGAAGCAGTTAGACAGCACAACAGCAGAGAGCTGTACCAGATAGTTAATGTTTTGTGTGGCAGAAAACGAACAGGTATACAGGGATTGAAGGATAAACAAGGCAAGGTTATAGAAGGTGAGGGTTCTGTCATGGCTAAGTGGGCTGAGCATTTCAGTGATGTTCTAAACAATGTGGTTAGTTCTACTCCCATTGTTTGCAATGATGATAGATTCATTGGCTGCTTTAATGTTGGCCCTATAACACAATCTGAAGTTAGTTTGGCTATTTCTAAACTTAAACTTCATAAATCCCCAGGGGTGGATGAAATTACTACGGAAATGCTTAGAGCTGGGAATGTTTCAGTTACCATTTGGATGACTGAAATTTTGAATAACTTTTAAGATAAAGGCATGGTTCCTAAAGATTTTACCAATGCTATTATTATCCCTATTTTCAAAAAAGGTGATCGCAGTTCTTGTGATAACTATAGGGGTATCAGCCTACTCTCCGTTCCAGGTAAAGTTCTTTCCATGATTGTGCTTAGTAGAATTAAGAATCTGGTTGACAGGCAATTGCGTGACGAGCAATGTGGATTCAGAAGTGGTAGGGGATGTGTAGATCAGATATTTTCACTTAGGCAGATTCTTGAGAAATGTTTCGAGTTTCAGAAACCTTTGGTTGCTAGCTTTGTTGATTTCAAAAAGGCTTTCGACTCTGTTTATCGTCATAATTTGTGGTTGATTGTGAGATCATATGGTATACCAGACAGTTAGTTAACATAATGAAAGCTCTCTATAATAACACTGAGTCATGTGTGAGGGTTGGTAAGTCTTGTAGCAATTGGTTTAGCATTACTTCTGGTGTTCGACAAGGGTGCATTTTGTCTCCTTTTCTCTTTAGTTTGGTTGTTGATTATGTTATGCGAAATTCACTTCAAGGGAAAGCTTTTGGCCTTAAATGGGCTGGAGATACGAAAATTTCTGATTTAGATTATGCTGATGATTTAGCCCTTTTGGCAAATGATGTTGATGAGATGAACTCTTTCATTCGAACTGTTGATGAGACTGGTAGTACAGTAGGTTTGGTTATAAACAGAGAGAAAACTAAAGTGATGAAAATTGGTCAGGCAGGCTGTGATTCAGTTAATCTGAATGGTTGCAGTCTTGAGCAAGTGTCACAGTTTAATTACCTTGGGAGCTGCGTAACTGATACTGGTGATGTGCGGCATGAGATTAACAGACGAATAGGTATTGCTGCCGGGACTTTTAAGAATCTATGGAGATTGTGGAGAAATAGGCGTATACACCTAAAGACTAAAATTAGACTGTATAATAGTTTGGTTCTTTCTAGGGTTAGTTATGGTAGTGAAACTTGGACGCTGTGTAAGCAAGATAACAGGAAACTAGATGCTTTTGATTCTAGATGCTTACGCAGTATCTTGGGTATTAGGTGGTTTAACTTTGTAACTAATGATGAGGTTAGGCAAAGGAGTCTGCAACCTCCTTTAAGCAGCATATTGTGCAGAGAGAGACTCCGCTGGTTTGGCCATGTTGCCCGTATGGATAATTATAGATTGGCGAATAGGGTTATGAACAGTGTGCCTAGAGGCCTCAGAAGGAGGGGGAGACCTAAGATGCGGTGGGCAGACAGTGTTAAACAGGACCTTGTTAGAATTGGTGTACAGTGGCCGGATGCAGCAGATGTAGCTCAGGACAGATATGCTTGGAGAATTAAACTGCGCGGTCTGGTTGGACCTCCGTAGCCCATGGCTGCTTGAGGATGATGATGATGGTGTATCATATGCAAACTATAAAAAAGGAAATGTTTTTTATCGCAACGAAACCAGAAAAAACAAAAGACGATTCGGAGGGGGGGGGGGGGGAGTGCCGATCAGAAGTAAAATAATCCAACTGGTGTATTATAAGCAAATTATAAAAAAAAAACGGAAATGTTTTTTACCGCAACGAAACCAGAAAAAACAAAAGATGATTCCGACAAACAGACAACTGTCAAAGAAACAAAAAAAAAAATCCTTAATACCAAAAAAAGGGTAAACTTTAACCAATTTTTTCTTTCCATATACAATTATCTTGACGACTTCCTAGACAAGAAGGTGCAATTTTTTATAGATCAAATAATCATCATTTTCTCCACTACCAGGCGATTTAATCTTTACTGTCAATCTTGAAAAAGCAGGACAGTGACAGTTTGTTGGCTGCAGAGGGGACGGCAAAGGACGGGTGTGACAGCCTTTGGTGTCGAACATGTCTAGCGGCGCAGTTTCGCAGATGGAAGAAGCCTGAAAGCACGAAATGTGCCCGGCGACATTGCTTCGTCACTTGATATACACCAAGCAGGCACATTCCTTTCGGTTTTGTGACAGATTTCTGCTCCAAAAAAGAAATGCACTTTTATCATCAGAAGTTTGGGCATTTTGCAAAGTAACAATCATAAAAAAAATGGAATCTCGTTAATTTGATAAAGGGCTCAATAGGTAGCATTCCAGGCTTTAAATTGATTGTATCATGTCCGAGTTTCCACGGCGATTTTCTCTTGCGTTGTGATTTTTTTCCGCTAGCACAGTAACTACTATAAGTAATATTAATTTATACATTAATTTTTTCGTGTTATTTGGCAGGAAATATATACCCATTTATAATGCATTTCGTTTTTATTGTCAAGAAAGTAAAAAAATAGTAATTTCATAAGAAATTAAAAAAAAAAAATCAAATGTTAACAAGTAGACCCTACCGTTGTCTTGACGTTAGGTTTCGTGTAACCCCACCATGCACATAACAATTCTGAGACTGGATTTGTGTTGGGTTGTTTTACCTCTGAGCGGAACTTTTTTGCACACCATGGGGTAAATTGGCCAGGTCACATGGACCCCGAAGGCTCAGAGAAGGTTGGGGGAGGGGACCCACTTCAACAGCAGTTAGGATATAGATGGTAGCCTCTCGTCAAGGCCATCCATTGTGTTCTTTAACGTACACAGGGTATGGCTCTCCCGAACACGTCGCCACGGCTTAACGTCCCATCCGACGGACGGCGGCCTTTCCAAGCCCATTGATGCCCCCTACTGACCGTGAGCAGGGCGGGGAATTTTGCGGAGATAAATCTCAACGCTGACCCAACTGGGACTCGAACCTGGGAACTACAGATTACGAGCCTGGCGCGCTACCGACTGAGTCTGAGACTGGAATAAATGATTTATATGTGCCGCTCAAATGGAAAGTGGACAGCTCCTATATCTGGGTGATGGATGAGTGATCTTTGTGTCCTCAGCAGGGAAACGGGTATACATACACAGAACAAACTCATCGACACCAATATCAGTCGCAAGTATCGGCTTGAAGGTGATAGACCGTGTTTGGATTCCAGACAAACCCAGCATCGAAATATCTAAAGTCGAACAATGTGTGGTGTAATTCACGTTTCAATTTGACTATCAGGGGTTCGCTGTTGACTCGGTTTCTTGACTGTAGTGACACCATCAACTCGCAATAATATTGCAAAACTATGGATGTTTGATAACAGGCAATAAAACCAAAACGTCCAGAACTATTGAGTATTCCGTTACATGACAATGTCGGCTTCCATAGTATTGCCCAGCAATACTATGGTACCACTATGGTAACAATACCAGGTAACAATAGAAACGTTGAACAGGTATTGTTGGAAGTATTCTCTATCTGATCTCTTCCTCTGTGATTTTTACATTTACATAGTCCTCTAAAGAAAGCTTTAAAAAGGAAGTTCGAATCGGAATAAAAGGAACAGCCCATGGTCACAGAATTCCTCAAATAACAGACGTCATTCTGCGCATATATATATTTAAATAAATAAACCTCTTCCCTTCGATGGGTCATCGAATGTCGTGGAAGAAAATACTTCGATTTATTAGCGTTACACAAATGTTTTAGTTTTTTAGACTTCTTTTTGGTGTATCGCACAACAATGATGCTACGTCTTTTCTGCTAGTCTCAGTGCGATCCTTTTGATATTTTCTCCATGATTTAAGTTTCTACTTTGAAAACTTCTATTCCTTTTTGATATTTTGATTAGTTTGATTTAATAGGTATCATGGTTAAGCATTTTTCCATAGAAAGAGATACCGAATAAACGTTATCAAAATTACTAGCATTATCAGATAACATCAGGCCGGTCCAACACGCACCTCATTGCAAAAAAAAATTGCTGCTCATAGAACAAAAATTCGATATATTGAATGTTGCTCATTGCCCTCGAGGTACTTGTCACCTGGACATTTAGCCCATTGTGTGCAAAAAGGTGCCGCTCGGAGGTAAACCAATACAAACGAAGCCTCTTCTGCTGTTTCACAATGGATTCTCGAAAGCAATATTTATTGTTCTAAGATATTACATTTTGTACTTTAATTTGCTTCAATAAAAATCTAAGATCAGAATTCTCCTAGAGAAAGGTCTAACGAAAATCGTGGGGAAATCCACCTCTGGTTATGTGGACTTCTTAGAAGCTATATCAATGATTATTTCAGAATGTTAGAGTATGTTTGTTTCATAGACTGTACACTTTAAATCGAATTGTTAAAGATATTATCAATGTAAAATTTATTCAGAAGTTGTTCAAAAAAATTTAAGGTTTTGAAGATTTATTTTTCATGGAGTTAATCGGTTTATCTTCTGGTTACAACAAGTTAAAAATTATTTAATGCAATTCATTTTTTAATTACCATTTCGTATTTCCCTTTAAATAAAGCAAATTTTTTCGAAATGACACAAAATCTGCAAATCCTTGCGAATAATAAGTATAAAAAAATGAAGTAAAACGGTATGATGCCACACGGATTTGGTAGTTCAACCATTCAAAATAGCATTTCCGTTATTAGACTGTATAAACACTATTTAGCCTATTTACTATATTTCCCCCTAAATATGCTTTAAAATGGTACTTTATGCAGTGGCGGATTAAGATATCTGAAGGTCCAAGGCGCAAAAGGGTTCCGGGAGGTCCACAGTCGTGCGGACGACTACTGTATCTATTGCTAGATGTAAGGAAATTTATAATTTACGAATGGGAAAAATGGATACAGAAGCTTGAATAAACTGAATTAGACAGCTGCATATCTATTTCTTGGCCGAGTGGTTAGCTACTGATCAAACGCACCTGCGTTCGATCCTGGGTTGATTGTCTTTCTGGTGAGTTCCCACCGATCTTATCTCTGGTGCATTCAATTGACAGGTTTATGTCAGACATCTGTAGCAAGCAACTGCTCGAGAAGCTTTTGATTTTTTTAAAAAGAAATCTAATCTGTATTATATAAACTTATACTTGCTAAAAAATAACAAAAATAAATTCCTGTTCTTCGTAGTATATTGAAAAAATCCCATTATATTTGGTAAAAACAGGAGATGCATATGTAAGTAGTAGTTTAAACCGATTGTGAAATATTTTACTAAATAAAATGTTGAAAAAAATGAGTTTTTTTTTTCAACATTTTATTTGAGGCCCCCGTGGCCGAGTGGTTAGCACGCTTGGCTACTGATCTAAGGGACCTGGTTTCCCCCGGATTACGCATGGATGTGTGTGTCGTTTTTCTGCTGAGGTCCTGCCGTCCTCTCAGATCTCCTACTGTGGCATATAAACTGACAGGCTCCTGTCAGACCTCTGTGGCAAGCAGCTGCTTGAGGGGGTATTTACTTATTTTTATTATTTATGAAAGTCGAGGCTTCACGCTATTGTGAGGCACTCTGCTGATGATTTTACGACATAATATAGTCATTATCAATGCTTTTCAAAGGAAGGCGGCGGCTAATGGAATATTCGCTCTGTCCAATGTCGAGCGAAGTCCAAAAATACGTAGTTGGCATATTGTATATAGACGTTATGCCCATGAGTCACAGCTTCCAACCAAGCGATTGCCAACCCAAGGTGGACACCATAATCACAATCATATGCAGACTCAGGATTTAGAAAAAAAATCGAGGGGTAGGGGACCGGGAAAAGAAAGTTAGAAAAACACAATCGAGCCGGGAAAATGTAGGGGGGGGGGGGGGACAAGAGACTTCATTTTCCAATTCTGCGTTTAACATTTCCCCCTTAGTTTTACAGTTCTTTAAAAATTTCTTGAAAAATGCATGAAATGTAATATTTTCATTCCTAGCATTCAATTGGGGCTAAAACAGAATGCAGAAATCATTTTCCTGTAAGCACCATTTACAAGGTTAAAATGAAATCCAAAAATCACGGGTGGGCTTTTGGAAAATTTGGGAAATTTGGAGAGTGGGCTTCACACTTTGCCCACTCTCCAAATTTTCGGGGTGGGGGTCTGTCCACCTTGTCCAACCCCTTCGCACACCATTGGCTATGGGTGCAATCAAACCTAAGTGGAATATTCAAATTATTATATGGTAAATTTTTATTCTGTACGAAAACTAACTATTCAGTCAGGTAAAAAAATGACTTGGATATTAAGGCTCTTAAAAGTGTCCTTGGGCTCCCGCACAGTGAAATGTTAGCATCCTTCAGCAGATGAGAAATGCTGGGAAAATCCGTGTCTGACCAGTCACCAACTTTCTTTTTCAGCTGTACGCTTCGATCGTAACGCTTCGATAGAGAAGGAAAAACAAGCTGTTTTACCAACTAGGCAATGAAGGCGCCATCTGTCGTCGAGTTAAAGAACTAAAAGACCAAATAACAGCCGTGTTACGAGATTTTGGTAGCCCTTTATTTTTTGGCACTTATTACTTTGGTAAAAAATAAATTTCTACGGAAGTCTGATATGAGTCTATGAATATAATACACTAGATTAGATCCAGAAAGGTGAGACCTAAACATGAAAACGACGTATAACCAGGCCCGGATCTAGAAAAAAAATTGGGAGGGGGGGGGGGGGGTGATAAGACTCAATCGAACCTGTAAAAGAGTAAGGAGGGGGGAGGGAGGTAAGAGACTGTATTTCCATTGCAGTATAATATTATCCCCTCCGTTTTAAAAGTTTTTAAAAATGTATGAAATATACATGTTTCAAATTTTTTCATTCTTAATAGGGGAGCATTCCCTTACCTCTCCCAGAGTCGACCTTGCCTCTGATGAATATGATATTTCGCTTTCAGAATGAATGAAGTTTATTTTACGCCTTTGAGGCACTCTAACATTGGAAATTAGAACTAATGAATGATTGGGAAAATTCATATAGTATTTTCTTTACTATCGTCCCGGTGGCCCAGTGGTTAAAGTGCTTTACTACTAATCAAAGAGACTTAGGTTCGAACTCTCTTTTATTTGTATTGTCTTTCTGCTAAGGTCTCGCTTTCTTCACACTCTCTCGGTAGCGCGCTAGGCTTGTAATCTGCAGCTCCCAGGTTCGAGTCCCAGCTGAGCCAGCGTTGATATTTATCTCCGCGAAACTCCCCACCTTGCCCACGGTCAGTAAGGGACACCGATGGGCCTGGAAAGGACGCCGTCCGTCGGATGGGACGTTAAGCCGTGTTTCCTTGTGCGGGAGAGTCATACCCTGTGCAGTCAAAAAACACGCTAGATGGCCTTGACATGAGGCTACCATCTGTCTCCCAACAGCTGTCCAGTGGATCCCCTTCCCCAGCCTTCTCTGAGCCTTGGGGTCCTTGTGATATGGCCATTTAGCCCATTGTGTGCAAAAAAGTGCCGCTCAGGGGTACTCTCTTTAGGGCTTATTAAACTGTCAGACATCCATCGCAAATGACTGTTTTAGGGGGGAATTTATATCATTCTTTTATCAATTACATGTTTTAGAGAGAGTGTCTGCCTAGACGGTCAGAGAACGACCACCAAACTTGACTTCAGCTTCATGTCACCGCATCTTAGCACATGTAAGGTTTTCGACTCCAGAAAATTAGGCTCATCCCCAAAAATCGGCCGCGAAACGTCTGTCCATTGATAACTTGTCGGATCGATAACTTACACTCCATTCATAAGGCAAGGCGACGCCAGAGATTTTGGATTGGATTGTTTTACCTCTGAGCGGCACTTTTTTGCACACCATGGGCTAATTGGCCAGGCCACAAGGACCCCGAAGGCTCAGAGAAGGTTGGGGGAGGGGACCCACTGGAACAGCTGTTGGGAGACAGATGGTAGTCTCCCGTCAAGGCCATCCAGCGTGTTCTTTAACGTGCACAGGGTATGGCTCTCCCGCACACGGACCACGGCTTAACGTCCCATCCGACGGACGGCGGCCTTTCCAAGCCCATCGGTGTACCCTACTGACCGTGGGCAGGGCGGGGAATTTTGCGGAGATAAATCTCAACGCTGACTCAGCTGGGACTCGAACCTGGGAACTACAGATTACGAGCCTGGCGCGCTACCGACTGAGCCACCCCCGCCCCCAGAGATTTTGGACATTGTGGCGGGTGTTTACTTTTCTGGCAATATAATAACAACAATCAAATCAGAGCCCTGCCCGGCGTAATGAATTCTTTAAAGAGCAATCAAACTTTAAGTTATTCATTATGAGAAAGGTCCGTTTAATTATATAATATATTAGTTTTATTTATATTATTATAAATTATTCATTATATTATAATCATTATTATATTTTACTAGCAAAATTATTTATTATTATAATTATTTATTTTTATATTACGATTATTAATTATTATATTACACCAGCAATTAATTTTTGTTATTTATTTTTATTTATATTTATTTATTATATTTGCTGAATTGCCCGGCATTGCTAGGGCATAAATATAATGGCTCAGAATAGCAAACTTCCGGACTTCTTCCGAAAGATGGCACTAGTGTTTTTTGGCGTGGACATTCATTTACACTTTTACAGCCGGGGTGTCGTCACGTGATCAACTTAGTCCGGTAGCTGCAAACGTCACTCGATTCGTTCGCACAGAACCTTGTATCTCGTTTTTTCAATTTTATTTCGCTGCAATTTTTTCAAGAAACCTAATTTTGTTTCCCTTTCTTCATTCCCCATTTAATCTAATTTGTGATAATTCTTAAAAAATCAGCCGTTTCCTTAAAAAAATTAAAGGCATAATATTATTGTGTTTAGAATAAAGAGCAAAATCAGAAAAACCAAAGGTGTGTTTAAATGGGTGGTTTGGGAAATGTATATACAAATATATATATTTTTAAATTCTTTTTATGTTTTTTTTTAAACATTTAACAACTGCAAGGCATTGATTCAGAATTAGGGTTTCTGAAAACTCGGGTTTTTAGGAGTGCGAGTACGAGTCCCAAATTTTGAAAACTCGTCGAGTCCGGATCTAAATCTAAACTAAAATCAATAAGCGAAAACGTTTAATATTTTGGAGTTCAATAACAATTCTCATAGCTGAAGTCTTTGTAACAAAATAAAATTACTAAAATTTGTTAAAATTAGAATTGTTTATTATATTGCAAGATTTTTAATTGAGATTTGTGGTCGTGCCAAGAAATTATAAAGAAAATGTACTCAAATTTATTTATTAATCAATTCATTTATTTTCAAAAATTAAACTTTAAAACTAGATATAACTATTTGAACATTCATTTATTTCAATTTAATTGCTTTTTTTGGTCTTTAGGTAGAAATATTTGAGAAATACTAACGAATTAAGAGACTTGTCAGCAAGTCTCGATCTGATTGTAGTACAGAAGCTGCCACTTATTGAAAATGTTCTTTCATTAGAAGTTGAAGTTGGTTTTATGGAGGAAAGCGCGTTGTACAGATCATCAAGATTACTTGTTCGTTTTCCAGTGTTTCTGAAAAGCAAAAATTCTTGTTTAAGTTTGCTATAAATCTCGGATTCTTTTGGAGTTGGAGGTTCAGCTGCGTTTTTCAAAATTAAATCAAGTTCTTCCTCCATTGTCAATTTTTTTTTATTTTCAACTATTATTAATTCTTGGTCTTGCGAAGCTTCCGTTGATTCATTATTATCTTCTTTTTGGTAAAGTCTTTTTAATAATTGTGTGGCAAAGTCTAAAGCCTGTTTAGTAGGTACAAATTTTGGATCTTTAAGCGCTTTGAACAAATCTAAAACTAACTCAAGATTGTGGCCCAGTTTAGCTCTGATTTTTACTTGTAATATTCCATTTTTAATGGAAGACAATCTAAAAAACTTAACTACTTTTCGAACGTTGTTAATTATTTGATGGATACTAACAACTTCTTCCATATGTCCTCTGTTGTTGTTCTTATTTCAATATCCGCTCCATCAGCAAAAACATCTTCATTCTCATCTTCAGTATCAATTAATTCCTCTTCTTTTTCGCGGTTTGATTTTTTCTTATATAAAGTATCGCACACTCCAAGATGTACTCCATGATTGAGGCACAATTGATAAAATTTTGTGAACTCGTGGACTCGTCGAGTATTAGAATCGAGTCCCGAATCCGAGTAACTACCCAAATACTCGACGAGTCGAATCGAGTACAGAAACCCTATTCAGAATACACCACTGGTTTTCATTTAATTACCAGTTGCGGTATCCTTAATATTTACTTATTGATTACATTTTTTTAATCTTTTGGAAAAGAAATCGCACGACCCAAATATAATTTAAAAAATATATACTTTCAGAGGTCACGTAGATAAATTTCCATGGTATGCAAGCAGTAATCGAGATTTTACAGCGTAATAACTTCTTAAAATTATTAAGGAAAATTGTGACAGTAGATACGTTGCAAGTTTGGTATTTAATTATGGAATATTTAATAACAGCTATTCCACTTTATATAACTGCTGTCGCGTAAACAGGTTGAAATGGAAGCAATAACCTGTACATTAAACTTTAGTGATAAATACTGTGAAAAGTATGAATACATTTTAGTAGTTCACATACTAATTTCCATCAATTTTGAACGAGCTAAGTTAAATATTTATACCTTCATAACTATTTAAATACTGAACTTGATATTTCTAAAAACCTAGATTTGAGGTAGTTTAAAACAAATTATTTTCAGTGCAAACATGGGCAAGATGTCCCTGAGGCAACATAATGCAAATACAGTGCGGAATATACTGATTTGAATAAAATTTGTACTGTATTTAGCAGTAATATTTTAGAATATGATACAGAAAATTACAAAACTCATAAAAAATTACGATTTTTTGCATGTTGATTTTAACAATATACTAGTGTATATCACAGCTTTGGAATATATTAAGTAAATATTTCACTACACTTTTTTTTGTTTCTTTGCAACTCATAAAAGATGCCCATAAAAGATGCCCAATCTCATAAAAGATGCCAAATCATTAAAAAGATTTCAAGAGTTGAATGCTGAACCAAAAAGCGTCAAGAGCCCTCTTTTAGAGTGCTCGGAGTCGCATGCGGCTCCTGACCCCTAGTCTAGGAGAACAGGTAGAACACACCGACAAACAGACTGAGAAACCAACTCTCTAAAATATATAATACAATTATAATTAATTAAAATTTTTCATAAAAAAGAGATCAAGAAACAAATATAAAGTTTTCTGTCAAAACTCGAGCATGTAAAAACTTCGAATTATCATCTGTAAGTATTACACAGGAGCAGCTGCTTACTGTTCAACATGAGCAGCTGCTTACTGTTCAACATGAGCAGCTGCTTACTGTTCAACATGAGCAGCTGCTTACTGTTCAACATGAGCAGCTGCTTACTATTCAACATGACAGATGCTTACTATTCAACATGAGCAGCTGCTTACTATTCAACATGAGCAGCTGCTTACTATTCAACATGACAACATGAGCAGCTGCTTACTATTCAACATGAGCAGCTGTTTACCGTCTGAGAGTGTTTCTCACTTACCGGAACACAAACAACGATCAAAAAATTTGGTGGTCCCTAATAGTTAAATTTTAAAAGTATTAATATCAAATTTGCGTCTCATAATGATCACATTATTTCTAGTTTTCCTTTTGTATGATAATAGGATTTACACTGACTCAGTTGACAATCACTGGTCTAAGAGTTGAACTCTTAAATGCATTTAATACTTAACAGAGCTTTTAAAAATGAACATGATTACTTTTAGATCATATGTTAAATTTGATTAGATTAGAGTTAAGAGACCCAATCTTTAAAACTTTGATCATTCTCGTCTTACAATTAAATCAGTTTTGCAATATAATGCAAACAACTTTTTTTTCCCCACACAATATTTTTGTGTTAATACAACCCTAAAACCATATCCGTTCTTCATTTTCAGTACAATATTCATATAACATGTTTCTTTGATTATCTTTATGCAACATATAGTATTATACGGAATAAAATTTACATGAAGAAAGTAGAATAATTGGAATACATAAAATGTTGTCGTGCTGTTAGCGAAGAATTTTAGTTGCACTTGAGTTAAGACACTACTTCTAAATTGAATGCAGATAAGACAATGTAAGGCAAAACAAGAACATTATCATCGTTTATCCATTATCAATTGCAGAAGACGCTTAAAATCTGTCCAAAATGTCAACCGGAATTTGAAGTCACTTGAAGTCATAAAGATTGAAGCATAAGGGGGCAACAGAAACAAATTCAAGCATTTAAAAAGTAGTGAATTTAGGAGGTTTAAAGTTTCTTTCACAAATGCAGGAGGACTTAATTTACGACTATTTCATTCCATCAAGATAAGGTCCAACCAACTTCTGGAGATTCTTGTCTTTTTTGATTGCCTCATCTCCTACATCGATTGTGTCTCTATTTAAGGGCGATTTTCGTAGACAACTGCAGATTTTCAGATGTTGTATAATCCAAAGCAGCTGAGACGTAAAGCTCTTGCATCTACGCCTTTTGAAAATTCCCCTTTGCTCAGGCGTTTACGAATTGCTCTAATGCGTAGATTGGAACCTTTTTTCTTTCACGCTAGCAAATTAAAATTTTTGGCTCGAACAGGTTCGGGTTTCGTGATTAAAATAATAACAGAGTTCGGTTCACTGTTTTTGAATAAAAATAAAATAGGTTCGGGTTTAATGATAAAACAATTTATTTTGTAACTCTGGAAAGGAATTTGAAGTATGGGACTGACCATCCGTGTATGTATATCACTCTTCATCAACAATAACATTCCAACAACTTCTCGCGCAGATTCCAGAAGCTCAAAGAGCATCCCTTACACGCAATGCATCCAATTTGTCTTTAAATAACGTCAGCAAACATCTCTTAGCGAGCAGTAACAGACTGGACGAGTTTGTTAATGCGAAAAGCGAACATCTCACTTTTCAACTTGAAGAAGACAAACGACTTACTTTATGAGTGAGCAAACTGGTATTGATCGTTGAATTCCCTCGTAACATCGTCACATAATGGCGGCTTTGTTACAGCTCGAACTCGTAACATTAACTTTGGGACAAATTCTTGTCTGTCCATTACTCTTTTCGCTTAGTTGCCCGTTTCCTATACCCTCAAATTGACTGTAGACGAGCTTTAATCGCACGAGACGAGTTGATATTTTCCCTTCCTTAAAGCAGTCACTGCTTCATATAGTTAGTACCCAATTGACGCTACTATCTGCGTTTTAGATATTAGCCTTTTGCTTCATGTTATTGGTGTCTGGAGTTAAGATTAGCAATCTTGTTTATTTTATACTTTGTTGATCTCCTTAAGTATTTTCCTTTTCATTCGCTCAAGTCTTACCTAACTTGTACACTTCTCTCAACTACGGGTTCAGTGGATAGCCTCCATATTTGCAATCTTCAGTTCTCATGTTCAAATTACAACTGAATCAATCTCACGATTTTTCTCTGTTAAGAGGGCAGGATTAGGCAACTTGGGTCCCTGTAGCCAAGTTCTAAATATGACCTTTCTAACTTTCTTAATTAAAATATTAAAATTGCATTAATTTATGTAAAAAACGTGAATTGAGGAGATTAAAAAATAAAATAAATTACTTAAATTAGCAGAAAAAAAATCAGACTGTGGACCCTGGATCCATGGTTCCTCCTTTAATCCGACCCTGGGTACAGAGCTCTTAAGCACTTGGGGTCCTGCCACAAAGCCTCCATTCTGCTCTCGGTCAGCAAAGGGATACCGATGGGCTTGGAAAGATCGGCAGGAGAGTCATACCCTGTGCACGTTAAAGAGCACGTTGGATGGCCTTAACAGGATGCTATCTCTTGACAGCTATCCATTTGGTTCCCTACACAAATCAGAGCCCATGGGACCCCCTTATGATCTGGTAATTTAGCCTATTGTGTGCACAAAAGTGCTGCTCAAAGGTAAACCAGCTCAAACAAGTTCTCGACTGGAAGTGAAGAAGAAAATTTACGTAGAATCGTGAAATTGTAAAAATATGAGAGCGATCTGTTGTGATAAAGGTTGAAGAGGAACTGGATGGTCACAGCCGAATTTAGCAGTAATATCCGATGTTAAGACGGCTAAGAATCAGTACTGTAATTTTCTTGATAGCTACATTAATAAATGCATAAAAACTAACTTTTATCTTCTAAATTATTCTGAATTCTTTCACTGCTGAGACTACTGTTCCCTCAGATCTTATCTGTCTGCTACATCCCTATGCAATGCAGGGTCGCAAGTAGAATTTCTCTAAGGATTTGTGTCCGTCAAGTGATCAGCTAACTGGTTTAAGAAGAGAGGAGGTTCATCCACGTGGCCGAGTGTATCTCATTCAACAACAATACTCCAGCAGCTCCTCGTGCAGAATCAGAATGGGAGAAGTTAAGAATGAATCCTATTATCTTGAATAGTTTAAAGAGAAAACTTTTCGGGAAGAAATGGAAGTCAAATCTTTCTATTACTGTACATTGGTTTCTCACTAGAGCAGGAATGGCGAAACTTTTCGAGCTTGTGGGTGAAAATTGTAGAAATAAGAGAATATTTTACATTTCGCATGCCAACGTTTCAAAAAATGCTTTAAAATGCTATTTATGACAGCTAAGATTGATTTTTTTTTTTATAAAGGTTACATATTCTTACAGTATAAATTAAACGGTACAAAATACTAAGGATTTAAATATAAGATGCGAAATACTAAGTTTAATATTCCGCTATTATACAAAGGAAGCTAAAAAACTACAAAATCATTCAATCAAACGTGAAAAGCCCATACGCGAGGGGCGAGGCTCATAATCTGCAGTTCCCAGGTTCGAGTCCCATCTGGGCCAGAGTTGAGATTTATCTCCTTAAAACTCTCCACCATCACTCTCTCTATCAGTAGGGTCAGCAGACACCAGGAACGGCTCCTTAATCACTATGCCAATAAGGGTTAAAGGTATTGCTTTTACTTCGTCGTCTGTCTGTCCATCTGTAGACATTCAAATTTCTATTTTCAGACATAAATGAAAAATTCTTTTTGTTTAAATAGGTATTGATGAAATATTAGAATTCGCAACATCAGAATCTCCCAAGAATTAAAACAAGAGCCTTTTAGCGGTGGGAAAAGTTTGGAAAATGGCTAACTTTAACCTGATATTGCAAATGAATTATTTATGCTTCAAATTTGAAGTTTTGGTTGTGGAGGGTGAGGTTTACATTGACAGTAACAATTTGTCTCCTTAGCTCCATACACTATGCATTTTAAAGAACAGGCTGCGATGACTTTGATGGGAAGCTTTTTATCTTCTAGGAGTTGTCCAGTGGATCCCCTTCTCTAACCATCTCTGAACTCTTGGGGAGCTTGTGACCTAGCTATTTAAACTATTGTGTTCAAAAAAAAGTGTCCTTCAGAGGTAATACAACCCAACACTTACCCCCAGATTTTGGAGGATGCAGCTTTTTCGTGTGAAGAGATTAATGAAGAAAATTTTTTGTTGTGTTTTATAGATGCCAAATAAAATATTACTATTTGCATTTTCCCAATCATTAATTAATTCTAATTTTCACTCTTAGAGAATGAAAAAATTGGAAAAATTTCCTTCTCTTTGAAAACGATCATCCCATATTTGCCAGAGGCAAAAGATTATTCTTCTTGTTTACATTTCGTTTCCAAAATAAATCTCGTGTTTTGTTTTCCTTTTTTCATGCTTTTTACACATTCTTCGCGTGTGTCAAAATTCCTTTCGCGAACCAGATGTGGACCACAGATCATCATTTGAGTAGACTTCAAGCATCTTGAGCTTAGGCCAGGGGCATTCAGATTTTCTCACTGAAGGTCATTTCTGAATAGCAGTAGGTGGGCCACTTTTCAATAATAGGGAAAACTCGCGGGATAAAATATTAATGCACTTATTCTGATTAAGAAATAATTTATCCATCAAGCAGCTGCTTGCCACAGACGTCTAACAGGAATGGGGCCGGATCTAGTGTTGGGGGGAGGGGGTCATCCGCCCTCCTTTAGGAATGCTTCACTTTAGGAGATTTTTTTTAGGAGTGGTGCCTTCAGGAGATGGTGCAATCAACTGCAGACATTACAGAACGGAGGCGAAAAAATATTTAACATGTATTATACATATATAGTATTACACCTGTTTCATCAAAATTTCTTTAAAGACAGCTAAAACGGAGTGAAAAAGCTTATACTGGAATGGGGCTAAATTTTACTATTATTAATTTAAAATTTTCTGTTATATAGTTAGCCCAACACTTACCCCCAAGAGGACCAGTTCTAATGGTGTACTAAACAAAGTTTGTTTTAGCAAGTCTCGAATTCTATTATCTTTTCATATTTACGTAATGAATAATAAGGGAATTGTGGTGGCCCCATTATTTAAAAAAAAACATGTTTATTTAAAAATTTCCTTTATGGAGGCAAAAATAAACAAATACATCATTTAAATAGCAATACGATGAGCGAATTTTTAATTTTGTGACAAATTTCAAATTTTAATGCGTTTTTCCTTTTGTGAGCAAAATCAGACTGATGAATTGACTGGGGATTAACAGGCCTTTCCCTAAGACGACTCTGATTTCAGATTTGTGAGCAAAATGCATGTTTCTAGCGAAAAAACAAAATTCTTAAGTTAATAATTTCGTTGATATTAAGCACTAAAAATCCATCTTAACCTTACCAGCAGGAAAAGAAGTAGAAAAGAAACCCCACTGCTAGTGTGCAGTGAGAGAGAAAGGAAAAAAAATAAGAAAGAAAAAAAATAGACATAAAAATCCAAGGTAAGTTTTTCCCGGTGCTTCGCCTGTCTTTCGTCGATGAAGAATGACACTCGACCACCATACCCCTGATAACGCTATCGAGGTGTTGCTCTATTAATCAAAACGACGAAAATATCCAGCACGTGCTTCCCCAACCTTCACTTCTTGTCCAATGACTGTTGGCTCGCAGTTGCACCCTCGGAGAGCGTGCAATCAATTCTGTATTAAAGAGAGGCGCCACTGGATACCCCATTACACAGCCAAGCCGTTCTTTTGTCTCGTTGGAGTCCGCTTCTGCAGCCAAGCCTCCTCCGTCGAAGCTTCCCTCACACAATCACTGACACTGACGTGCCACGAAGGGAACTCGGCGAATATAAATAATGACATATCCCGCCGACTTGACCTCAGATGGATAACCTCGCCCTGACCCCTCCAGAGATGGAGAGCCGGCAGCAACCTGAAGGATTCCCGTATACCAAAGGTTCACATCAAGCAGGCAGTAGCAAAGGGGGTGGTCTACGTTTCTAGCAAGCAAGACGACTCTAGTCACACATTTTTATGGAAATGTCGAAGATCGCTAGGACTCGGATTCCTACATGATAGTGAACCAGTCGTTTCGAAGCAGAAAAGCCCACGAAAAGAACGACTATGTTAAGCTATAAAAACTTATATCTTTATGAAAGGGAATGTGCATGCTTTCTTTTAAAAGAAGCCACTTGGAGGGTTCGTTTATGTGGTGTAATAAATCATCCCATTAACTACTCGTCTTAGCATTGTGGTTTGCTCTCAAGGAGCGAAAAAGAAGATAAACATTATAGCTTCTTTTTTTAGGAGATGGTGCAATCAACTGCAGGCACCAGAGTGTAATGCACGCTGGAACTCCTTGTCGTGGGTTGAATGGAAATTAAGACATTCCTATAAATCGGCAGGTAAAAGAAATCTACCGGAAGTGATGTAACATAAATTCTTGTTATAGAAATGCTTAAGAAATATATTTTTATCTCCTTAGACTGCCCCGTTTCACCCCACTTTAATCTGGACATTCACCTATGAATTTTAGTACACTAGACAGAATATAGCACTCAACTCATTCAGAGCTGTTGGATGTCGCAAGGGAAAAGGGCATTTGCCTCACCCCAATGGGGCTAGAAAATTACAAACAACTACTTTAAAATTATTAAAACTACATTGCTCATGAGAATAAATATCAGTATTTTCCGATATCATAAGCCAATCGAAAATCTCTCTCTAAATAATACTTCACTATTAAATTTATTATATAGGTGACTATTTTGCTGTCTCTGATCCAGTATCATGATTTTATTCGAAAAGCTTTATAAACAGAGATTTAAGAGCTGCAGAGGTATAACTTATCAAGGGTAAGATTCTTAATCTTGAAATAAATCAATTAATCAAAATATAATATAAATATAACCAAAATATTGTTGCGGATTACAAAAATGGATAACCACTGAGCGTGAGTATTAAAAGCTATATTTCAAAACCAAATTCAATACAAGGTAAATTGTTACAAAGGAAATATGGATGAAGTATCTTATTAACAAATCAACTATTAACATGCACAAATCATCAATCTTCCTGCGTAGAGCACACAACATCAGCTCTGTGTATTTTACTAAATACTACCTTTTACTTGATTTACCAGGTCACCCGAAGATCTTCACTCGTAAACCAATTCTCGTCCTGTGCTAATAACTTTTCACACACTAGCCGAACAAAAAGACAGTCCGTGTAGACATTCGAAGTTAGCCATAAAAGTTCCCACTTTTATACTTCCGCGTATACACAACACATCAAGTTACTTCTTGATACTTAACGATAAAAGATCCCACTTTTATCCTTCCGCGTATACGCAACACATCAAGTTACTTCTTGATACTTAACGCGCACTGTCTCAGAACAGCCCACCGGCCATTTTCGAACTCTCCGACCGTTACAACACAACGACCGTTACAATACAAAACCGTTAACGCTCCACTCTTCTTCTCCAAATTCTCCCAACGTTCTTATTCGTTGGCTGAAACTTTTTGCTTTCGGTTGCCAGATTCCTTCTGTCGTAACACTGCCCCCTTCCTAGGTCTTGTTCGTCCCGAACAATTCTGGATTCCAAAGTTTCTTCAATTCTTCGATGAAACGGGGCCAAACGATCCACGTGAACCACCTTGCACTTTGTAGCTGGACGTCGACGAATGCGATATACCACGTCATTAATCCTGTTAACTATTGTATATGGACCTTCCCAAGGTTTCTGAAGTTTTGGAGATAGTCCTTTCTTTCTATGTGGACTGTATAGCCAGACAAGATCTCCTTGATTGAAAATTGTTCCATTTATTTTACTGTCATATCTTGTTTTGGTTCTGTCACTTGTTATGTCGATGTTATGTCTAACGGAGTGATGGATTTCTTCTAGTCGTTGTTGCAATTCTTGTACGTATTGTGGAGTGGACACAGGCATTGTTTCGGGCCGACCATATAAAAGGTCACAGGGAAGACGTAACTCTCTTCCAAAAATCATCATGGAAGGTGTCTGTCCAGTTGTCTCATGCACTGCCGTTCTATATGCCAGCAAAAGGAGTGGTACATGGCGATCCCAGTCACGTTGGTGGTCGTTCACAAATAATGCTAAATGCTGAGCAATTGTTCTATTGAACCTTTCAACCATACCATCCGACTGAGGGTGTAAGGGAGTTGTTCTGGTTTTCTGAATGCCTAATAGTTGACAGATGCCTTTAAATACATTGGATTCAAAATTCCGTCCTTGATCAGAGTGGAGTTGTAAAGGTACTCCATACCTACTAATGAAGTTATTAACTATCATCTCAGCCACTGTTGTTGCTTCCTGGTCTTGGATGGGATATACCTCAGGCCACTTTGTGAAATAATCCATTACCACTAATAAATATCGATTTCCATCATCAGTTCTAGGAAACGGACCCATTACATCAATGGCTATTCTTTCAAAAGGGGCACCAACGTTATACGTCTGCAGCTTACCCCGACTCCTAGTCTTAGGGCCTTTCTTTGCTGCACAGGCTTCACATTGCCTACACCATCTCTCAACGTCTGCCCTACTTTTCAACCAATGAAATCGTTCCCTGGCTTTGGCTAATGTCTTATTAACACCGAAGTGTCCTCCAGTGGCACTATCATGTACATCTTTCATCACAAGTTCCACTCGGGATCGAGGAAGGATTATCTGCCAACGGATCAGCCGTCCAGTGGGATTCTCCCATCTTCTGTATAATACTCCGTCTTCCATTTTTAAGGAATCCCACTGTGCCCAGTAACTTTTAGTAGTTGGACTATACTTCGAGATTTGCTCCCAATTAGGTCTTACATCAGATTTTTCAATCAATTCTAATATTGGTTTTATGTCTTCATCATCTAGTTGAGCCTTCCTGATTTCAATTGGATTCCAGATGTTAGGGGTGTCACTGTTTGTTTGTGTCGATACTATTTGTCTTATGGGCATTATCTCTTTAGTTCCAAATTTCAGTTCTGCATTATAGCAATGTTTACAGTTGTCAATACATGGGCGCCTGGAAAGAGCATCTGCATTCTTATGCATTTTACCACTTCGATGTTCGATGGAGAAATCGTATTCTTGTAACCGTTGTATCCACCTAGCGATTTGTCCTTCAGGGTTTTTGAAGTTTAATAACCATCTAAGTGCAGCATGATCAGTACGTATAAGGAATTTCTGGCCATAGAGATAATGATGAAAATGTTCTATTGCTTTTACTATTGCTAACAGTTCTTTGCGTGTTACACAGTAATTCCGCTCTGGTTTGGATAAAGTTTTACTAAAGTATGCAATAACTCTCTCTTGTCCGTCTTGTTCTTGTGAAAGCACAGCACCAACTCCTGTGTTACTTGCGTCAGTATCTATCACGAATTGTTTTCCAGTTTGTGGGTACGCTAGCACTGGTGCTGTGGAAAGAGTTTTCTTTAGCTGTTGAAAGGCTATATCGCATTCGGTGGTCCACATAAACCGCTGGCCCTCTTCTGTCAGACGATGTAATGGCCTTGCGATGTTGGAGAAACCTTTGACAAATCTTCTATAGTAGGTGCAAAGTCCAATAAAACTACGAAGTTGATGAACATCTTGTGGTGGAGGCCAGTCTCTTACAGCTTCTATCTTACTAGGATCAGTCTTAATCCCTGCTGTAGTGATCACATGACCAAGGTAATGAACTTCTTGCTGGAACAGTTTACACTTTGTCGGTCCCAATTTTAACTTGGCTGCCTTAAGTTTTTCAAATACTTGACGAAGATTTCTCAAATGTTCTTCAAAAGTTCTTCCAAGAACTATGATGTCGTCCAAGTAAACCAGGCAGACCTCCAAAGACAAACCTTTGAGCACTGACTCCATTAGTCGCTCAAATGTGGCAGGTGCATTACAAAGTCCAAATGGCATCACCTTAAACTGCCAAAGTCCATTCCCTGTACTGAAAGCTGTTTTCTCACGGTCTTCAGGACGTATACCAACTTGCCAATAGCCGCTCTTTAAATCTAATGTTGAGAACCATTCTGACCCAGATAAAGTGTCTAGTGTATCGTCAATCCTGGGTAAAGGAAAGGAATCTTTCTTTGTTACGTCATTTAATCTGCGATAATCTACACAAAATCGTGTAGATCCATCCTTTTTCTTGACAAGAACTACTGGTGATGTCCAGGGACTCTGTGATGGTTCTATAATGCCCTGAGCTTCCATGTCCTTTATGAGTTGTTCCGTCTCCTCTCTTTTTGCCAATGGAAGCCTTCTTGCCGGCAGATGGACTGGAGGAGAATCACCAGTGTTGATTTTATGTTCTGTCAGGTTAGTACGGCCATAATCATTTGATGTGGCAGAAAAAATGTCCGAAAATTCTTTTAATAGGTTCTCGGCCTTAACAGCTTGGTTTTCAGTTAATATTTGTCTTGTTTCTCTCCTCCTGTTGTCTAGTTGATGTACTTGGACTCCTCATTCGTTTCCTAGTGCAGTTGGTACGAATGTGTCCGGTCTTGCCACAATTCCAACACTGGAGGTCTGTTGTAGGTTTTGAAGAAGAACCTTTTATATCTTTCAAAACGGATAGTATGGCTTTGGTTAGTTCTTTCATTTCATTATCCTTTTCTACAGTTTCTTCTGCACTCACAAATCTCACTGCACGTTTGTTCGCTCGGGAGGAAAGCCTGGAGCACTCGTATTTCATAGCATGTACCACAGCTGACTTTAAGGATTCACCTTCCAACATCCTCAGAGATTGCTGAGTGTCAGGGTCAGCAATAGCATCAATAAATTGTAATTGAGCTAAATTATCTTGAATTTCTGGTGGACAGTTACTATAAGCCAATCTAGCTAGACGCTCAATATCACTAGCAAGCTCTTGCAAAGTTTCACCATTTTTCTGCATGCGATGTTTAAATTGAGTCACGTAATATTGTTTTAAATAACTATCACCAAACCTTAGTTCTAATGCAGAAACTAGACTTTGATAATCAAGTCGTTTTTCTTCTGGAACAGACTGCAAAACTTCCGCAGCAGAATTTCTTAAGGAAGCTGCAAGAAAACTGGCCTTTTGGAATTCATTCCACTCATTGGCTGTAGCGATAACTTCGAATTGTGTTTTAAATACTGTCCAAGATGATTGACCATCATATGTAGAAGGTTTAGTTGTATTTTTAGCGATATGTGTAATAACATTATTTCCACTAGAATTATTATTATCACAGGCAGAAGGTAACATTTCATTTCTCAAAATCTGAAACTGGCGTTCACAATCAGTTTTTACAATTTCAATTTCATGTTTATAATCTAACTTAACACTATCAAGATCATCTTTTACACTATTTAGTTCGGTCATAATGTCCTTACACTTATCAGAAATCTTATCAATTTGAGAAGCCACTTCAGCTCTCATCTCAGTATTTTGTGCCGCTATTTCGGCTTTCAAATCATCTTTTTGAGAAACTATCTCCGTTCTCAACTCATTATTTTGTGCGGCCATTTCGGCTTTCAAGTCATTACTTTGACTTTTAATGTCATTCATCTGTGTAGCCATATCGGCTTTCAAGTCATTATTTTGACTTTTAATGTCATTCAACAACTTTACCAATTCATCCATACTTCTAGTTAACGGCATTCAATAAATTATCCCACTTCTGACACCAAATGTTGCGGATTACAAAAATGGATAGCCACTGAGCGTGAGTATTAAAAGCTATATTTCAAAACCAAATTCAATACAAGGTAAATTGTTACAAAGGAAATATGGATGAAGTATCTTATTAACAAATCAACTATTAACACGCACAAATCATCAATCTTCCTGCGTAGAGCACACAACATCAGCTCTGTGTATTTTACTAAATACTACCTTTTACTTGATTTACCAGGTCACCCGAAGATCTTCACTCGTAAACCAATTCTCGTCCTGTGCTAATAACTTTTCACACACTAGCCGAACAAAAAGACAGTCCGTGTAGACATTCGAAGTTAGCCATAAAAGTTCCCACTTTTATACTTCCGCGTATACACAACACATCAAGTTACTTCTTGATACTTAACGATAAAAGATCCCACTTTTATCCTTCCGCGTATACGCAACACATCAAGTTACTTCTTGATACTTAACGCGCACTGTCTCAGAACAGCCCACCGGCCATTTTCGAACTCTCCGACCGTTACAACACAACGACCGTTACAATACAAAACCGTTAACGCTCCACTCTTCTTCTCCAAATTCTCCCAACGTTCTTATTCGTTGGCTGAAACTTTTTGCTTTCGGTTGCCAGATTCCTTCTGTCGTAACAATATACATATATGTAAAATATAATACAATAAATCAAGTCAACGTATATATACAGGGTGTCTCAAAAATATAGGTACAAACTTTTAGGGGAGGTAGATAACATCTAAAGGAATGAGATTTGCATAGGAACCAATAACCGGAAAGTCACCATAAGTCAATAGGCGGCGCTGTTCATCAGTGCGCTAGGAGGGAAATGTATCAAGAACGCTTTCCACACAGACATGTACCGGGCCACCGTTTGTTTGCGCGTGCGCATCAAAATTTGTGCGATTATGGGTCAAACTTCGAGCATTTGCTGTAACATTATGAAATGTATCATCCAGTACGCCATTTGTAATAATTATGTCCAATAAATGTTTTTCCATTAATCACTGTCTTGTGTCCTTTCAGATCTTGTACCTCTGCTACCACTTTCCCATGATGTTTCCGGTTATGGGTTCCTATGCAATTCTCATTTCTTTATAGGTAATCTACCCTCCCCTAAAAGTTTGTATCTATATTTTTGAGACACCCTGTGTAATATAATAAATCAAGTCAGCGTGTATATATAATATAATAAATCAAGTCAACATATATAATAAAAAATAAATACCCCCTCAAGCAGCTGCTTGCCACAGAGGTCTGACAGGAATCTATAATATAATAAATCAAGTCAACGTGTATATATAATATAATAAATCAAGTCAACGTCTATATATAGTATAATAAATCAAGTCAACAATTATACTAGTATATATCATCATCGTCGTCGTCGTCATCAACATCATCATCATCAAGCAGCCATGGGCTACGGAGGTCCAACCAGACCGTGCAATTTAGTTCTCCAAGCAAGTCTATCCTGAGCTACATCTACTGCATCTGGCCACTGTACACCAATTCTAACAAGGTCCTGTTTGACATTGTCTGCCCACCGCATTCTACGTCTCCCCTTCTTTCTGAGGCCTTTAGGCACACTGTTCATAACCCTATTCGCCAATCTATAATTATTCATACGGGCAACATGGCCAAACCAACGGAGTCTCTCTCTGCACAATATGCTGCTTAAAGGAGGTTGCAAACTCCTTTACCTAATCTCATCATTAGTTACAAAGTTGAACCACCTAATGCCCAAGATACTGCGTAAGCATCTGGAATCAAAAGCATCTAGTTTCCTGTTATCTTGTTTACAAAGTGTCCAAGTTTCACTACCATAACTAACCCTAGAAAGAACCAAACTATTATACAGTCTAATTTTAGTCTTTAGGTGTATACGCCTATTTCTCCACACTCTCCATAGGTTCTTAAAAGTCCCGGCAGCAATCCCTATTCGTCTGTTAATCTCATGCCGCACATCACCATTATCTGTTACATAGCTCCCAAGATAATTAAACTGTGACACCTGCTCAAGACTGCAACCATTCAGATTAACTGAATCACAGCCTGTCTGACCAATTTTCATCACTTTAGTTTTCTCTCTGTTTATAACCAAACCTACTCTACTACCAGTCTCATCAACAGCTCGAATGAAAGAGTTCATCTCATCAACATCATTTGCCAAAAGGGCTAAATCATCAGCATAATCTAAATCAGAAATTTTCGTATCTACAGACTATTTAAGGCCAAAATCTTTCCCTTGAAGTGAATTTCGCATAACATAATCAATAACCAAGCTAAAGAGAAAAGGAGACAAAATGCACCCTTGTCGAACACCAGAAGTAATGCTAAACCAATTGCTACAAGCCTTACCAACTCTCACACACGACTCAGTGTTATTATAGAGAGCTTTCATAATGTTAACTAACTTGTCTGGTATATCATGTGATTTCACAATCAACCGCAAATTATGACGATCAACAGAGTCGAAAGCCTTTTTGAAATCAACAAAGCTAGCAACCAAAGGTTTCTGAAACTCTAAACATTTCTCAAGAATCTGCCTAAGTGAAAATATCTGATCCACACATCCCCTACCACTTCTGAATCCACATTGCTCATCACGCAATTGACTGTCAACCAGATTCTTAATTCTATTAAGCACAATCATGGAAAGAACTTTACCTGGAACAGAGAGTAGGCTGATACCCCTATAGTTATCACAAGAACTGCGATCACCTTTTTTGAAAATAGGGATAACAATAGCTCTGGTAAAATCCTTAGGAACCATGCCTTTATCATAAAAGAGATTCAGAATTTCAGTCATCCAAGTGGTACCCGAAACATTCCAAGCTCTAAGCATTTCCGTAGTAATTTCATCTACCCCTGGGGATTTATGAAGTTTAAGTTTAGAAACAGCCAAAATAACTTCAGATTGTGTTATAGGGCCAACATTGAAGCCACCAATGCATCTATCATCATTGCAAACAATGGGAGTAGCAACTCCTTTTGTTTGCATTACGTTATGCTAACTACATTGTTTAGAACATCACTGAAATGCTCAGCCCACCTAGCCATGACAGAATCCTCACCTTCTATAACCTTACCTTGTTTATCCTTCAATCCTTGCATGCCTCTCCGTTTTCTACCACACAAAACATTAACTATCTGGTACAGCTCTCTGCTGTTGTGCTGTCTGACTGCTTCCTCGGCTTTGTCAGCCAAACCATCAAGCCAAAGATTCTTATCAGCAGCTAACTGATCTTTTACAAGTTTATTAAGGTCTCTGTAATGCTTTCTATTAGGACTAGTAGGGTATTGATTAAGGGCATTCCTGCAGTTCTTTCTTTCCGAAATAAGCTCAAGTGCCTTATCACTCAGATAATTTTGCCTCTTCTGCTCCTTTTTTCCTAAAAGAGTACTGTTAGTGTCCAAAAAAGCCTGTTTAAAATGATCCCATTCTTCCTCAACTTCAGTAGTAAGCAAACCATGACTGTCATAATGACTAAGTAACCTATCATGGTAAGCTTTGGCTATAACTGGATCTTTCAGAGCTTCAGTATTAAAAGTAAATTTTTTAACCCTAGCACAACACTTTTTAAGTTTAAGTTGCAACACACTTTTAACAAGGTAATGGTCAGATCCAATTTCAGCTCCCCTATATGCCCTGGTATTCCTAACAGAACTAGCCCATTTGCTGTTAATTAATATGTAATCAATCATATTCTTACGCAGCCCATCAGGTGAAACCCATGTGTACTTATGTATGTCGCGGTGTTTGTAATAAGTGTTAGTTATTCTGAATCCATTGAGTTTACTTACCTGTAGGAGACGTTGCCCATTGCCATTGCAGCTACCAATACCAAAAGGGCCTATTACTCCTCCCCAAAGGTCAGAGTCAGTACCAACTTTGGCATTGAAGTCACCAAGAACAAGGGTAATATCTCCTTTCTTGACAGAATTCAAAATATCCTGAAGTTGTTCATAAAACCTATCCTTCTCATCCTCATCGGCATCCTCAGTGGGGACATAACAGCAGATAACATTCAAGTCTTTAACGCTTGTCTGAAATTTTGCTGTAAGAAACCTTTCATTAATGCACTCATATCCTAGAAGAGCATCGCAAGCGTGTCTGCTGAGAAGCAGACCCACGCCTTGGTGATGCTTATTGTCGTCCCTCCCTGAAAAGAGAAATTTAAGATTATTTTTAAGAATCTGACCTTTATCTGTCCATCTGGTCTCTTGCAAGCCGAGAATATCTAAATTATAACGGTGGAATTCTTGTGTGAGGACATCAAGAGAAAAAGCTCTGTGCAGAGTCCTCACATTCCAACTACCTATGGAGAGAAAATGGTTAGTGGGATGTTTAAAGAAACTATGTTTATTGAGAGAGGGAATGCCGACAATATCAAACAGCCCCCTAATCGCAGACATGGGGCAAAGACCCGTTCCCTCACTACTAAAGGCTGAAGCCATCTACACTGGAAGACTTCCTCCAATGTAGAATTTGACGATGCCAATAGAAGCAAAGAGTTCAGGTGCCTGCGATGACTTCTGCTCAGGATTATCCACCAGCTGATAAACATATCCTGTGAATCTATTTATTTGGGGCTGTCAACCCACAAACAAAAAGAAAACACAGCGGAAGATTTTCCCTCCACAGAAGCCCACCAGTGCAGCAAAATCAGGATCCATAATCAAGCTCAGAGCCATATATCTGTCCAGTCCAGTAGGTTTATATGGTCAGCACCAGGACCCTGTGTGGTTGACCACTCCTCAGCAGGGTAGAAAAAAAAAGAAAAGTAGCCATAGTTGTCCAGACCGTTAGTAACTTTCAAAAGAGATACTCTCTTGTGGAAGTGAACGGAAGGGGAGGGCTGCCAGATTAGTGTAGGCCACACTAATCTGGCAGCCCTCCCCTTCCGTTCACTTCCACAAGAGAGTATCTCTTTTGAAAGTTACTAACGGTCCGCACCACGAGAAGGCGGAGTTGAACATTAGGTGCTAGGCCTGGCCAGTTCTATGCATCATCACAGGGGATTGGTGCATAGCTCTCCTTCCAGTGACTACCTAGCTACCATTTACAGACCTAGTATATATATAATATAATAATCAAGTAATATAATAAACGAAGTCAATTTCGTTTTTCTTTAACATCATTCCCAGAAAAATAAATTACTCCCCAAGCAGCTGCTTCTTAAAAAGGTCTGACAGGAGGCTGTCAGACCTTTTTAACCCTCTGACTGCTCAATTTGAGGACCGAAATCGCTTCAAAAATTGTGCATTTTTTTTTGTGCATATTTAAAATCTATATATATTGGAGAATTGAAATATGCATTTTTTTCTTTCTAGAAAAGATTTTTTATATAGATTTTTATCATGAGAAACTAAGCTGTCAGAAAAAACAATTTCAGATGTTATCACACAAAAAAATTTTTTTTAATAAATTTCAATTGAATTGCAGTTAATTTCTATTTATTACATAATATAAAAAAGTAAAATGTATAAAACTTAAGAAAATATAATGCACTGAGAAAAAAATACCTTAGAAATGTAGTTTAGTATGATAGAGTTCGAAACAGGGTTCAAGGCAAAGTCCAACTTCACAGTCTTTGCACCAGATTCGTGTTTCTTTGCGAATTTTTTTTCCATTTGCATCTTTTCTTGAACAGCAAACAGCACACTGTCTTCGAGGCTCTCTTTTTATGGGGTTAGGAGGTATGTGCCTTGCAAAATGACGAGCTGTCAATCTCAAAGGGTTCGGAGTAGAACTTGGTCTTCCAGGAGGCAACATAGTGAAGTTAGAGCGGTAAATACCAAGTACCTTCAAATGCCGCAATTTAGTGGATGACTAACGACATCTGTTGGTCAAAACCTAAATTAAACGTCTAACACTATATGTAATTTATTTCACTGGTTAAACGGTGAAAAGGCGGGATGCGCTCCTCAATAAAAGAAGAAAAACACCTGCCCGCGAAAATCGCGGGATGAGCAAATTTTGCTACAATTGAGTTGCCCGTGGAAATCGCGGGATGAGCAGTCAGAGGGTTAATATGGCGTAGCAGTAAACTGACAGGAGTCTGTCAGTCTTCTTTGTTCCGTTTTTCGGCATCAGTAGTTGTATTACGTTATGTTGTATGCATGAATCCTTACTCTCAACTGCACTCATTAATGAACGGCTGAAAATAAATATTTCTATCTTGAAACATTGATTTGTTCTTTAGTTCTTTTCCTCTCTCCCCCTGTTAGAAATATTTTGCCCATTCTTAAAACAAATTTGCCCCTCTCCTGAAAAATTCATGCCGCCAACCATTATGCTGTCACGTTGAAATGAAGGAGATTTGAGTAAGAGAATTGACAAAAAGTGCCTTATGCGTGCCATTGGTTATATTAATCTAATTAATGACAATTAATTAATATATTAGTATAATTAAATATTCCTCATTATTTCAGTTGTTTTCGGTGTGTTTAAACGCTACATATGGACATAAAATAGAAATGTTTAATTTTTGAAATTGCATGGATAATATGTAAATCAGATCATCACGCTAACTCCCATTCTGCCCTTGATGAGAAAGGAGACACCGAATGGGTTCCAAAGATCGCCGTCCGTTGCATGGGATAGTACGCAGTGATCTCTTGTGCATTAAGCCCTGCCCGATCTAATGAATTCTTTAAATAGCAATCAAGCTTTAAATTATTCATTTTGAGAAGGGTCTTTTAATAATATATATATTACTTTTATTTATATTATTACGAATTACTGGTGTGTAAACGGTAGCTAGGCATAAACTGGAAGGACAGCTGTGTACCAATCCTCAATGATGATGCACAGAACTGGCCAAGTCTAACATCTAATGTCCGACCCACCTTCTCGTTGTGCAGGCCGTTAGTACCTTTCAAAAGAGATACTCTCTTGTGGAAGTGAAAGGAAGAGTAGGGCTGCCAGATCAGTGTGACCTACAAATCTGAACAATTATGGCTACTATTCTTTTTTCTACCCTGCTGAGGAGTAAACAACAACACAGGGTCCTGGTGTTGACCCATATATACATATGCCAACCTGAAAGGAATAATACTTCTGAGCTTGATTATGTATCCTGAATTTGCTGCACTGGTGGGCTTCTGTGGAGGGAAAATCTTCCGCTGTGTTTTCTGTTTCTTTGTGAGTTGACAGCCCCAACTGGATAGATTCACAGGTATATTTATTGGCTGATGGATAATCCTGAGCAGAGGTCATCACAGGCATCTGAACCTTTGCTTCTACAGGCACCGTCAAATTTTACATTGGAGGAAGTCTTCCAGTGTAGATGGTTTCAGCCTTTAGTAGTGGTGGAACAGGTCTATGCCCCATGCCTGCAATTAGAGGCTGTTTGATAATGTTGGCATTCTATCTCTCAATAAACATAGTTTCTTTAAACATCCCACTAACCATTTTCTCTCCATTGGTAAATGGTATATGAGGACTCTGCACAGAGATTATTCTCTTGATGTCCTCTCACAAGATTTCCACCATTATAACCTTGATATTCTTGGCTTGCTAGAGACCAGATGGACAGATAAAACGTCAGATTCTTAAAAATAATCATAAATTTCTCTTTTCAAGGAGGGAATATAAAAACCATCACCAAGAGGTAGGTTTGCTTCTTTGCAGATACGCTGGTGATACTCTTCTAGGATATAAGTGCATTAATGAAAGGTTTCTTACGGCTAAATTTCAGACAAGCGTTAAAGACTTGAATGTTATCTGCTGTTATGCCCCACTGAGGATGCCGATGAGGATGAGAAGGATAGGATATTTTGAGTTCTCTCAAGAAAGGAGATATTACCTTTGTTCTAGTTGACTTCAATGCCAAATTTCGTACTGACTCTGACTGTGGGGAGGGATGATAGGCTTTTTGGTATTGCTATCGTGACGTATAGAAGTATACATGGGTTTCACCACATGGGCTGCATAAGAATATGATTTACATTAATTAACAGCAAATGGGTTAGTTCTTTTAGGAATACTAGGTCATATAGGGGAGCTGAAATTGGATCTGACTATTACCTTATTAAAAATGTCTTGCAACTTAAACTTAAGAAGTGTTGTGCTAAGATTAAAATATTCACCTTTAAATCTGGAGCACTGAAAGATCCACTTATACCTAAAGCTTATCATGATAGGTTACTTAATCATTACGGCAGTCATGGTTTGCTTACTACTGAAATTGAGGAAGAATGGGACCGTTTTAAATAAGCTTTTTTGGAAACTAACAGTACTCTTTCAGGAAAAAAGGAGCAGAGGAGACAGAATTATTTTATTGATAAGGCACTTGAGCTTATTTCAGAAAGAAAGAACTGCACGAATGTCCTTAATCAATAACCTACTAGTCCTAATAGAAAGCATTACAGAAAGCTTAATAAATATATCAAGGATCAGTTAACTGCTGATAAGAATCTTTGGCGTGATTGTTTGGCTGACAAAGCCAGGAAGTAATTGAACAGCACAATAGCAGAGAGCTGTATCAGATAGTTAATGTTTTGTGTGGTAGAAAACGGAAAGGTATACAGGAATTGAAGGATAAACAAGGTAAGGTTACAGAAGGTGAGGATTCTGTCATGGCTAGGTGGGCTGAGCATTTCAGTGATGTTCTGAACAATGTGGTTAGTTCTACTCTCATTGTTTGCAATGATCATAGATGTATTATTGGCCTTATATTGGTCCTATAACACAGTTTATATTGTGTTTATTTTGGTTAATTATATTAGAAGTTATTTTGGCTATTTCTAAACTTAAATGACATAAATCCTCAGGGGTAGATGAAATTACCATTGAAATGCTTAGAGTTTGAAATGTTTCGGTTACCTTATGTTACCGGAATTTTGAATAACTTTTATGATAACGACATGGTTCCTAAGGATTTTACCAGAACTATTATTATTCCTAGTTTTTAGAAAAGGTGATTGCAGTTCTTGTGATAACTACAGGGGTTTCAGCCTAATTTCTGTTTCAGGTAAAGTTCGTTCAATGATTGTGCTTTAAATTTAAGAATCTCGTAGACGAGCAATTGCGTAAAGAGCAATGTGGATTCAGAAGTGGTAGGAGATGTGTAGATCAGATATTTTCACTGAAACAGATTCTTGAGAAATGATAAGAATTTCAAAAACCTTTGGTTAATACCTTTGTTGAATTCAAAATGGTTTTTGATTCTGTTGTTGATTACCATAATTTGTGGTTGATTTTGAGATCGTATGTCATAAATATCTCAACGATGTTTCGGGTAGAAATAAATGTAAGTCAATAGTAGGAGACATTTCTTCTGATGATGCAATTATTGCTGATGACTATGCGAAATCCAATGCCTTCAATAGCTATTTTCATGATACCGTTAACGAATTGATACTGAACCAAACTGAAAAATTTCATGGCAAATATAAATATCAAATTGAGTGCATAGACCAGACATTTTATGTCATGCCAATTGTTACTCAAGAGATCAGTAACATAGTGAATGATCTAGGAGCTGATAAGTCACCAGGTATAGATGACATAAATATTGATGTAATTAAAAAGGTTATGCATACAATAAAAGAACCTTTGTGCTATATATTTAATTTATCAATAATAAACGAAGTTTTCCCGGATAAACTGAAAATTGCCAGAATTCTTCCCATACATAAATCAGGTGATAAAGAAAATATACAAAACTACAGACCTATTTCAATTTTGCCAATCTTCTCGAAAATCTTTGAAAAGCTAATTTGTACACGTATTACTAAATTCCTAGATAATATGAAAATTATCACCCAACAACAATATGGTTTCAAAATAAAAAATCTACTCAGACAGCCATTGCAGATTTATATGAGCATATTGTCAATCATTTGGATGCAGGTCACATTGGATTAGCTGTATATCTTGATTTTACGAAAGCATTTGACAGTATTAACCACGAAATTTTGTTAAAGAAAATTGAATTTTATGGCCTGAGAGGTAAAATAAATAACTGGTTAAGAAGCTTCTTATTTCAGAGGAAAGCTCTTGTAGAAGTAAATGGTAGTATATCAGATGAACATTTTATTTACAGAGGTGTGCCTCAAGGTTCGATTCTTGGTCCGATCCTTTTCCTACTTTACATTAACGACTTCGCAAAGTTACACATTAATTCAAAGATGTTATTATATGCTGATGATACAAGTATTATCGATTTCCACCAAGATTCTGCAAGCCTGATTAGCAGTGTTAACTACACTCTAAATATTATATCTGAATGGTGCAGACATAACAATTTATTAATAAATGTCAAGAAATCCAAATACATGATTTATAAAAATAAAAACAAAAATATCGATGAGAAATGTTTCGATGTGAAGATTAATGAAATTAAGCTAAAGAGATGCACTGAATATAAATTCTTAGGAATATGGATCGATGAAAATCTGAATTGGTCATTTCACGTAAAGCAGCTGAGAATCACTCTGTCGAGGAATATTGGTATGATTGGTAAAATACGTCATCTGGTTAACAAACAAATTTTGACAAATTTATACTACTCTTTCATTTATTCTTATATAACATATGGAATATTAGTCTGGGGTAATACTTTTGACTATAATCTGAATACTATATATCGTCTTCAGAAAAGAATTGTTAGATATATTGTTGGTAAAAGATATTATGATCCCGTGGCACATTTATTTTCTGAGGTTAAAATTCTTAATGTCTATAATAATTACAAACTGATATCAGGAAACTTTGTGTATTCGATTACAATGAGATTGATTAAATTGGATAGATTTAAAGACTATTTTCAGAGTCTTTCGAATTTTCATAATTATGAAACACGTCATAGAGAGGATCTGAGTATACCTATGTGTCGATTGTCAATTGGGCAGAGATCTATCAAATACAATGCAGTAAAAATTTGGTCTGAATTTTCTGATGATGTTAAAAATGCAAAATCTTTAAATTATTTAAAATCAAATGTAGAACGTTTCTTCTTACAAAGCAATGAAACCTTCTTCTATGTATTAGTGTAATATGTCTCATAACCATTTGACCTTTTATACTATTGAATTATTGTACTGTTTGAATTATTGCATACTTCACTGTTGTCATAATTGAACTAAAGGAAATAGGGAGCATTAACTAAAAATAAGCGTCAGCTTACTATGCTCTCCTTTTTCGTTTCGCTTTTCCTATTAAACACCAATATTTAATATGATTGTTATTTACCTTTTCTGATGCAATTGATATTTCTCAGTTATTTCACTTCTCAATTTTTCTCATGTATATATTAATTGTTATTAGATAATTATGCTATGTAAATGTATATTGTATTGACTGGCGGAATAAAATAAAGATTATTATTATTATTATACCAGACAAGTTAGCTGACATAATGAAAGTTCACTATAATAACACTGAGTCGTGTGTAAAAGTTGGTAAAGCTTGTAGCAATTGATTTAGCATTGCTTCTGGTGTTCGACAAAAGTGCTTTTTGTTTCCTTTTCTCCTTAGTTTGGTTATTGATTATGTTATGCGAAATTCACTGCAAGGGAAAGATTTTGGCCTTAAATGGTCTGAAGATCTGAAAATTTCTGATTTAGGTGATGCTGATGAATTAGCCCATTTAGCAAATGATGTATATGAATGAAATCTTTCATTTGAGCTATTGATGAGACTGGTAGTAGAGTAGGTTTGGTTATAAACAGAGAGAAAACTAATGAGTGATGAAAATTAATCAGGCAGGCTGTGATTCAGTTAATCTGAATGGTTACAGTCTTGAGCAGGTGTCACAGTTTAATTATCTTGGGTGCTATGTAACAGATATTGGTGATGTGCGGCATGAAATTAATAGACGAATAGGGATTGCTGCCGGGACTTTTAAGAATCTAAAGAGAGTGTGGAGAAATAGGCGTATACACCTAAAAACTAAAATTAGACTACATAATAATTTGGCTCTTTGTAGGGTTAGTCAGGGTAGTGGCACTTTGTAAAACAAGATAACTTGGACGCTTGTAAACTAGATAACAGGAAACTTGATGCTTTTGATTCTAGATGATTACGCAGAATCTTAGGTATTAGGTGGTCGAACTTAGTAAGTAATGATGAGGTTAGGCAAAGGAGTCAGCAACTGCCTTTGAGCAGCATATTGTGCAGAGAGTGACTCCATTGGTTTGGCCATGTTGCCCGTATGGATAATTTTAGATTAGCGAATAGGGTCATGAACAGGGTCCCTAAAGGCCTCAGAAAGAGGGGTAGACCTAGGATACGTGGGTAGATAATGTCAAACAGAACTTTGTTAGAACTGGTGTGCAGTGGCCAGATGCAGCAGCAGATGTAGCTCAAGACAGATCTGTTTGGAGAACTAAATTTCACGTTGTGGTTGGACCTCCTTAGCCCATGGCTGCTTGAGGATGATGATGATGAAAAGTAAACTGTGTTCCTATCTCACAATGAAATGAAATCTCGCATTAACCAAAAGACAAATACCCTCTCAAGCAGCTGCTTGCTACAAAGGTAATTATAAATACCTCTATAGTAATTATAAATACCTCTGTAGTATTTAATATATTTTATATATTTTATATAGTTAATATATTTTAAATTTTGTTTAATATAAAACACAGTTCGAATGATAAAAATCATAGGAAAACTAAGTTTTAAGTTCTTATCGAATTCTAATTTAATCGAAGACACGTTTCTAAGTTTTTACAAATTTCCTTAACATTTTTAGACCACACTCCCTTCATTTCGGTTCAAAAACATTGAGTAGAAACAGGGCCGTGACTTGACAATTTTGCTCATAGAGCATGAGTATTTTGATCTCTATTTAATATTTGGTTTTGATACATACATATTAATGAAAACTGATTACATAATATGTAATTTGATATTGTGCCGTAAGTGAGATTTGTGCGCAGGCTGGTGCTCCACTCACCCCTGCATTGGTGCCACCCTGCATATAGAACGTAATTAAAAGTCAATGTGACCGATTCTTTGGCTATTCAAGCATTCGCTGAAGAGTAGGAATCACGATTGGCTACTGATCAAAGGAACCTGTGTTCGAGCACCGAGTAAGGCATGAAAATTTGTGTTGTTTTTCTCCTGAGAAACCATGCCATCCTCACAGACCTTCTACTATGGTATACAAACCGACAGATTCCTGTCAGACCTCTGTAGCAAGTAGCTGCTTGAGGGGATATTTATTTTTATTTTATTTACAGACTACCACAACATTATGGATGATATCCGTATTTTATGCTTCAAAATCAGTTGAACTATATTTATTTATTTAATATGCTCACATAAATAAAAAATAAATAAATACCCCCTCAAGCAACTGCTTGCCACAGAGGTCTGACAGGAGCCTGTCAGTTTATATGCCACAGTAGAAGGTCTGAGAGGATGGCAGGACCTCAGCAGAAAAACGACACAAACAGCCATGCCTTACCCGGAGCTCGAACCCAGGTCCCGTAGATCAGTAGCCAAGCGCGCTAACCACTCGGCCACGGGACGACAGATAATGAAAAAATAAATAATAAATACCCCCTCAAGCAGCTGCTTGCCACAGAGGTCTGACGGGAGCCTGTCAGTTTATATGCCATAGTAGAAGATCTGAAAGGATGGCAGGACCTCAGCAGGAAAACGACACGAACATCCATGCCTTACCCTGGGCTCGAACCCAGGTCCCGTAGAGCAGTAGCCAAGCTCGCTAACCACTCGACCACGGGACGGCTCACAACAGATCAATGATCCAAATAATAGTGAACGCATATAAAGATATATGGAACTTATGGGACCATCGAGATGTATAAAAGAATAAGAAAAGTAAGAATAATCACGAAAGAATCATTTTTACGCAGTACAATAACTTTAAGAACAAGTTTTATTTTTTTTAATTTCAAAATCTGATTTTATTAGTCGTGAAAAGTTAAATCAAAACGACTACTATTACAAAACGTTTATGTAGATGGCGCTGCCTATTTCATAACAGAGACGCGGATGAATTTAAAAAGGTAATCGTTTGTATTATCAGGTGAGCATTGACAATTTATATATTTCATTGACACAGCTGTATATAAAACAAAAAATTACAGGTTTTAAGTGTTTTATTGCATAAGAAATTGAATGTACTTAAGTATCCAGCGGATTATAAATGCTGAAAGTATAACTAGTGAAAACGTTTTAATGAGCTGATTTGGCAAAAATTAACAAAGCATACCCTTTTTAAGTATGGGCGTTAATAGCCCTTTATATTACAACCAAATGTTATTTTTATAATAATATTTTCCTTTAACAATTATTAATATCAATGTGATAATTTTGTGGCTAAAAGAAATCGCACTGGTTAAATCGCAAGTAACACTCCCATGGCCTTTTATTGCACAATCCAAGAATCGGATTTGTTTATCAATCTCTAATTGTGAGATTAAATCTTAGCCAATCGCAAATTAAAAGAAAGACTAAAAACCATTCAGATCTCAATGAAAATAAATTACATCCAGTGATGAAATTTCAGAAAGTAGGTCTTTCAGTAATGATTGGCTGTTTGTCAGTGTAATAAAAGTTTTTAATGCATTTGTGTATAAAAATATATAATGTAGCTAATTATTATATTATTTGTATTGTAATGGTTAGCATGCTTGGCTCAGTAGTGGTACTAGAAAGCACATTTTTAAGGGTTAAGGTAAGTGAACAACTCAAAAACATAACTCATTAAAATGGCTGTGGTTAATTCTCCCAAATTGCTACGCAAAGAGCTTAACATGCTCAAAATGCTTGGTAGAAAACCTGATTCTGCTTAAATAAGTATTATTTTAAGTGTTGGTAATATCAAAAATGCTTAATTTCATAGTAATTATGAAAAGACATTTCAAGCAATACACTGTAATGGCTGTTATTGTATTCAACAGTTATATACAGGCAAATCTTTTTATAACACAGTGTTTGGGGTCCAAAGAATTGCATTGCGATATAAATGGGATTGCGCTAGCAAAAATTCAAGCCATTTTTTGTCATTTAAGCTTTGTACATCAGCCACTATATCAACTTGTCTTTGCCACTTCTTTACGTGCTTTAAATTGCAATAAAAGGATTTGCAGAAAATTGGAAAAATCAAGTAAACAATATTATTACATGGAAAGTTAAATTGATATGATATGCTGTATTTTTTCAATCATGTTTTGACGTATGATAAAGTATTTAAAATCAGTAGTAAAGTTTGTGCGATAATCACACACATTTTATTACCATTTTTAGCTTTTCACATGGTTGTGTTGGAGTTATGTTCATGTTTTTAAATTGACAAACTGTTGAACAAAAATTAAAAATAAAAATAAAATAAATTCTTGAACAAAAATTAATAGCAAATTGTGTACAAGTGCTTTCAGTAACAAAATAGCTTGTCAGTTTGTTCATTTGAAATACAAATCAAGCGGATGTTGCCAACAAAGGTTTACAAGTAAATGAATCAACAACTGGCATTCTTTCGGATGTCAAATAATAAGAAGTGTTGTGAATTCGTGATGGAGTGAAAATATCGCCCACATGTGCACAAACTACACAAGGAATCCAATATGTAGTTCTTGAGTGGAAAATTATATTTCATATGAAGTACAAAAAGGGACCACGCTTGCATTGCATTATAAGCGGAATCACGTTTTAATGCGATTTACCTGTATTGTATAGTTACAAATATTTTTATTGCAAAATCTCTGAGTTAGATTTCTTTAAAAAAATTCAGGTATGTGTTGTGCAACAATAGCGTATTCACCAGCCACATTATAAAATACCAACAGAAGTATGTAAAGTGTGTTATTCTATGTTTTTTTTTAAGATATAATGCTGCAGGTAGTTTCTTAGAAAAAAATCAGCAAGAGTATTAAAAAATGCTTTAGATGATGCCTGTTGATTGCCATTTTGCACATTTTCATTGCTGCCATTTTATATTTTTTCATGGCCATCATTGATTTTAAAAACTTGGTTCTTGCATTATAAAATAACAACAGAAGATAATAAATCATTTATTTTTTTTATAATACAGTAAGCATTTTACTTGGAAATCTGAATCAGTATTGTCCAAGCAAAGTTATGTGACAGCTGAGATTTCCATTAGATAATGTAGACAACAGACACATAACTGTAGACCTGCAGTTTATGGTGTTGAGGTGCCCTTTTTTTTTAACACAAGGTGATGATGCATTGCATCTTGACAGAATGCTCAACTTCTGGACTCCTAACTGATGGTAATGAAAAAATTTAATTTTTCTAGAATTATACCAATTTCTTAAAATTACTTTTGTGAAAAAAAGCCCACTAAATATGAAAACTAATGAAAAACTCATTTCAATATTATATCAGAAAGAATGTTCAACTTCTTGGAAAGTTTTACAAATAATAATCTAAACAATCATATTACAGCAGTGAATGGGGCTGTACAACAAGAATAACACCAAGTAAATAATATGATAAACACTTATTCCTAAACATAAAATTTTGTTTCCACAAGTAAAAGAAAGCCACCACAAGTAATAGTATCCAAGGCATATTTTCCTAACTGCACATATTGTTATACAACGAATGTCGATCAGTACCATCCAAGACTACTTGTTTGAACAGTGTATTATCACTAACAAACAAATGCTCATTCCATAATTTAAAAAGAACTTGCAAAAATCACTAATCTCATCAGAGACAGTTATTCTAACAAGTGCTTTCTACTAAACAATGAATTGCTGTCCCATAATTTATGAAAACCCAAGAAAACAATTATTGGAAACAGTCAATCTGCCGCCAATCTGCAGTGTAAAACAGTCCCCCAAACTAAATAATGTCATCAGAAACAACAAGTTTAAAAAATACAAATTATCATAAACACATTGTCTGTAATCCTCAGTATAAAAAGCCCTTGGAACTAAATAATCCCATTAAAGATAACACAAGCTTAAAAAACAAAAGTTATTGTAAACAATGCACCATAATCTGCATTATTTTAAAAAAAATAGAATAAGATAATCTCATTAGAGAAAATCATTTTATACAGAGCATTCCGCTAAAGAAGTCACCCCATTTCCTGTTTAACACAGTAATAGTGAATAGGCATTAACTAAATGTCGTAAATTGTCTGCAACTTTCAGTACTTACCTGAGGCAAAATTTACTCCTTTATGCTACATATATAGGAATTAAATCCAAATTTCAATTATTGAATTTAATAGTTTATTGTTATTTATTAACTGTATTACTTGTAAGGAAATACTTTCCATCTATATGGCTTATGTCTGCTGCATGTGGCGAAAATTGCCTGAACACTCCCTACATAGGAAGTAGGTTGAAATGATTCATATCATCAATTAGAGGAGATCTTGATTGGCGGCTGGTAGCTCAGTGGTCCAGAAC
Organism: Ryuthela nishihirai; assembly: GCA_038380435.1. Lineage (NCBI taxonomy): Eukaryota > Metazoa > Arthropoda > Arachnida > Araneae > Heptathelidae > Ryuthela > Ryuthela nishihirai. Next base: position 80,685,102 of record JAWZYU010000001.1, read on the forward strand.
ACCTGACATGTTATCAGGAGGTCATGGGTTCGTATCCCACCCGGCTCAAGACAATTTTTCCTCTAAAATTTAAATCAACTTCAAAGTGGTTATTTATAGGTTAATACCAAGTATATCGAGTTTATTTGTTATTTATCAACTCTATTACTTGTAAGGAAATACTTTCCATCTATATGGCTTGTGTCTGCCGCATGTGGTGAAAATTGCCTGAACACTCCCTACATGGGAAGTAGGTTGAAATGGTTCATATCATCAGTTAGAGGAGATCTTGATCAGGGGCTGGTAGCTCAGTGATCCAGAGCACCTGATATGTTATCAGGAGGTTGTGGGTTCATATCCCACCTGGTTCAAGACAATTTTTCCTCTAAAATTTAAATTGACTTCAAAGTGGTTATTTATAGGTTAAATTGCAATTATATGAATAGCCCCCCGTTTTGCTGAAAATAAACTACTAACTTCTATTCACCCTAGACCAGCAGTTCCCAACCTGTGGTCTACAGACCCCTGGGGGTCCACAGTAACATCTGAGGGTTCTGCAAGAAATTCACTTTTGAGGCAGTTAAGCAGTTCAAATACAGTGGACCTCTCCCAAAGGGTCCGCTGTATTTTTCATATTAAAATAGGGGTCCTCCGCTTTCAAAAGGTTGGAAACTGCTGTCCTAGACAATTAGACCTGCAAGAAAATACTGAAGTGCCAGGGACACATAAAACATACCAACAGATAATCCAATAAATCATTCAATACGATGAAAAGCTACCATACTGTATATTATTCACTTTAAACACCTTTTGAACATTCAGTTACCATTAATGGCCCCATCTAGTGAGCTGAGCTCCATAAACTTCAGGTGTATCCACATAACTTTTGATACTTAAGCAAAAATACAAGTAAAAAATAAAGATTGAAGCTTTAATTAATTAAAGATTAAGTTGAGTTTCTGGAATGCAAACTTGATGTATTTTTTAAAACTGGTATTTCTTCCCAGTTGTGTTGAAGGTAGAAACAAAATTTCAGTAAAGGTATTTTAAGTGTATTTTTAAGTGACCCTGAGTAGCGATACAAGAGAATCACCCTCAGCAATTGAACTTTATCCTGCAATGATTATCAGATTATAAATAGGTCATGCTACATACCAAATGAAAGAGCATTTCATTCTGAATGATAAATATAATAGAAATTGAAATGAAGGCTACAAGCATGATTTTAAAGAACCATTAACTGACTTTGGACACTTTAAGGGTTAAGCATGACTTTTTCAAATTACCAGTAAAATGAAATAATGCAATAAATTTTTATATCTATATATCAAAGAACAGTAGAACTGATCAGACATAATTTATATGGCTTAATTCTGAAGCTAAATATATGAAGCCCAAGACTGCAGAATTTATGTCTTATCTTTACTAGATGAGACTGCCGCACTTCTGAGTTCAAACCAAGGTCTTTTCTCCCTCTCTCTGAGCAATAGGAACATTTCCCAAATCCATATTATCCAGCTCTCTACTATATACTGCACCAGAAGCTTTTATGGTATTACTTTTTTAAGCATTGTTTACTACAGCTCCATATTTGGAAATATAATATATTTTGCAAAGTATGCAATCGTTAGACACACAACTTGCAATATAATGCAACCATTGGACACATAACATGCAATATAAAAATTTAAAAATTGCCCTTTGTCAGGCTAGTTATTAGTTTGACAGGAGCATAACAGTATACTGTGCCACAGAGAAAATTCATGAAAAAAGGTGAAACTTCAGCAGAAATGCAACATAACCTTTAAAAAAAGATAAAACATGCCTTCCCTGGAATATGACTCTGTACCTGTACTCTGCAACCAAATGCCCTAGTCACTCAACCAATAATAATAAATATATCCTGAACACTAATAGTAAGAATATATACCATAGTAAAGTATGGACTAGAAGATTTTGAATATCTTCAGATTTTTATTATCTTCTAGTCCATACTTTACTATGGAAATACTTTTTTCCATAGTAAAGTATGGACTAGAAGATGATAAAATACTTACAATTCGTCAATATTTTTTTCTGAGTTTATAGCACAACAACCATTAATTACACTATAGATAAATTGCAGCATTTTATCTTCTAGTCCATACTTTATTATAATAAAGTATGGACTAGAAGATATTAACATTAAGATATTTTAAAACTGATTTTAAGAGGAAAACTATGATACTGAGTGCAACTATTTGACAACATAAAAAAAACAATTAGTTATCACATGATAAAAAGTAAATGGGATGAAGTAATTCATTTCCTGCTCATAACTATTTTTGTTTTCTCATTGCAGATGACTGGATGAGATGATATTCTAAGCTGTAATCATTTTCTATTATTAATCAGGCTCATTAAAACTAAGAATTATACTTTTGAAATTTAAACTGGTGAATTCTTTTATTACCCTGAATGAGTTTTGAATGACATATGTACAATCATGCAAAGAACTTAACATTCCATTGAATATGCCATCCAAAATCCACATAGGATAATCAGAGTTCATTTAAATTTCCAGTGTCTTATTTATTGCTTTTAAGTTGTTTTGAACTAAGTACTTAATATAAAGCAGTTTTTTCAAATTACTTATTTAGTTTATAGCACAGAAAGCAATTGATATTTCAATATATTTCAGTTTTAGATGTACCTTTTGTTTTTATATTTCAGCCAGTTTTCAGACTGGAAAAGTGTACAACATGGAAGCAAATAGCATTCTAAATGCATTTGTTGTTGCTGCCAGTCAATATACTGCAAGTCAGACTGAACAAAATCTCTTACACTTGCAGAGACATTTAGATGTATGTATAAAAAATATTCCTTATGTAGTGTTTTCATATTTCTTAAATTATATAAAAAACTTACAATTCAATATTTTTTTCTCAGTTTATAGCACAACAACCATTAATTACACTACAGATAAAATTGCAGCATTATAGTCAAACATTTAATAAAATCTCTTTTAAACACAACTGAAACTTGCCATCTAAATCACCTAGTGAAAATAATCAAAATTTATATATTGTTTTAGAATATTTTAAGTCTAGAAAAGAAAAATAGTGAAAAGAGGGCAAAAATATTCACATACAGTGTAGAAACAGTGCACTTAAATGAAGTGGAGTATTAAGCTTGTATTTGTCTTTAAAAATTACCTATGCTGAAGGTTTTCAAAATTTTTTATAATGGGTCAGAATGGTGGAATGCATATTTGAAATTTCTTAAAAGTTATTTGCACGCAGAGGATAACATATCACCTCTGGCATATATGGAATGCTCATTTTCAGAGAAAATAAGTTTTTCATTTTCTGAAACTTGTACCCTTTAACAGTAATAATTTGTACTAATGGGTGATTTGGAAACTGTAAATAATAATATGTTATTAGCCTTTTAAAATGCAAAAAGCATATCTCACTTATCCCTTAAAATAAAAAATTTGGAATGTCTTATACCCTAGGGTTAAGGGCAAATCATCCAGTGTATATAAAATAAAATTATTTATACATTATTAATATATTGAAATGTTATTGAAATTTTAAAATGAAGTGTTAAATTTATAAATATAAGGAACAACTGTTGAATTTTAACCAATTACAATTTAAAACACATATGACTATCAGTTATTGCATTCTTCAACAACACATTCTATCACCAGAATTTCTAGCATAAATATGTCATTTGCAATATTATTTCAAGTTTTACATTTTCTTGATTTTAGTGCCCTCTAATGTTGGTAAATTAAGGTCATTTGGAGGATTTGAAAACTATCAATCATCATATTTCTTTAATACCTATTCAACTCAAAAAGAATTTTTCATTAATCTCTCAAAACAGAAAGTTGTGTTTTCCCACCCACCCTGGGAGTAAATGGGCAAATTGTTGCTGCCAATGTAAACCTCTTGATCATCATGCTTCAGCATGATAATAAATCTCTTTTAAACACAACTGAATGCACTAAAATATTCAAATTTCTATCTCAAATAGGTCATTTGCATATTTGTTTAAAATTTTAAAAGTTTCAAAATTTTTCACCAACAGATGGTGTAATTAAAGTTTTTGAGAGATTCCAAAAGGACAAATCATATTAGCTTATCATACCTATTCAGCCTAAAATGAATATTCAATTTATCCCTAAAAACAAGCAATTTTTTCTTAAAACACAAAACTATCATCTGGGGGGTAATGGTGAATATCATTGTTATCAATGCAAACTTCATGATATTCACATTTCACAACCAAAATTTCAAATGTAATATTGTAGGAAGGTTCCAAAAGTGTGAATCATAATGTTTAATCAATACCTATCCAACCTAAAAAGAATTTTGAATTTATCTCTAAAAACAGAAAGTTTCAATGTTTACAGATGGGCAGACAGATAAATGACAAAAGGAAAATATTAGCTCTTTTTTTTTCTGAAAATGAGCTAAAAATGCAAAATAATAATGTTACTTAATTTGAAAACTGTGCACAATGTACAATATCACTAAATTATATGATATTTGGTGTCATTCATAAATTATGTAATACTGTTTTAGCTGAATGTACTCCACACATATATACATGCATACATACAAAATCCTCATGCAGCAGTGGGCTACGGAGGTTCAACCAGATTGTGTAATTTTCTTCTCCAGACATGTCTCTTCTGAGCTACAGCTGCTGCATTTTGCCACTCTAGGTCAATTCTAGCAAGGTCCTGTTTGGCATTGTCTGCCCATCACATCCTAGGTCTCTCCCTTTTTCTGAAACCCTTAGGCACACTGTTCATAATCCTGTTTGCCAATCTGCAGTTATACATATGGGCAAGATGGCCAAACCAACATAGTGAGGACATCAAAGAGAAACGCAAAGAGACCCCCTGCGTGAGGACATCAAGAGAATAATCTCTATGTAACATCCTCACATTCCATGTTTCTGCAGAGAGAAAATGATTAATAGGATTTTTAAAGAAACTAGGTTTATTGAGATAGGTAGACCAACAATATCAAATAACCCCCTGATTGCAGGCATAGGTCAAAGACCTGTTCCTCCTCCACTAAAGGCTGAAGTCACCGATGCTGGTAGGAACTTCAGGCACTACCTTTTCAAGAGCAATATGACTTGTCTGAAACACATTACTCCAGTTTAGGATTGTCGATGCCCAACTAGCTAAGTGAGGATTGAGGTTCTCTCGTTACTAAAGGATGAATCCACCCATGCTGATAGGAACTTCAGGTACCACCTTTTGAAGTGGACCTTTTCAAGTGCCATAGACCTACCTGAGACACATTACTCCAGTTGAGGATTGATGATTTCCAACTAGTTAAATGAGGTTCAGGTACTTGTGATGGCCTCTGATCAGGATTATCCAACAGCTTATATAAAGTATCCCATGCCCCTGTTCACTTAGGGCTGGCAACCCAGAAGCAAACAGAAAAACAGCGGCAGATTCTCCCTCAACAGAGGCCCACCAGTGCAGCAAGTCTAGGATCCATAATAAAGTTCAAATCCTAAACAAGTCCAGTCTAGTAGGTATAAATGGTCAGCACCAGAACCCTATGAAGTTGACCACTCCTCAACAGGGTTGAAAAAAGGAAAAAAAAAGTGGCCATAGATGACCAGATTAGTCGGCCACACTGAACTGGTAGCCCTCCCCTTCCATTCCCTTCCAAAAGAGAATATCTCTTTTGAAAGGTACTAATGGCCTGCACCACGAGAAGGCAGGGTTGGACATTAAGTGCTAGATTTGGCCAGTTCTGTGCATCATCACTGAGGATTGGTACATAGCTCTCCTTCCAGTTGCCTTTGCACCATTTACAGACCAAAAAATGCTCCACACATAACACCACACAATGCTTTGCTGCCCCCCACCTCAAAACATTACAGTTTTAACCAGTAACTCAGATTCTAATACTCCTGTTACAACAAAAGTTGGGGCAGGGGTGGCTCAGTTAGTAGTAAACCAGGCTTGTAGTCTGCAATTCCCAGGTTTGAGTCCACCTGGACCAGCATTAAGATTTATCTCTGCAAATCTCCACACCTTTCATCAGTCATTAGGGAACATCAGTGGGCTTGGAAAGGCTGCCATCTATCAGATGGGATGTTAAGCTGGGGCCCCATGTGCAGGAGAGCCATACCCTGTGTACATTAAAGAACATGCTGGATAGCTTGACAGCAGGCCACTATATGTCTCCTAATAGCTCTCCAGTGGGTTTGTTTTGCACACCTATTGTGCACAAAAAAGTGCTGAGAGAGGTAAAACAACCTAATCCAACAGTAAAAGCTAAATGTATATTATTTTAAAATTTATTTAAAGCAGCTTGGCCCATTATAGCCTGAGTTGGTTATGCACCATAAAATCCCAAACAAACAACTGATTATTTAAAGTATATATATATTTATTATAAAGTTGTTTTTAGCTATTAGCTTATATTTACAATGACCAAGGAAAACATTTAGTTTATGGTATGTAGAAAATTGCAACTTTTCATTGCTCTATGGATGTTAAATTTTAATTTAGAGCAAATTCCAAGGAAGTTCAAGTACTAAGCCTATCTTTAATCCACAATGATATAATACTAATACTAAATTTATTTACATAAATTGCTTTCAAAGTGCATGTAGTTTAAAAAATTATTTTTTGTGTCAAATAAAATATTTTGTCTATTTTAATGTATAAATATTTCAGCTTTCTTCAGATTCCATATATTGTCTACTTTAATGATTTTTAACAAATCATTAGCAAATTTTAAAATATTTTTCATCAGTTTTCGGTAAATATAGTAGAAAAATGTATAAATGTAGTAAGAACTGTCTAAATTACTATGTTTATTATATGTTTTTGCATAAATATAGTACAAATTATTTCTCTTGATTAGGTTGTAATGGGTCTCAGTGCATCATCTTCTGATCTTCATTTTTTTGATCCTCGTCAAATAGTCATAACTGAGTTTGTTACTTCTTTAATTAACATTCTCTTAGAAGCAGAACCAAAGCTTGGATTAGTTCAGAGAGTCCTGTCTGTACTTCAGAATTTAGGTAAGTATGAATGCAAGTTTTCTCTGATTTTCAGAGAGTGCACAGAATAAATTTCTTATATGGGGGGGGGGGGCACTATTTGCAAAATGGCTGAGTAAAAGGAATGTTCACGTGCAGAGAATGACAGATATGCATGAGCGTAGCTTAGAACAAATAATATGTATGTAATAAATAACAGATTTATTTCATAATTATCACTGTTGGGAGATTTATGTCTGTTGCAGCTAGAGATGTTAAACGATTTGATGGTAATAATTCGTTTTAGGTGCTGTGCAATTAAAAGCTTAGATATATTCACTGCTACAAGGGGATAATCTTTGACTGGTACACTCACTGTAGTTGCTGCCTCAGCAGCAACTATGGTGAGTGTAGGTCCTGTAGCGGTAAATATACCTAATTATAAATTAAACACAGCTAACTATGATCAAATTTAATAACACAATAAAGCTGTTTGCATTTAGATAGCACAGTGTATTACAATTCTTAACCAGAGAAAAGCCAAGTGTATAATACTTGCGTTGGACACATAATAACTATGGTACGTTATTACTAAAGTAACCTAAAAGTCATAGATATAACCTTAAAACCTTGTTAAGATACACTAGATCTAAAAGGAATACATAGATATTTACCATTTCCTTTTGCTGGTACAATTGCTTTATCCTAAGGCTTCAGATGTAATATGATACGTTTGTCACTGCCGAGGTATTATTAAGCTACCAGTCTTTGTCTACTGCACAGACTCTGTAACAATAGGCCATGTGAAGAGTGTATGTCCTCGGTGATTGTTCCTTTGTCACTACTTTCATATCCATTTGATTCTGGCTACATCAGCCTACAAATTTCATACACTGGTACATAAAGAGATGGTATTTTGTCTTTGTTCTATTGGTATTCGTTAAAAATCAACCACCGTTTGGTTATCCTCCAATATACACAGAAATAGGCTCTGGACTGCTGACCCTGCTGTTCTATTGAGAAGATAGTATGCCTCAGATAGAACCTGTAGTTGAATCACATGTACTATAAACACGTTACATATGCAGGCTTCAGATTTTAAACCCTTGCTTCAATCATCAGCAGCATATTCAAATATGGGTATAAGTTGTTATTAAGGTCGTTACAAAGTTCAGGTTGAACACTGGTAAATATCCAAGGTTGTGTGACATTTGCACTTACTACAAAATGGTTGATTTATTTTTACAACTGAGCTATCCAAACTGTCATTAAAACTGATAAAATAACGATTAAAATATTAAAAGCTTTGTCCATCTTACATCTCTGACAATATGACACCCTGAATGACGCGTTTCACCATACTCTTCATTACGGCATCTTCAGGGTCAGTGTGGACTCCCTGCGGGTTTGCCAATTTAAGCTTGTCTCGCCAGTCACACCATTGTTATGTAGATGCAGTTGCATCTGCGTATTGATGCAACAGGAGATTCCATGCAGTTGGTAGCGGGGGAATATCCGTGTTGCATACATTATCCCGATGTGCATGAATTAGTAATTTTTCCACGTATTGTAGTTGATATTTTGTTTGGGGGGCGATTAACAGTTTATATTCAATATGATTAATTTGTAACTTATTATTAATACTGTTTGAGCGAAAGCCGTATTATGATTATTTTTCCATATGTCTTCTTGATGTTCATGCATTCTGTCACTATATTGTTGCGGATTACAAAAATGGATAGCCGCTGAGCGTGAGTATTAAAAGCTATATTTCAAAACCAAATTCAATACAAGGTAAATTGTTACAAAGGAAATATGGATGAAGTATCTTATTAACAAATCAACTATTAACATGCACAAGTCATCAATCTTCCTGCGTAGAGCACACAATATCAGCTCTGTGTATTTTACTAAATACTACCTTTTACTTGATTTACCAGGTCACCCGAAGATCTTCACTCGTAAACCAATTCTCGTCCTGTGCTAATAACTGTTCACACACTAGCCGAGCAAAAAGACAGTCCGTGTAGACATTCGAAGTTAGCCATAAAAGTTCCCACTTTTATACTTCCGTGTATACACAACACATCAAGTTACTTCTTGATACTTAACGATAAAAGATCCCACTTTTATCCTTCCACGTATACACAACACATCAAGTTACTTCTTGATACTTACGCGCACTGTCTCAGAACAGCCCACCGGCCATTTTCGAACTCACCGACCGTTACAATACACAACGACCGTTACAATACAAAACGACGTTAACGCTCCACTCTTCTCCAAATTCTCCCAACGTTCTTATTCATTGGCTGAAACTTTTTGCTTTCGGTTGCCAGATTCCTTCTGTCGTAACACTGCCCCCTTCCTAGGTCTTGTTCGTCCCGAACAATTCTGGATTCCAAAGTTTCTTCAGTTCTTCGATGAAACGGGGCCAAACGATCCACGTGAACCACCTTGCACTTTGTAGCTGGACATCGACGAATGCGATATACCACGTCTGTGTCAAAATGAAAGCGAATCTCATTATGACGTAGATTTCTTTTCTGACTGAAGCCTCGTCCACAAACATAATACGTGTAAGGCCTATAGCCCTTGTGAACACGTTTATGTCTCTGCAGGGAGAAGAATCGACTAAGAGTTTTCGTGCAAAACCTGTAAAAAGTTTTCTTCTTTGTCGAAAGTTTTCTTCTTTGGATTTTTACTTCTATCAACAGTAACAAGGAATGAAAGTCATTAGTGACATAAAATCTAGGGAGAATTTTCATCCTGCAATCTGACCCTTTTGTCAGTTGACTTTCACTTAATTCAGAACTGTCGTGATGAACCTTCAGCCATATTTCACCTGATTCAATTTGATCCCCAAGGTGCTTCACAAATATAATATCAGCTCCATAATTCTTTTTAGCGCTTCGGTCCATCTCCTCCTTCCATACTCTTGCTAGAACTGCAGCTTCTAATCCGACAACCTTACCTGTTTCTCCTGTATAAGTGAAATCAGTGATGTGTCGGACTTCTAGCAATATTTTTTCTGTTTTACCTTCACATAGCCAGCTTGCAACATCTTCAGATACTCCTTGTTCTATTAACATGTTACGAAACTTGTTCAAAGCATTGCCGTTATGCAGAACCTTGCAGACACGTGATGCTTCATCTACCCTATTATCCACAATGTTCACCAAACGCAGAAGTTCTCCTCCTAACTCTTCGACGAGCTCTTGCAGTTCCAAGGATCCGTTACCAAGGAAACACTGAACAGCTTCCATCACTTCCAGAGAGTTGTCAACAGAGTTTTCAAGAGGTGAATCCATGTTGCTGATAACAGCTGAACTCTTCATTCCACGAGTTTGTGATGCTGCAACCATTTTCTTAACTAAATCAACAGCAACATCTTCTGTACTGATGAGATCAATAGCTCCTTTTCCGAATTCATCATCATAAACCAAAGCGCACACTCCTTCAGCCAGCTTTTTGGACACAATTGAGCATCTCATTAGAGGAACGCTATCTACGGTAGCCGTCAGATCCTTGCAGCGGTAAATCTCCTTATCTGTTGGCACCAGCTCCACTGTCTGTCCTACGATGCAGCATCCGACGTCTTCCATCATCTGCTCGATTTTATCTTTAGTGCAGTCGACTGTGAAGCCAGGGATGGATTCCAGTTTGTCCAGAGTAATATCAGTCATGATTGCCAAATTGTCCATTCTGGAGATCAGCGACGAGTTCTGTAACATGATATTGTCCACTTTAGAGCTCTTGTAATCGTGATAAAACTTTTCTATATCCTTATAATCTAAATGGTTATAATGTCCAAATCTGCGCATTGACTGTTCAGAAAAGAAATTCAGCATGGTTTCGTTGAGATTGTCTGAGGGCTTTACTTCTCTCCGATCGTAACTCTGAGGCTTAATTTCATCCAGAAAGTTAGTCTTTGAAGTACCGTCTCTGCCTGAAGCTCTTTTACTAGCATCACCTGTTATGCTTCTAAGCCATTCTTCGGAATTCCTCTTCCTTAATTCCCCACTTTCTATAAACGATTCAAGTGTGGCTATATGCTTCGGAAAAATCTCTCCGACTTCCCGGGTAACGTCGAATGGCACTTTGTTTCTATGATGAATGGACGCCTCTTCTTTACTCGGACCACTCTGCAAAACGTAAACTCTGTTTCGTTCCCCCTCATTACCACTCGCTACTCTGCCTTTGCGATAATTGTCCATGACGCATTTTGCTGACAGCGAGGAATAGAATACCTTTCGTGTGGATCTCTCTTCAGATCGTGCCAGACTTGTATACCTAGGTATTTTGAAGTGCAAAGCGTACTGTATAGTCTCACAGCTCTCTGATCTGTGTGATTGTTCTTCACAGTTCCTAGACATGTCACCAGCGACATAGACACTCTGCCATGCATTACTAGTAGTTGCGTGGTCAAAGGCATTATCTGCGCTATCTCTACAATTCTTGATTTCCAGTAGCAGATCCACATTTTTATATGCGTTGCCTTTCTGTTTTTCTTTTCCATGTTTACAATCTAACTTAACACTATCAAGATCATCTTTTTCACTGACAAATTCAACATTTAAACTATTGCATTGTCTATTGAGTTCGGTTTTATTATCCTTGAACTGATCAATAATCTTACCAACTTGAGAAGCCACTTCAGCTCTCATCTCAGTATTTTGTGCGGCCAGGTCACCTCTTTTATTTCTCAACTCATTATTTTGTGCGGCCATTTGGGCTTTCAAATCATCTTTTTGAGAAACTATCTCAGTCCTCAACTCATTATTTCGTGCGGTCATTTCGGCTTTCAAATCAGTCATCAGCGTAGTCATATCGGCTTTCAAATCAGTCATCAGCGTAGTCATATCGGCTTTGAAGCTATATATCAACTTTACTAATTCATCCATACTTCTAGTTAACGGCATTCAATTAATTAATCCCACTTCTGACACCAAATGTTGCGGATTACAAAAATGGATAGCCGCTGAGCGTGAGTATTAAAAGCTATATTTCAAAACCAAATTCAATACAAGGTAAATTGTTACAAAGGAAATATGGATGAAGTATCTTATTAACAAATCAACTATTAACATGCACAAGTCATCAATCTTCCTGCGTAGAGCACACAATATCAGCTCTGTGTATTTTACTAAATACTACCTTTTACTTGATTTACCAGGTCACCCGAAGATCTTCACTCGTAAACCAATTCTCGTCCTGTGCTAATAACTGTTCACACACTAGCCGAACAAAAAGACAGTCCGTGTAGACATTCGAAGTTAGCCATAAAAGTTCCCACTTTTATACTTCTGTGTATACACAACACATCAAGTTACTTCTTGATACTTAACGATAAAAGATCCCACTTTTATCCTTCCGCGTATACACAACACATCAAGTTACTTCTTGATACTTACGCGCACTGTCTCAGAACAGCCCACCGGCCATTTTCGAACTCACCGACCGTTACAATACACAACGACCGTTACAATACAAAACGACGTTAACGCTCCACTCTTCTTCTCCAAATTCTCCCAACGTTCTTATTCGTTGGCTGAAACTTTTTGCTTTCGGTTGCCAGATTCCTTCTGTCATAACAATATCATAGGAATGTTTTCCCTATGTATTTATTTTTCCCGTTGAGTGTATTTAAAGGGTCGGGTATTGTAATTTGATAAACTCCCCCGTGGGTGGTTTCCTATCCTTATCGTTTATTATTAAGTTTTTTATCGAATGCATTATAGTTGTAGGTAATTTTAACTTCTATTTTCGTAGTGTATGATCCAATGCCTCTGAAACTTCTTTCATATATGGTAAGCTGTGAGCAAAATTATCAACAGTATTTTGTTGGTTGGGTTGAGGTTGAGAATCGTGGTTTACTATATATTTAGCATTATTGTTCCATCGTTTTAATTGGTTTTGAGTATAGCCTGCTTTAGAAGCTGTTATGTTTATATAGTTCAACTCATCCTGCAGCATTTTCTGTTTGGAGCAGTAAAAATGTGCCCTAATATAATGAGGTAAAATACTAGCTTTTTTATATTTTATGGGGTGACATTGAGTTGGCAGGGATATAGGTAGGTATGTGTGTTGGTTTTCGATAAACTGTTGTTTCGCAATGTTTTTTGTCTTGTTAATCATTATATCCAAGTATGGTAATTGTTGTTTTATTTCAGTTTCCAAGGTAAATTTTATACTAGGAAGAATTCCATTTATTATTTGTATAAATTCTTGTAATTGATATCATGAGGCCAAAAAATTAGCACATAATCCACATATTGCATGTAGAGGGATGGCTTATAAGTGGCTTTTGCCAAAGCCATCTCCTCCACATGCCGCATGACAACGTCGGACATGAGTCCAGACAGAGGGGATCCCATAGGGACACCCTCCATCTGTAGCCAAGTCCAAGGCTTCATGTACAAAGAAATATTGTGCTATATTAGGTTCAGCAGTTTTTAACCATTTCACTTTTAGTCATATCGCCCCATCCAATACTGGTGTATTAGGATAGAGTGATACGACGTCCAAGGAATGCATAGTGGTGTGCTCATCTATTATGGCATTTTGAATTCGTTGAATTGTCTCATGGCAAGAAGTTATTGTATTAATTGTGAGGGGGAAAATATTGTTTAAAAAATTTATGCAGAGCAATTTCCAAATTATAAGTAAGTGATTTCCGTTTACTGGAAACCGTTTACTTACCGTTTACTTAAGTGGTCTCAGGGGATGGTTTTCCTTATGCAGTTTAATCTTAACAAAAAGTTGTGGTATGTCCTGATATATAGGGGGTATACATTTTTTAGCAATATCCTCAGGTAAGAAAGGGTCATTTTTCAACATTTGAAGTTTATTTATTATTCTAGGTCGGTAGCTCAGTCGGTAGCGTGCCAGGCTCATAATCTGTAGTTCCCAGGTTCGAGTCCCAGCTGGGTCAGCGTTGAGATTTATCTCTGCAAAATTCCCCACCCTGCCCACAGTCAGTAGGGGACACCGATGGGCTTGGAAAGGCCGCCGTCCGTCGGATGGGACGTTAAGCCATGGCCCCGTGTACGGGAGAGCCATAACCTGTGCACGTTAAAGAACATGCTGGATGGCCTTGACGGGAGGCTACCATCTGTCTCCCAATAGCTGTTCCAGTGGGTCCCCTCCTCCAACCTTCTCTGAGCCTTCGGAGTCCTTGTGACCTGGCCATTTAGCCCATGGTGTGCAAAAAAGTGCCGCTCAGAGGTAAAACAACCCAACAACCCAACCTAGGCAATGGATTATATTCAATGTGTTGACATTTTAACTGTTGTACTGTTTCATCTATTTTTATATCATATTGTTCTTTATCAATTATGACAACCTGATTAGTTTTGTCTGCTAAAAGTATTTTAATATCCTGGTTAGTCTTTAATTGTTTCATTATCTTAATATCCGTATCATTATTATTATTACTACTATGCTGTTTGCATCGTATTGCTCTATATAATCTAAAACGTTCTTTATCTTTATATTTATTTGGAATTTTATTTATTGATTGTTCAATTTGTGGTATCAGTTGCATTATATTAATAGAGGTATTATCATAATATATTAGAGGATTTAATTATTATTCTAATATATTATGATAATACTCTATATAATATAAAAAAGGAAAATTAATTTATTATTCTAATATATTATGATAATACTCTATATAATATAATATATTATATTATATAATAATATAATATATAATATATTATATAAAATAATATATTATCATATTATATTATATAGAGTTTATCATAATATATTAGAGGTATTATCATAATCATTAATATAATAGAGGTATTATCATAAGCAAATTTAGCTCCTTGCTGTAATATGCATTGTTGCTCACTATCTAGTGCAATTTTAGATAAATTTATATATTGCTTTATTTGTGTCATTGGTGATCTTTCCTTAGGATTAATCTGCTTACTTATTAAATTATTCAATTTTTTATTATATTTATTCTGTATTTTACTGGCCTCACAATCTATATATTCCTTTTAGATCTAGTGTATCTTAACAAGGTTTTAAGGTTATATCTATGACTTTTAGGTTACTTTAATAATAACGTACCATAGTTATTATGTGTCCAACGCAAGTATTATACACTTGGCATTTCTCTGGTTAAGAATTGTAATGCACTGTGCTATCTAAATGTAAACAGCTTTATCGTGTTATTAAATTAAATATACCTAAGCTTTTAACTGCACAACACCTAAAACGAACTATTACCCTCAAATCGTTTTAGCATCTCAAGCTGCAAGACAGGAGACATAAATGTCCCAACAGTGATAATTGTGAAATAAATCTGTTAATTATTTTTCATGCACTTTGTTCACTCGTAATATGTTTGTGTATATATGTAAACATGTACTCAAAATTGCAAGCTATTAGACAAAAGTGCGTACAATTGTGTGATTTCACAATTGAAAAAATGAGTTTCCCTAATGGAGGTGCTGAAATTGAAGGATAGATGTTGATGATGCATATGATCACTGCTAACAACCCTCTAACTCATGCAATAAATTCTCATTTGATTAAAATCAATTGAGAATTAATGTTAACAATGCTGTTAATAAGGTTTCAGGGTAATAAATTTAAGCTCCACAAGAGTGTTTATGAACTCATATAGGGTTCTCAATTGGATTCACTTCCAAGGATATGTCTGGCCACTATAGCCTATGAATATCTTCACTTTCAAGGGATTAATTGATCACATTAGTCAATCTAAGAGGTTCACCTAGGGGATGATCATTATTGTCTGTAAAAATGAAATCAGCACCAAAAAAAACCCTCAGAAATGTGTCTTATGGCACAACAGTCATATCTCTGATTGTTAAGAAGTCATAGTGCCTCCCTGTGTGATGTGAAGCTCTATGAGGCTGGTAATCTTTATGCCAATCCAGACCATTGGGCTCCTCATTCTCTTGAACACATGTTGAGAATCGGCGTTCAAACCGAATCTGAACTCGTCTGTGAAGACAGGTTGGAACTCAGACAAGTAGGCAGATGTGTTATCTGCCAACTTGTCTGAGCTCCAAAAATGATGTCTTTTGCTCCACATTAAATGAGCTGTTAAAGAGGGTTAGGGGAACACAAGTTTTGGCCTTCACACATACAGACCTCATTTATCTAGTCTTTTGTTGTACCTATGTCCACTGACACTTTATGAGATAGTAATGTAATTGTCATTTCCTTATATTGGCTATCCATTAAAGGCAGATAATGGTTGTTCTGAGCAGTTGTGGCTCTGAACAACCTTTTCTTGGTCTCCAACTAATCTTTCCTCTTTCTTGAAACTGCCTTTAAAGCAGAGCTTTCCAAACTTTTTTTTTATTGTAACACCCTATGTACATTGTGAAAATATTTCAACATCCCCAAAACTTTTAATTGATAAAAAAAGTGAGAAAGAGGGAAAACTGAAACTTTGGAGAAAAAACAGCAACAAAACAAATAAATGCATTACCAGATTTAAATTTGGTGACACTCACTTTGGAATGCACTGCCCTAAAGTCTTAATAGGATATTTAAGGTCCTGAATACTTTGAGATTGACTTGTTTCTATCCTTCCTATTGCTTTTCACCATACACAAAGATCCATACATTTTCTTGGTAACATGATGAAATCAAATTGTTTCCCAAATTAATAGCAGTTTGATTGGAATAGAAATGAGAGGCAACACAATCATGCTGTCTTTTATAGCAACCCTAATTTACATTCTCATGGTCATGTGGTGAAATACTGCATGTATTACAATATTTGCATGGGCATTATTCCCTTATATATTTTTCATGAAATTATTACACCTATCCCTCGATTTACACGGTACTCAGTTCACACTATTTTGGCTTTGCACGGTCAAAAAATGCAACCAGTTTCGATTGACACGGTACTGACTGAGACGTACGTAGAAAGGAAATCTCAGTCAGGACCGTGTAAATCGAAACGGGTTGCATTTTTTGACCGTGCAAAGCCAAAATTGTGTGAACTGAGTACTGTGTAAATCGAGGGATAGGTGTAATCATTTAATTTTGAACAGCAGTGTATGTACACACACATGAAATGTGTGGATTTTTTTTAACTCATTAATTTCCAAAAGTTGAATTATATATATATAAAATGAAAAATAAATACTTTCTCAAGCAGATGCTTGCCACAGAGGTCTGTCAGGAGCCTGTCTATTGATATGCCATAGTAGAAGGTCTGTGAGAATGGTGGGACCTCAGCAGATAAACAGCACAAACATCCATGCCTTACCCTCAGGGCTCAAACCCAGGTCTCTTTGTTCAGTAGCTAAGCATGCTAACCACTCTGCCACACTTTAAAAATTTTAAATTTAAATTATTTATTTGTAGAAAATGAATGTTGCATTTACATCACAACAGAAAATAATATCGCAATCAGAGGTGTACTGTTCAGATAGTTACAATGTAACAAGTATTTGTTGTTGTTTTTAGTGTAAATACAATGCATATGTTTTTATGAAATCAGACTATATTTTATGACGAGCTTCACTGTTTCCATGGTGTAAGGTCATTTTGCATTGTGCTCAGCAGTTTATTGTTTGCCTATGGAAACTCCTATGATGGAGTTATCTGTAGTTGGGAGCTTTGATTAGAAAATGACAAATCATTTTACATAGTCATAGTAAGATTGAATTTGCTTGGTGGGCTGTTGATATTCATATGTAATATTTGTATTTTAAAGGTGTTTGTCAGAGTGTGATAGGTATTCCCCATCCAAAAAACAAGGTGTTTTGGGGGATTTATCATTCACTTAATAATGTTTCTCATTGTGGTGGTTTGAGGGATTTATTTTTTGTCATATCTTCCAAACATTTACCATTTTTATATTAACATGGTTGAAAAAAATGTTCCACTGCCATTTCTTTCCATGAATACAGATTCTATATACCAGTACTAAAATATCAATGTCTCAATTTTCAAAATCTAATTATGCCAGTACTAAATTATCATTATAGAACCATGCCATCCATATTGGTATTGTATTGTTTTATCAGAGTTTCTTGATTGAAAAAAAAAGCATTTTGCACATTAATAATGAGAAACATTATTAAGTGAATGAATATTTCTGAGATTTGGTGAATGATTGTTCAACTGAATGTTAATTCCGTAGGCCTAACATCACACACAGAATTATCATTTAATTGTGGACAATCAATGTTATTTTTTAACATCTGAAATCAAAGTACCCAATATCTATTTCTTGTAACATACAGTATTTTGTCAATTCTATTGGATATTGTTAGATTCTTTTCTCCCATATTGTACCTGTAATGTGATATCCAGTGCTTTTGAGATGACTTAGAAAATAAACAAAGTAAACATCTCAAACATACTGTGTGATTCATTGGAAATTCAACAGTTTTCAATAACTGAAGAGCAGCATCTACTTCAAGAACAAATTCTTCTCTTGTAGATACTCTTCTACATGTACTGGGGTAATACTACTTTTATGCTAACATTGCATAAACACCACAGAAAGTTTTGAAGCTAAAAGTTAATTAAAAGATGTATTTGAATGTACTAAATATGACATTGGATTGCTGGTCCCAGAAGGGAGGCTATCACCCATGCTTCAGTTTCTGACAAAGTGTTGTCAGTAGAAACAAATATCTGCATTTCAGTTGACATCTCTAATTTGAGTTTAAATTGTGGAATGTTTTTTTTTAAATCATGATGAACTTTTGTGCCTTTTTCCTAGTAATTATATGATAAGTAACAAAAACATTTGATTAGATGATTTGAGAAAAAATATTTAAACTACTCTTGCAGTGCTTTTGAGGTGACTTAGAAAAGGAACAAAGTAAACATCTCAAAACATACTGTGTGTTCATTGGAAACAAGGAAGAATTGGATTATTGGCACAAGGAAGGCAGGAGCCAGCAACAGCAGGCATTGTTGGCCCTTCAAAGCCTGCTGTAGTGAAGATGTGGCAGGAATGGTTTGAAGAGGGACACACATATATCCAATGTGCTGGAAAGGGGGAGACCATCACTTGTTGATAGTAGAGGTGAATGCTGGTTGGCATGTGCTGTCCGGGATGATGAGTCATAAACAGGAGCACCATGACTGGACATTAGACTGGAAAATCACATAATCTGATGAGTTCAGGTTCCAACTTCAACATGCTGATGGATGAGTCCATTTCAATGCTACGCAGGAGAACAACTGCAACCAGATTTCACAGTTGGATGGAAACAGGTCAGCGGCAGCAATATCATGTCATGGGAATTGTTCTTATAGGCATTACTGGGTCCCCTCATCACCATTGAACACATAGTCATCACCAGATCCTATTTATGCTTTGTTTTGGGCCAAATGATACCCAATATGGTGACTTTGTATTTGGGCACTGTACTCTTTCAGTAAGATAATGCCCCTTATCATTATGAGGGAATAGTTTGAGGATCATGTGCAAACTTTTCATGTGTTCCCCTGGCTGCCATATTTCCCAACATGAATCCCATCAAACATTGATTGGATGCAGTGGAATGCAGCCTCAATTACATCTTGATCTGGACAGAATGATGTCCCAGAGTTCACACTTCAATCTTTCACCGAACTCTGGGACATCATTCTGTCCAGCTAGTACAGAATATCTGAGGACCTTCTGTGGTCTAGTAGAGTTGATGATACACTGAATGCAATAGTTATCACAGTGAAAGGCAGCCCAGCACACTACTAGGCAGGTGGTCACAATGTTATGTCTTATGAGTATATATCTTAATTATTCAAAGTGTTGGTTATAATTTCATAATGTTGAAAAATGGCTTTTTTTTAGTAAAATTGTTTTTGGTAGATTTCTTTTTTTAATTCTCACAATTGCTTTGGTCCTGTGACATATACACATAATATATCCTAATATCCAAATCCAATATTTTTTTAATTAGCTTGTTGCAACCTCATTATCACTTATTTGCATTTTGCCATTGTACAATTAATGTGAAATGTGTATATGCAGTGCAATTGTTTGGAATTTGCCCCCCCACACACACACACCACTTGTCCTAATGTCATTGATTATATAACACCATCTTTCATCCACTACTACTACTACTTAATAATTAAAGCATTTATTGTAAAATTAAATGTAATAATTGATAAAAGTGTAAATGTAGTAGGATCTGACCCCAAGTAGTACTGATATGAATTACTTTTGAAGTAGTACTGATATGAATTTCTTTTGAAGTAGTAAGGAAGAATTAATTAGCAGTACGCCTTATTAAATTAGTAAGTAATAGTGTTGGGTTGGGTTGTTTTACCTCTGAGCGGCACTTTTTTGCACACCATGGGCTAAATGGCCAGGTCACATGGACCCCAAAGGCTCAGAGAAGGTTGGGGGAGGGGACCCACTGAAACAGCTGTTGGGAGACAGATGGTAGCCTCCCGTCAAGGCCATCCAGCGTGTTCTTTAACGTGCACAGGGTATGGTTCTCCCACACACGGGGCCATGGCTTAACGTCCCATCCGACGGACGGCGACCTTTCCAAGCCCATCGGTGTCCCCTACTGACCGTGGGCAGGGCAGGGAATTTTGCGGAGATAAATCTCAACGCTGACCCAGCTGGGACTCGAACCTGGAAATTACAGATTGCGAGCCTGGCGCGCTACCGACTGAGCCACCCCCGCCCCTAGTAATAGTGTTGAATTATTCTTTTACAGCTAATGCATATTTTGAAATATTCAATATTTTTAATTATTAAGCTGGTGTACGCAATTAGTTTTTTTTTTATTATTAAGGAAAACTCAGAAAAGCTGAATGTTTTAATTCTGTTTACAGTAATGTTTTTAATTAATTTTTGACTTCTCTAAGATGTTGCATTTCAATTACAGTTAAAATTCAAGCTATTAAAGATTCTCTGCAGTCTACATTCTATGTTCATTCAGCATTGTCAATATTTCTGCAGAACTTTGGAGTTTCTGTAAAAGATCCTTTGGTAATGCAGGTAAGTAGATTTTAATTTTACACTCTGATTCAGGGCATAACTTAATGAGTAAAAGTAACATTAGCAACTTATCTATATTTCTATTTCTTGATCATTTATTATTTCCAGTTATACAATATAAAAAACATAAAATCCCCTCAAGCAGCTGTTTGTCACAGAGGTTGGAATAGGAGCATGTTAGTTTATTATACCTTAAATGAGGTCTGAGGAAAGCAAGACCTTGGCAAAAAGACAATGTCAAAAAAGAAATATCCATGGCTCAAACCCAGGTTCTTTTGATCACTAACCAAGCATGCTAACTGCTCAATCACCAGGACAGTGATATTTATTCAATATGCCATTATAACTCTAAATTTTGCAATTTATTTGTTCATTTCTATATATACATAGCTCTAGCTTTTGGACTATTTAGAAGCCTAATTAGACATATGTAACTTTGTATTTAATGTTCATTATTCCTTATCATTTTCACTTTTATTCAAAAGATGCAAAATTTACACATTTAACACTTCATATTTTAGTTCACTTATTGTTGTTTTGAAACAAATGAAATGCTTTAATCTATGCTGTAAAACAATACTAGGTGTCAAACAACGAAATTGAACATTCTTATATATGAGTCTTGTATATAAGTTATCAGAATCCGAAATGAGAGGCTGATGATGCCTATATCAGTTTTTAGAAAAATATATGAAACTTTTTTAATTTGCCACTTGAAAATTTTCCTGCATTTTTTTCACAAAAATGCATTATTAATGCTTGGAAAATAATACTTTTTCCATTTGATGCATATTTTATTAAATTATGATATAAATAATTTGTTAAAGCCATCCGATTGCCATATCTTAGAAGCCATATATGTTATTGCCAATTTGTTTGTTAACATTACTCTATGCTGAAACAATCCCCTGATTTAAGCTCATAAGTTTGATTTGAACTATTATCAACAAATTTTTCCCTTAAATTTTCAAAAAACTCCTAAAACTTAACAAAAGAAAAAACTCCTGATATTTTTAAAAGTGGAAGCTTTTTGAAGTAATTATATAGTACTTACTTCTGTTTTTTTTTTTTTTTTCTTTTGTTTTGTGCTCTTTTTGGCCTTAAAACTATTTTAATACACCTAGAATTTTATCATTCATCCCAATATTTAACAGTGCTCTCTGGCTACTGAAACCAAAACCACAACTGAAAATAATATTTGCACAAAACTGGTAAATATGTCACAGCCCAGCAAAGCAGATGGTGTTAATTAGTAGCAAATGTCTGGCATCTACAACTGTGTGCTATATATATAGGGGCAACAGATTTATATAACCTTGAAAATAAGTATTATTATTATTTGTACTTTTGCAATTCAAACTTTGTTTTCATTTCTATAGATCTATTTTTATTTTCATAGATTTAATAGATTTGTATCAGTTTTTCGGAGTTATGCTACATTGCTAGATATTAAAATAGCCACCTTACAACTTGTTTTTACTTCTATCGATTTATTGATATTTATTCCCATAGATCTCTCAGAGTTATGATTCATCACTGATTATGATAATGCTTATAACTCGTTCGTTTTTACTTCTATCAATTTATTAATTTTATTCCCTTACATTTATATATCATTATCGGTCTTTGGGAGCCTTAATTTCCTTTTGATTACATTGCTGGCTATGACAATAGGTAGCTTACAACTTTCTTGTTGCGAATTTTCTTTTCTTTTTTTTTACATCGAATTAGATAATATGTTGTTTTCTTTAATTATTTCTTTGTTTTCCAGTAAAAAAAACAATATTTTATTGTTTCCTGAAAATGAACAAGGTCTTGAATACAGTAGTAAAAAAAGCCTTGGCACAGAAATTAGTCCTACATTTGGAAGTGCAATTTCATCAAGGGTATTATAACTCCCTTCTCTGGCTATGGTGTTCCCCCCCCCCCCCAAAAAAAAAATAAATAAATAGCAATTATTAATGTTTGAGTTTATATTGAATGCACAGTTGCAACCACAACCCAGACACTGGAATCACCCTTTTCACAATATATGGAAGGAAGTTCTTAACAGCCCTAATGTCAGCCCATGGTGTCACTTCACTGAATATGTGTCCTTCAAATGCTGTCCTTGCTCCAAAAAGCTTTTAATATGAAAATAGTTTGAAGGATAAACTTACTAATTTTATTGCTCAAGGACAGAGAACTTTAAGTTATTTAAAATATATTGAATAGTTTTAAAATAGTTTAGCTCCCCCCCCCCCCCCAATATATTGGCTCTGCTGCTCTGAGGATATCGATGTTTTTCTAACCTTGGTGTGCCAACTTAATTTTTGCATTTAGTCAAGATTCCCAAAATTCTACACCCAAAGGAAAAATGCATCATATTTAGTAAAAAAAGCCAAGAAATAAAATATATCCTACTGAAGAAAATCATTAAAGGAAATAAAATTCATGTTTCAGGTAAATATAATATTATTCATGAAGAAATTTCCTGAAATAATAAGGTGAAAAAAAAAATTGTTTTTTCCATGAGTAGGATGTCAGATATGCTAACCACTACACCATCATCAGCTAACATTTTTTCATCAGATAGTGTAATTTATAAACTTTCCGAATTTTTTATTTGATTCACACGGTGCCACTGTGTAAATAAAAAAATCTGGAAAGTTCATAAGTCACACCAGCTGAAGAAAAACATTAGCTGATGATGGTATATTGGTTAGCATAACTGCCATGTTTTCTGGAAATATGGGTTCGAATCCTACTCACAGCAAAACCAATTTTTTTTCATCTTATTATTTCATGAGTTCCATGTCTGCAGGACACATCCTGTGATTCTTTACTACTGAATAAGAAATTTCCTTTTGATTAATATATACAACTATTTTCATTCATTAGGTTTTCCAAAATTAAGCCTTAATTGTATAGTCCGATCTACACACACCGTCCGCTGAATTAGAAACCTATATTCAATACTGAGTTGGACCTCCTTTAGCCCAAATTACAGCATGTATACAGTTTGGCATAGATTCCACAAGGTGTTGGAGTGCCATTACATCTCCAGCGTACCAGGTGCTCACCAGACAGTCTGCTCAGATTTGATGGAAGAGAACTTTGCTCCTGGATCTGTTTTTCTAACATGTCCCATACATTCTCAATGGGGTTCAGATCTGAGCTTTGTGGTGGCCAGGGAAGATGGTGGAAGTCACTATCATGCTCGCTGAACCACTGCTGAACACATCTTGCATGATGGACAGTAGCATTGTCGTCCATGAAACAGTTGTCACCTTCTGGATAAAAAGTCAACATTGCAGGATGCGCTTGAACAATATTCAGATAATTCTTCGAGGACACTCGACCTTCCTGCAATATTAGGGGACCCATTCCATACCAACAGAATGTGCCCCACATCATGACACCACTTCCACAACCTTAAGTTGTATTTGCAAGGCAAGCTGGGCCCATTGCTTCATTGGGCTCCTGCCAAACTCTCTGCTAACCGTCAGAGCAAGGTGTACTGCAACTCATCAGACCACATGACATTTTTGCTGTTTTCCAGTGTCCAGTCACAGTGTTCCTGACACCACTATAGTGGTCTGGTTCTTCACAGAAATCAATGGTTTCCATATAGGCATGCAACTGCTAATACTGATACTCTTCAATTCCCTGCGCATAGTTCACTGAGATATGGGTTGGGAACAGCCTTCATTGAATGCTTCCATCAATTGCTGCACACAGAAAAGCCTTCTCAGATGACAGTGATCTCATTCCTGACAGATTGTCATCGTGCCACACTTATGTCATTTAGACAAGCAATGTGGGTTATTTTTCCACTAATTAAAAAACTGAGATATCTCACCTTTTGAGAAACCAGTCAGCTCTGCTGTTTTTAAAATCATAGCTCCAGCCAGACGTACACCCACAATAAGCCCTTTATTGAACTCTGAAAAAAATCCTTTGTTTTTCCTATCGTGATCAACACTACTGATGAATACTGATGAGCAGCAGTCTTAAATAGCTGCCTAGATCACATGGTGATGTATGTGACCACATATTTTGCATATATGCTGTGCAACTGATGTTTATGTACATCTGCATAAAGGTTTCTAATTCAGTGGCTGGTGTGTGTATTTTTTTCACTATATCACAGAAAATGTCTTTTTAAAATCAATCGCAAAATTCCCCGCCCTGCCCACGGTCAGTAGGGACACCGATGGGCTTGGAAAGGCCGCCATCTGTCGGATGGGACGTTAAGCCGTGGCCCCGTGTGTGGGAGAGCCATACCCTGTGCACGTTAAAGAACACGCTGGATGGCCTTGACGGGAGGCTACCATCTGTCTCCCAACAGCTGTTCCAGTGGGTCCCCTCCCCCAACCTTCTCTGAGCCTTCGGGGTCCATGTGACCTGGCCATTTAGCCCATGGTGTGCAAAAAAGTGCCGCTCAGAGGTAAAACAACCCAACCCAACCTTTTAAAATCAATATTCTTGTAAGTTTTTTTAATTTCATAAAATTTGGGATTAAATTCTGGTTAATTTGACATATAACTCACACAACCACAATATCCAGAAGATATCTAAGATTATAAATGGATATCTAATAGTCATCATAGATATTTTCTGGAAATTGTGGTTGTGTGGGAACAATTATTTTTCAGCAAAATTCTAAAATTGACTTGTTGATATGACTCAGCACAGTTGACGAAAGGCCTGAACTTTTCTCAACGTATGTTACCAAGAAAAAAAAAAATGCAAAAAGAGTAATTTTCATGTTTTAAGTATTTTTTTTTTTTAATTAATTTTAAAAAATTGGCTGTCCTGACTGGGATTTGAACCCAGGTCTCCCAGAAGCATGCAGGGCATCATAACTGATAGACCACCAAGAAGCTAACCATTTCTTCAACAAAGTGATGTATAAGCATTCCCACAATTTTTTGTTGATTTGGCAGTGGCACCATCTATTATCAGGAATTAGGCAGCAAAGCCCCCACACATGATGATAGTAATATGTGTCACTCACACTTACAGCATTATATTATAATTCAGTAATAAAGCATCACAGGAAAATGTAGACAAGAAACACTTGAAATAATTAGCTGAAAAAAATTGGTTGCCCTGACTGGGATTTGAACTCAGGTCTCCTAAAAGCATGCCAGGCATCATAACTGCCAGACCACCAAGAACTAAACATTTTTTTAACAGTGACATGTAAACATTCCTACAATTTTTTATTGATTTATCAGTGGCACCATCTATTATCAGGAATCGGGCAGCAAAGCTCCTGCACATGATAGTAGTAATATGTGTCACTTATGCTCCCAGTGTTGGGTCGGGGGTGGCTCAGTCGGTAGCGCGCCAGTCTCATAATCTGTAGTTCCCAGGTTCGAGTCCCAGCTGGGTCAGCGTTGAGATTTATCTCCGCAAAATTCCCTGCCCTGCCCATGGTCAGTAGGGGACACCGATGGGCTTGGAAAGGCCGCCGTCCGTCGGATGGGACATTAAGCAGTGGCCCCGTGTGCGGGAGAGCCATACCCTGTGCGCGTTAAAGAACACGCTGGATGGCCTTGATGGGAGGCTACCATCTGTCTCCCAACAGCTGTTCCAGTGGGTCCCCTCCCCCAACCTTCTCTGAGCCTTCGTGGTCCATGTGACCTGGCCATTTAGCCCATGGTGTGCAAAAATGTGCCGCTCAGAGGTAAAACAACACAACCCAATGCTCCCAGTGTTATATAATAATTCAGTGATAAAGTATCCAGGAAAACACCCTGTAGACATTTATTTCAAGTGTTTCTTGTCTACAAAATGTTTTCCTGTGATACTTACTATTTTTTTTTTGGTTATTCATAAATGAATAACCTTTCTATTCAAAGGCATTATAATTATTTTCATCTATTAGTTTTTCTGTTGTTTTTTTTATAAATTTTTATTTGCATTGTCAGATGCATTTTTTTTACTAAATGACTCTAAAAACACCATGTTAAAATAAAACTAGTCATCTTTGTTTGTTAAATATTTTATTTTTTTATTTTCAGAAAAATTCAGAATTAAATGCTGATTAATTTGGCATATAACATAACTCCTTTTATGTTATTTGGGAAAAAAAAGTACATTAGTTTTTTCCCCCTAAGCATATGAAAAAAATTGTTTGGCCTCTAGATGTAAACCAGTTTTTCAGGCTGAGCCCTGGAAGATCATTAGTTTGATATAGATATAGAATATAGAAATCATTAATTTGTTTCACCTCTGAGTATCTCTTTTGTGTACACAATGGGTTAAAACCAGGTCACAAGAACCTTAAGTGCTCAGAACTAGGCAGGGAATAAGGACCCCCTGGACATCTGTTTTGATAGAAATAGAAGCCTCCTGTCAAGGCCACCCTCCATGTTCTTTAATATGCACTCTCCTTCACATTGTCATGGCTTAATGTCTCCTCCAATGGGCAGCAACCTTTCCAAACCTATAGGTATTTCCTTGTTAACCAAGTCAAGATGAAGATTACTGAAGAAAATCTCAATGCAGGCACATTGTGGTATTAGAAACATTAGGTCATTTGCCTGTTCTGAATAAAAAACCCTGCCCTGTGATATTCAAAGAGGACTATCATAGAGAAAATTTAGAAAGTAAAACATAATATTCACCAATCTGTAAATGGTAGCTAAGTAGTCACTGGAAGGAGATCTATGCACCACTCCCCTCTGATGAGGCATACAACCGGCCAGACTTAGCACCTAGTGTCTGATCCCATCTTCTCGTGGAGCAGGCTATTAGTACCTTTCAAAAGAGATACCCTCTTGTAGAAGGGAACAAAGGGAGAGGGCTGCCAGATCAGTGTGGCCTACTGATCTGGACAACTATGGCTACTTTTCTTTTTTTTCTACCCTGTTGAGAAGTGCTGGTACTGACCATATACACCAACCTGAACTAGAAGCTCTGAGCTTGATTATGGATCCTGAATTTTCTGCACTAGTGGGCTTCTGTGGAGGGAAAATCTTCTGTGTTTTCTGTTTGTTTGTGGGTTGACAGTCCCAATGAACAGATTCACCGGATATGTTTTATCAACTGGTGGATAATCTGAGCAGAGGTCATCACAGGCACCTGAACCTTTGCTTCTAAGGGCATCGTCAAATTCTACATTGGAGGAAGTTTTCCAGTGTAGATAGCTTCAGCCTTTAGTGTTGGGGGAATGGGTTTTTGCCCATGCCTGTGATTAGGTTTCTGTTTGATATTGTTGGCATTCCCTCTCTCAATAAACATAGTTTGCTTTAACATCCCACTAACCATTTTCCCTCCATAAGCAAATGATGTTGATGAGTTGGAGTGTGAGGACTCTGCACAGAAATTATTCTCTTGATGGCCTCACACAAGATTTTCACCATTACAACCTTGATATTCTTGGCTTGCTAGAGACTTGATGGGCAGATAAAAGGTCAGATTCTTAAAAATAATCATAAATTTCTCTTTTCAGGGAGGTAATAAGCATCTCCAAGGCATAGGTTTGCTGCTCAGCAGACATCCTAGTGATGCTCTTCTAGGTTATGAGTGTATTAATGAAAGGTTTCTTACAGCTAAATTTCAGACAAGTATTAAAGACTTGAATGTTATCTGCTGTTATGCCCCCACAGAGGATGCCAATGAGGATAAGAAAGTTAAGTTTTACAGACAACTTCAGGATATTTTGAATTCTGTCAAGAAAGGAGATATTACCTTTGTTCTAGTTGACTTCAATGCCAAAGTTGGTATTGACTCTGACCTTTGGGCAGAGGTGATATTCCCTTTTGGTATTGGTAGCTGCAATGGGTTGGATTGATTTACCTCTGAGCAGCAATTTTTTGCACACAATGGGCTAAATGGCCAGGTCACATGGACCCTGAAGGCTCAGAAAAGGTTGTGGGAGGGGACCCACTGGAACAGCTGTTAGGAGACAGATGGTAGCCTACCGTCAAGGCCATCCAGCATGTTCTTTAACATGCACAGGGTATGGCTCTCCCACACACGGGGCCAAGGTTTAATGTCCCATCTGACGGACGGCGGCCTTTCCAAGCCCATTGGTGTCCCCTACTGACCGTGGGCAGGATGGGGAATTTTGCGGAGATAAATCTCAATGCTGACCCAGCTGGGACTCGAACCTGGGAACTACAAATTACGAGCTTGGCATGCTACCGACTGAGCCACCCCTGCCCCTAGCTGCAATGGCAAAGGGCAGTGTCTCCTACAGGTAAATAAATGTAATGGTTTGAGAATAACTAACACATATTAGAAACATCACACCATACATAAGTACATATGGGTTTCACTTGATGGGCTACATAAGAATATGATTGATTATCTAGGTTCAAGCCCCGGATAAGGCATGGAAGTTTGTGTTGTTTTTCTGCTGAGGGCCTATCATCCTCACAGAAACTTCTACTATGGCATATAAACTGACAGACTCCTGTCAGACCTCTGTGGCAAGCAGTTGCTTGAGCAGGTATTTATTTTTTGCATATTAATTAACAGCAAATGGGCTAGTTCTGTTAGGAATACCAGGTCATATAGGGGAGCTGAAATTGGATCTGACCATTGCCTTGTTAAAAATGTCTTGCAGCTTAAACATAAAAAGTGTTGTGCTAGGGTTAAAAAATTTACTTTTAATACTGAAGCTCTGAAAGACCCAGTTATAGCCAAAGCTTACCATGTCATTATGACATTATGACAGTCATGGTATGCTTACTACTGAAATTGAGGAAGAATGGGATCATTTTAAACAGGCTTTTTTGGACACTAACAGTACTCTTTTAGGAAAAAAGGAGCAGAGGAGGCAGAATTATCTGAGTGATAAGGCACTTGAGCTTATTTCGGAAAGAAAGAACTGCACGAATGTCCTTAATCAATACCCTACTAGTCCTAATAGAAAGCATTACAGAGAACTTAATAAACATGTAAAGGATCAGTTAGCTGCTGATAAGAATCTTTGGCTTGATGGCTTGGCTGACAAAGCCAAGGAAGCAGTTAGACAGCACAACAGCAGAGAGCTGTACCAGATAGTTAATGTTTTGTGTGGTAGAAAACGGACAGGTATACAGGGATTGAAGGAAAAACAAGGTAAGGTTATAGAAGGTGAGGATTCTGTCATGGCTAGGTGGGCTGAGCATTTCAGCGATGTTCTAAACAATGTGGTTAGTTCTACTCCCATTGTTTGCAAAGATGACAAATGCATTGGTGGCTTTAATGTTGGCCCTATAACACAATCTGAAGTTATTTTGGCTATTTCTAAACTTAAACTTCATAAATCCCCAGATGTAGATGAAATTACTACGTAAATGCTTAGAGCTGGGAATGTTTCAGTTACCGCTTGGATGACTGAAATTCTGAATATCTTTTATGATAAAGTCATGGTTCCTAAGGATTTTACCAGAGCTATTGTTATCCCTATTTTCAAAAAAGGTGATTGCAGTTCTTGTGATAACTATAAGGGTATCAGCCTACTTTCTGTTCCAGGTAAGGTTCTTTATATGTTTGTTCTTAATAGAATTAAGAATCTGGTTGATGGGCAATTGCATGATGAGAATGTGGATTCAGAAGTGGTAGGGGATGTGTAGATCAGATTTTTTCACTTAGGCAGATTCTTGAGAAATGTTTAGAGTCTCAGAAACCTGTGGTTATTTGCTTTGTAGATTTCAAAAAGGTTTATGACTTATTTGATCATCATAATTTGTAGTTGATCATGATATAGCATACCAGACATGTTAACATAATGAAAGCTCTGTATAATAACACTGAGTTGTATGAGAGTTGGTAAAACTTGTAGCAATTGGTTTAGCATTGCTTTTGGTGTTTGACAAGGCTGCATTTTGTCTCCATTTCTCTTTAGTTTGGTTATTGATTATGTTATGCAAAATTCTTTGCAAGGGAAAGATTTTGACCTCAAATGGTCTACAGATTTGAAAATTTCTTATTTAGATTATGCAGTGATTTGGCCTTGTTGACTAATGATGTTGATTAGATTAATTCTTTCATTAGTGCTGTTGATGAGACTGGTAGTAGAGTAGGTTTGGTGATAAACAGAAAAAAATTAAAGGGATGAAAATTGGTCAGGCAGATAGTGCTTCAGTTGCATCGAAAGGCTGCACTCTTGAGCAAATGTCTCAGTTTAATTATCTTGGGAACTATGTAACAGATACTGGTGATGTGTGGCATGATATTAATAGAATAATAGAGATTGCTGCTGGGACTTTAGGGAATCTATGGCGAGTGTGGAGAAATAGGCGTATACACCTAAAGACTGAAATTAGACTGTATAATAGTTTGATTCTTTTTAACGTTAGTTATGGTAGTGAAACCTGGACACTTTGTAAACAAGATAACAGGAAACTTGATGCTTTTGATTCTAGATGCTTATGCAGTATCTTGGGTATTAGATGTTTCAGCTTTGTGTAAGTTATGAAATGGTTAAGTAAAGGAGTTGGCAACCTCCTTTGAGCAGTATATTGTGCAGAGAGATGCTCTGTTGGTTTGGCCATGTTGCCCATATGGATAATTATAGATTAGCAAATAGGGTTATGAACAGTGTGCCTAAGGGCCTAAGAAAGAGGGGGAGACCCAGGATGCAGTGGGCAGACAATGCCAAACAGGACCTTATTGGAATTGATGTGCAGTGGCCAGATGCAGCAGATGTAGCTCAGGACAGATATGCTTGGAGAATTGAATTGTACAGTCTGTTGGACCTCCATATCCCATGGCTGCTTGAGGATGATGATGACGAGTCAGTGGAAAAAGAGTTGAAATGGAATAGTTGTGAGAAGGACAGTTACAGTTTCAGCAGCAGCAATATAATAAATCAATACAAAAAAAAGGTGACTGTGAGAAAAAAATAAGTCTGAAAAGACCAAAATATTTTTGTAAAAGTGGAAGAAAACTTGAAAAAATAAGTGGAGAAAATGGATAGTTTAGAAGAAAAGACTTTTGACAAATACACCATAGATGAGAAGATTGGAAAGGAAAACCATTGAAGAGTTTTAAAATGAGAAAATAGTTCAAAACTGAAAAGTCATAGAAATAATTCTTATAATGAGAATAAAAGAAGGTGGGAAAAAAGCAAAAAATAAATAAAAGGAGAAATGACCATAAAAGGTAATTTCCTTTCAGACAACAGGAAATCATTCTATAACATTTATAGCATTTGTTTTTATTACAAGACTATATCATTTGAATTCAAATGCAGTGAGTTAAAAGCATAATACTCCCATTCCTTAATTATTAAAATGCCTAATTTGTAACACTAAATGCATTTGAAATGAAAGGTTTTTTTTTTGCATTATAGAAACAACTTTATTGAGAAATAGCTAACAAACAATCATAAATCATACTAAAGAAAAGAGCATTTAATTCTGAATAATGAAGAAAATGGAAAATTGCCACCGAGTTCTAATTTTTTTAATCTTTTTGTACTTTAAACCTTTTATATTCTGTTTCAGAAAGTTTCTTTTATCAGACCACAGGATTCAGTGGGTATTTTCATATGGCACATGCTGATTAAATACAACTGAAATGTTGTACTTGATAAAATGTGTGCATCATTTTGTTATAAGTCTGTTAAATGAACACAATTGGTAACTTGATTTCCAATGAGTATTAGTTGCATGTTCAGCTAGTAACAAGATCGTTTTAATGTGTTTTTCATTTCTTTATAGCAGGTAGAAAATATTTTTGATTATACTCAAGGGAATGTTTATAATATTTTTCCATTTCATCTTTTTATATGGTGCATGTACATAAAACTGAGAACCCAGGAGGCTACTACTTGCTTAAGTCAGTTCTCATAGACAATACCCACTGACATAGTCAAATATATTATTTAAAATTAAGTTAATCTCTTTAACTACTGTAGCAATTAAGGAACATGACTAAAAAGTTTTATTGATTTCTTTAAAAGTTGTGTTTTTTTTACTTCTGAGTGGAATTTTTTTACTCATAATGTGTTATATGACTCAGTCACAAAAATCTCAAAGGCTCAGAGAAGGCTGGGGAAGGAGCTCTTTTGAATAACTGTTAGGAAACAGAAAGAAGGCTTCTTAAGGCAATCCAGCATTTGCTTTAACATATACAAGATATGACTTTCCTGTACCTGGTGTTGCAGCTTTACCATCCCATATGATAGATGGTGCCCATTCCAATACCTATTTGTGTTCTTTCTCACCTCAAGCACAGAATAGGAAGTTAGCAGGGAAAATGTGAACACAGGGACAGCTTGTACTTGAACCTGGGAATATCAGATTGCACACCTGGCCTACTATTGATTGAACCAATTCCACCCTTTTTTAAAGAAGGTACAACATATATTAAAAGTTGTAGAGAGTTCATGAATTTTTATTAATGAGGTGAAAAACATTTTTGTGCTTCATTAGAATAGTATTTATTATTTTTTTCCATTATTTTTTGTGAGACTAGGATTTGATTTTTCAGAGAAATTTTTTGTATATGAAATATTAATAACAATTCTCTATTCAGCACTAATTATTCTTTTTGTATATATTTTTGTTTTGAAACTTATATAATTTGAAACTGCTAATTTTACCAGGGGTGAATTGTAAATTTAAAAATGTGTTCATATATTCTTTTTAAGACAGCAGTATAACTATTTCTGATTGCTTAATGCACCACAGAATCGCAATTACTTCTGTACATTTGCAGCTTTTTCTATTTCAGTATCATGTGCATACCAACATTGGCCAAATGGGGGAACTTTGCAAGAAATTAACTCTTGATTTCTTATATTATTTGTAATAATAATAATATAGAAGCTCAGTATTTGGTTTTTAAAGAGTTCATGAAAGAGAATAAGGAAATTCGTCTGGGTTCCACTTAAGTTCCATCATTGTTGAGCTAAGAAAAATACTGGAAGGAATAAAAAAATTTTAAACAATTTTTAGCCTATGTTACTATGTATATTGAAATTAAATGTTTACAGTGTTGTTTTAATGAGTATTTTCCATGAATTTTATACCTGGTTTAAATAGATACCTATGAAAACAAAAGTTGAGCAAATTCAAACTTTTGGTGAGTACTCTCAGAATGTGATAACAATATCCGAGGAATCCATACATTGTCCATACTTATCAATAAATTAAAAAAAATTAATGAAAATGTGCACCACTCACTGTGCATCAGATTAATTGTTGTGCAGATCCTGATCAAAGGATTAAAAATAGTTTCTTACATAAAATATTAGTGATGGCAAACAGTAGTTATATTTATATATTTTATATCAGTTTTGTATTATTTTGTAGATTACTTCATATTTTTATTTTTCAGTGTCTGCAGTTACTTGAAATCTTTACATGTGGTATAAACATTTCATATATTGAAAGCCATCTGGAGAACTTAATACATGTTTTAATTAAACAAATGTGAGTATATAAATATGTGTTTTTAAAAAATATAAAATATTTAATGTTTCAGAGAAATGATTAGTTATTTATTTCTCTGTTTATTATCAAGTTTACTAACCACTATACCATCCCTACCTGGTATAGGGTTGTGTACCTGGCCATTAAGCCAGTAGGTGTGTTCTTATGTATGTATTTGCATGATGCATCAGAAACCTGGACAAGCTATATAAAATAGTTAGCTGAAAAAATTTAATTTTGTGGTAAGTGGGATTCCACTCATGGAAAAATTAAAATTTTTCAGCTATTTCATGAGTCCCATGTCTGCAGGGGCTTGATACTTGATACTTTAAGCTAAAACTTGATACTTAAAGCTTCTTACTTAATGCTAAAGCTTCTAAATTACCTCCATCTTTTATGTTTGGAAATGTACCAGCTTCCCTTTTTAATGAAAAGGAGAAAAAAAAAATTTTTTATCCATCTTTTATGTTTGGAAAAGTATCTGCTTCCCTTTTTAATGAAAAAGAGAAAAAATTATTTTTATTATTATCTCATAAACTTTGATGAAAATTTTATATACTGTGAAAACTCTATTAGTGATAGGGAAACTACAGCCTGTGGTCCAAATGACGCCTATGGAGACATTTTATCCAGCCCATGAACATTTTTATAGGACTAGATTTTGAATCGAAGTTGTATTTTATTTTTGAGAATTTTTATGAACAGCCAACCATGCTGTTATTGCTGTTGGTTGTGAGTTGCTAACTGCTGCAAGTTCAAACCTGGTGTTGGTTTATTAGCATTTTTTCCCATGATCGACAGATGACAGCAACTACTTTTGGCCCACTGAACATCAGAGTTTGCTCCAAGTGGCTCACACTTCAGAAAGGTTTCCCCACCACTGCTCTATGTATTTACTTCTTTAGAGTTAGATTCTACATGCATTTCCAGTGGCTGAATATACCATAGAATTTTCAGTCACATTGCACAGAATTTTTATCTTATGTTCTATAAAGCAACAGAGTTAAGAACACAAGAGGTTTCTGGCAGAAATCATTGTTACCTAATATGAATTCAAATAGAAAAAAAATATATTTGAAATTTCTCTTTAGTGTTTTATTTGAAAGTCATTAATAAAATGTATAATTAAAATATTTTTAAACAGTATGCTTTTACTTTTTTACACATTTGCATTGCCCCTTTTTAAATAATAAACTCCAAACCCCCTTGTTATTAACCCTTTGTTGCCCAAGTGCTCAGTATTGCTTTTTACCTTCATGATATCCTGTGAAAACTGAAAAGAACCTGTATATTCAAGAGTACTATTATGAGAAGGGGAGACAGATGTTGAGAGAGAGTGATAGTTAACTATTTTCATTTACATTTATATTGTTTTTCTTTTCATTTTTCCAGAGATAATAAATCTCCAGAATTATTGTTACCTGCCTTGCATATTCTATCTAATTTATGCCGACATAATTTCCAAATACAATCATATATTCGTAACATGGTAAGTAATTTAGTTTAATCATTTAATTAAATTTAGTTTTTGCCAAAAATTCAGACTTAAATTATTTAAATGTATCATCATGTATGCTCTAAAATAGCTTTTCAAATAATTGCTTGCCAGATAACCACATCCAGAGTGAGTAGAAATTAGCCTATTGATAAGCAAGAAGATTGCTAGGGTTTAATTTTTAATTGCATAGGATGAATACAAGAAATATTTTGCTTCAATTTTATTGATTTTTGTATTGTCTTTCACTTCCTAAATATACACCACTTCTGATTTTAGAAACAATATTTCATTTGAGACAAGCTTTGAAATGCCAGTGAGGGAACATTTGTTTTATGTGACATCTTATTTTGACATCTTTTTTCAGAAGTTTTAATCAACTATTTATAAGTAGCTGAAATCATTAGAATCAAAATAGGCATATGACAGAGAATACAAAGGAACATTGTCATCCTATATCTCTTGTGCTGCCTGGGGCGGGGGTGGCTCGGTAGCGTGCCAGGCTCGTAATCTGTAGTTCCCAGGTTCGAGTCCCAGCTGGGTCAGCGTTGAGATTTATCTCCGTAAAACTCCCCGCCCTGCCCACAGTCAGTAGGGGACACCGATGGGCTTGGAAAGGTCTCCGTCCGTCGGATGGGACGTTAAGCCGTGGCCCCATGTGTGGGAAAGCCATACCCTGTGCACGTTAAAGAACATGCTGGATGGCTTTGATGGGAGGCTACCATTTGTCTCCCAACAGCTGTTCTAGTGGGTCCCCTCCCCAAACCTTCTCTGAGCCTTCGGGGTCCTTGTGACCTGGCCATTTAGCCCATTGTGTGCAAAAAAGTGCAGCTCAGAGGTAAAACAACCCAACTCTTGTGCTGCCCACTCTAACCTCTCATTCCTTGTGGTTGTAGGTATTCATAGCATTTGTAAAATGATAACTCCAAAGAAACTTTAATTTTGCTCTGGTTTTTCTTCTAATCAGTGCAAGTAACATTTTTTTTACATAAAGATTCAGTAAATATGCAATAACCAAGTACAGGTGGCATAGTTGGGTTGAGTTGTTTTGCCTCTGAGCAGCACTTTTTTTGCACACATTGTGCTAAATGGCCACATCACAAGGACTCCAAGGGCTTGGGGAAGGGTACACACTAGTCAGTTGTTGGAAGACAGTAACTTCCCATCAAGCCCATCAAGTTTGTTCTTTAATGTGCACAGGGTATGGCTCTCCCATACATAGTCATCCCATGCAATGCCTTTCCAAGCCCATCAGTGTCCCATACTGACCAAGGAGAGGTGGGGATTTTTGCGGAGATAAATCCCAATGTTGGCCCAGGTTAAACTCGAACCTGAGAACTACAGATTACCAGCCTGGCATGCTACCACTGAGCCACTCCCCACCCAAGTGGCATAGTGCATTTTTGTTTATTTTATTATGTTTAAGATATATAATTAAAAAAAAAACTCAAGCAGATGCTTCCTACAGAGGACTGACAAGAACCTGTCAGTTTAATACACCATAGTAGACATTCTGGAGGATGACAGGATCTCAGCAGAAAAACAGCACAAACATCCATGCCTTACTCAGGGCTTGAACCAAGGTCCCTTTGATCAGTAGCCAAGAACATTAACCACTCAGCCATGAAATGGCTTAAGTTATATATTTATATTTTTTATGCTAAAAATAACACAGGTTATAAATCAGAACTTTCAGAGTTTTTCTATCAAATTTCAGCTTTGAGCTGAAGACTGCTTCCTGCAACAGACTATTTCCAGAATTAATTGTGAATATTCAAGTCCTCAACAGTTGACTCTATGACTGCATACAACACCATAGTGCAATGTTTTGGAATAATTTTCTGACATTCATTTCAATTATCAAGGCATGGATGTTTGTTGTCTTTCTGCTGAGGCCTTGTCTTCCTCACAGATCTTCTCTGTGGCTTATTATTTAACTTACAGGCTCGTGCCATACCTCTGTGACAAGCAGCTGCTTGAAGGGTTATTATTATTATTTTTTTCTTTTCAAGTTATAAATAAAGTCCATCATCTTCAAAGGCAACTTAAGATTGCCAAAAGCATGGAATTAAAAGAAAATGGGTGCAGATTTGAATTGCTGCAGAAAATAATACAATAATAACCTTTTCTTAAAGTTTTTAATTATTATAGCCTCTTCATTTCTGTTCAGAATGCATTGAATTTTCTTAAAATTTAATGAAATGTTTTGTAATGTTAATGATAATCATATTAGGCACATAAACAAAAAATTTTTTAGTGGTGGCCTAAGCAAAATTTCAGGAAAGCCCCCAAAATGAAAAAGATGGTGATGAAAGAAAAAAAAAATGGTGTAGATGGCATATTTTTCTAATTATTATTGGTAAAGTTATATATTGTGTAATAACAAATGTGTTCAAAATGACTAAATACATTTAAAAAACTTGTTTTTTAGGTCTTAAACTTTTATGTCATCTTGCAATTTGGGAGGCATACCCCTGGATATATGCCTGAATCATGCCTCTAAACAGCAGATAATATGAATTGTACCATGTTTCTTATCATAAATTTTATTTAGACATGCATCTATGCTGAATTAGGCTCTCAGTGATATAACAGACAAAATTCAAGCAAATGGCAGATAACTGTTGTGTTCAACAATTCAGTAAGTTATTAGAAAAAAATATCTCTAGCCATGCTTATTAAATTTTTCATATTTCCTTAATATATGATTGGTATTAACAGTTGCCGACCCATGGCCGAGTGGTTAGTGCACTTGGCTATTGATCTAAGGGACCTGGGTTCGAGCCCCGGGTAAGGTATGGCTGTTTGTGTCGTTTTTCTGCTGAGGGCTTGCCATCCTCTCAGATCTTCTACTATGGCATATAAACTGACAAGCTCCTGTCAGACCTCTGTGGCAAGCAGCTGCTTCAGGGAGTATTTATTTATTTATTATTAACAGTTATTTGTCACTTGTGTAAAAAATCAATGTGTCACCCAATGTATTGTTACAACTGTTTAATGTTAACATAAGGGATGGGGGATTAGCTCTGTCACTAACATATCAAACTCATATTTAAATGTTTCCAGGATTGATTACTTCAATTTTGGGGGAAATAATTGTCAAAGATGTACCCATATCTCTAAAAGAAACTGATCTACAAAGAAAGGCACAAAAGTTTAATAAAGAAATGTAAAATACTAACTGAGAGTATGCAGATGTATCCAACACTCTGTAAACACAAGTTACTGTGATTTTTTTTTGGCATAGTCACTTCTTTTCAAGTCTTCTTCAGTCAGTCTATTGTCAATGCTCTGTATCTCTCCAATAGTATGTTCCTGGAACTAAAGCACCTTTGGTTTCAGCTTTTCAGTGATTTTGAAGAATAAAAAACTCATTTGTGAATTAGCTGATGAATAAAAATTTGGAGAATAAAAATGATTATAGAAAACAAAAGTTTGAAGCCAAAAGATAATAAGTTACAAAAGCAAAACCATACTACTTATTTTCTCAATAATGCATGTTTACTCAGATCAAAAATAAGTAAGCAAATTACTGATGTTTTTGGAAACATTAATGGTAACAATTCAGAAATAGTATTCATACTCAATGATTTAATTCTGAATCTGCATTATATAGAAAATTCTCATTATTGTCAGCTCAGCAAAATTGTGGGATTATTTAATGCATTCATCAGTTAATTGAATCAATCAATGTCAACAGCAATATTTTTATTTTGAAATTTGATTTATTATGTTTCAGTTTCAGATAAAAAAAAGAGTGATTTATATTTGGAATATTCTTTTTAATGCAAAGTTATTCCACATTTATTTCACCTATCATTCTGTGTACCAATTCCAGTCTTAATGGAAAATCAGTTTCCATCATCAAAAGTGT
This sequence comes from Ryuthela nishihirai, assembly GCA_038380435.1. Classification (NCBI taxonomy): domain Eukaryota; kingdom Metazoa; phylum Arthropoda; class Arachnida; order Araneae; family Heptathelidae; genus Ryuthela; species Ryuthela nishihirai. The sequence goes on from JAWZYU010000001.1 coordinate 80,724,812, forward strand.
TAATGTGTGATTAAGCATAAACATTTATCTGTCAGTTGCATGAGCTTATGTATTTAACATTGTCTGAAAAAAAAAAGTATTTTACCTGCAGATTGTTTGAATAATTTATTAAAATAACTCTAATAAGGTTAATCACAATTTACTTGTTTTAAATTGAAATTTTAATGTCTGTGACACTGAAAAAGTTTAAAAGCATTTCAACTAGAAACAATGGCTTACAATTGTAATTGTTTAAATTTATAGTATACCAGCATTTAATTGCACAAAGGATAACATACCATCTTGATGATTGTTGTAGACAATACTGCCTACCAATAAAATAAAACTCATGCATTGTTTACCTAATTGCAGTGCAAAGCATAGTTCAGTTATGTGATCCCCAAGCTGTCTTAACTCCATTTTGGTCTCATTTGTTGATATTTTGGTTGCTTTGACCAATAGAGCTAATGAAAATTTACTCAAAAAGAGCCTAATCCCATTTTGCTTGTTATAAGTCTTGCAGCTACTTCTTAAACTATGTAACAGTGGACTCCATCTCTTTTCTTCATAAAGGAAATGTTAATTCCAGCTGAAAATAGGAACTAAAATATCAGACCTAGCCTGATATATGAATTGAAAGGGTTAAATAGAAGCATCACAGTTGGTGACTTAACCATGAGACGGGATATAACTGACTTCCAAAAAGTTGCTATTGTTGGTGCTCAACAGGCTGGTGCAACCATAGCAAAAATTATGGCAATCACAAGACTGTCCAAGGCTCATTTCTAGAATCTATACAGGTTGGTTAAGTAGATGGAGTCTTGACATCTGATAGGAGTAATTGTGGCAGGTTTGATATTGCAGGAGAGGAACCATAGAGCATTACAGAGGTTTATGAGGTGTATTCAATGTTCAACTATGCACCAAATGGTCACTGCTTTGAACGTAGGCCAAGATCAACCCATATCAGCTCAGAAATGTGCAGGGAATTAAAATGTTTGTAGTTCAGCAGTTGGAACCTTATTTGGAATCCTTTGATTGGTTAGAATTTGGAAAGCAAGGTTTTGGTGATGTTAGGAGGGGCATAAGTAGACAATGGAGGACTGAAAAAAGATTATGCCATCAGTTGAATTGCAATATGTGCTCTTTTGTACAGATGGCAAACTAGAGTGCTCAAACTGTATGAGGTGAGGGACTTCATGTGTTACTTTCACTGTACAAGCTGCTGCTGCAGGAATCATGGTGTGAAAAATGCTTGTGTAATACATATTGGATCCACTAATATGTATGAAGGGTTGGCCAAATACCACAGCATATTTAAATAATATATCTGATTATATTTTACTTCATTTTATTTCTATATATATATATAGTGGAATGTAACATACAAGCATAGAATACTTGTATGTTATTTGACCTTAAAAGGAACTACACGTTGCAACAGAAATGGTTTCACATCAGACGTCTTCCAAACGCATTAAATATATACCGTCAAATTTAAGCTTTCTGAAGTCACATGGAGATTCTACACAATATTGAAATATTCTAATTTTATGGTTCAGTACTGTTTAGTAGATAATCGTGTAAAAGATATGGTGTTAAGTATCTTAGGAAGTTGGTTACTTAAAACTTTTGATCTAGAATTCCATAAAGCCATCTAGTCACAAGATTGGACAAACATGATTTCTCATTGTCGTAGATTTAGAATCTTTCATAATATTAAAATAAAATTTATAATTTTTTGGCCATGCAGTGTGCCTACATATTATATTTCAATACTGTTCAGTAGATAATCGTGCAAAAGATATGGTATTATTATCTTGGGAAGTTGGTTACTTAAAGTGAAAATTGCAGTTTGATATTAGAGTTCCATAAAGTCATCTGGTCACAAGATTGGATAAATATGATTTCTCATTGTTGTAGATTCCACAAGTCCTTAAATTAAACTTCTTGAAGATGAAAGTGGTCAGCTATACTACACTATGGCAAAATTCACTTTGAAGGATTGGGGTGGAGGTGGCTCAGTCAGTAGTGCACCAAGCTCATAATCTGCAATTTCCAGGTTTAGTCCCACCTGCACTACGGTTGAGATTTATCTCTGCAAAACCCCCTGCCCTGCCTTAGGTCTGTAGGGGACACCAATGGATTTAGAAATTTTGCCATCTATCAAATGAGACATTAAGCTGTGGACCCGTGCACAAGAGAGCCATACCCTTATGTATACTAAAGAACATGCTGGATGGCCTTCCATCCAGGGGAGGTTACCATCTGTCTCCTAACAGCTGTCCTATGTCCCTATGTCCTTCCCCCAACCTTCTCTGAGCCCTCAAGGTCCTTGTGACCTGTTCATTTAGCCCATTGTGTACAAAAAAGTGTTGTTCAGAGGTAAAACAATTGAACCAAACTTTGAAGCTTTCAAAGAAGCAGATGTATTTTAACATTAGATGCAATTATCTTTGACAACAATTAATACACTATATAAGGCACTATTATGTGACTATTCATCTTACATATGGTGACCATGTTTAACTTTCTAAAATCTTTTGCACTGAGTTACAACTTTTATCAATTGCAATTAAAAAATTATTACATTATTGCTGAATGCCAGCATTAACATAAGAAAAAACAGTAAAAGCATTGCATGAAGTGTGTAAAACAAACTTCTATACATATCACACTGCTTCAATGATCACTTCATCAAACCGTCATTGGAGTCAGATTCTACAACAGCAAGAAATCATATATGTCCAGTCTTGTGACCAACAGACTTCCACAAACTCTTGCTGTAATTTTAAGCAATCAACTTCCTAAGATACTAATGTCATATCTTTCAGATGCCTATCTTCTACTCAATGTTGAAATATAAACATGCAGAGAATATTGTCTACAACAATTATCAAGATACTACCCACTCTGCCCCATTGGTTTAGCACAATAAGGAAGCACTACATAAATGACTCTACTACTTATAACAATTCTCAAGCATGTGTGAATTTCTACTGTCATAGCTCAAATGGTTAGACCAACTAGTGCATAATCAATAAATTACAGTGATATGGGTTGGGTTGTTTTACCTCTGAGCGGCACTTTTTTGCACACCATGGGCTAAATGGCCAGGTCACATGGACCCCGAAGGCTCAGAGAAGGTTGGGGGAGGGGACCCACTGGAACAGCTGTTGGGAGACAGATGGTAGCCTCCCGTCAAGGCCATCCAGCGTGTTCTTTAACGTGCACAGGGTATGACTCTCCCGCACACGGGGCCACGGCTTAACATCCCATCCGACGGACGGCGGCCTTTCCAAGCCCATCGGTGTCCCCTACTGACCGTGGACAGGGCGGGGAATTTTGCGGAGATACAGTGATATGCCTAATGGACTAAGAAATAGATTGATGCATTAATCCTTTCACTACCAACAACATTTTGAGCTTTTAACAGCCCAAAATGGCCTAAACGACAGGTAGGAGGTAGTGAAGAGGAAGGAATAGCATTACATGGACGGGTCCATTAAAAATCTCTGCCATTTTGAGCCAGTATGGTAGTGAAAGGGTTAAGTTTTTTATGGTGCTTCCAATATCAAGATTTAAGAATGGTCTAATATTACTGAGCTTCACCAAGTGGTTAGCACACTTGGCTACTGATCATAGGAACCTGGATTCAAGCTTCAGGTAAGGCATGGATGTATGTGTCATTTTTCTGCTGAGGATCCGCCATCCTCTCAGACCTTCTACTGTGGCGTATAAACTGACAGGCTCTTGTCAGACCTCTGTGGCAAGCAGCTGCTTGAGGAGATATTTATTTTTTACTTTACTCAAATGTGATGAGATCATTTGTATTTTCATTTAACCAATGGGACAATTTAGCATTATTTGGCAAATCCCATTATTTGATAAGAGGAGCAATATCAGAAATCTAATATGCATATGTGCTATTGTGATGGCTGCTGCTGACTAGTCCAGTTTGACTTTCATTGTGCTTTTTTAACAGTTTTGTATTTCTCTTCATCATTAATTTATATTTTGATGAAAAGTTTGCATGAATATTTATGTGTTTGTGTAAATTAATATCAGCTTGAAAATGCCACATTTTCAAAAACAAATTAAATAATAATAATCCCAATGTATCTTCTTATTTCTCAAAGAATAATCATAAAAGAAATGATAAAGCATTGTAGAAAAGACTTAATCTTTTAGTCTTAATCAGTACAAAAAGGTGTTTTGAGTTGCAACTTTTCTTCAAATATCAAGCAAATAAAATTCACTTGTGGGGAGATATTGGTTTCATCTATCATTCTGTTAGCATCTATGATAGACGGTCATCAAGTGCTGAAAGCTAGAAAAAAAAATCAATGGAGCTAATTTTTATCACAGATTCTTATACAGCACCTGCAGATTTTTCAACTATTTCTATTCAGTAATACTTATGTCACAGATAACTCATTCTCTTCATGACATGACTCTATTGTGCACATATAATAACTTTTCAACAGCTTCTATATATGGATCCTGTCTCCCTAGCATCATCAGCAGTAACACTGATTCAAGATAGTTTGAAAGATCTATTAAATGTATAAAATTTCTACCATAACAGGTTCACTAAAAGTAATTTAATATTGTTAATAATCATGAATTGTCTATAGGTTAGGTGTCAGAAAGCCCAAAATTTAATATTCAACATGTGTTGTTTTACCAGACATACTAGATATCAGCTGTAAACAGCAATTGTTGTGCACATTCATATTGCTAACTTAGTGTTTTTGCATTGTAATTTTAATAATAGTATTAACAATTCTCATTTCTTGCATTTTACAGCCTAATATGAAGCAGGTGTATAAAGCACTGGTTTCAAAACTCTGTAGTCCCATTCCCACTGTTGTAGTTTACACTTTATCTACTTTAGCTAGCTTGTCTTTCAACAATGACATGGGAGAAAAGGTTTGTCTTTTGTTATCATTGTGTTCATTTGAACAGTTTAGTATTCTGAACAGTTTTATTTGCTAATTCTTTTTGTTTAAAGTAGTTGCTATTTAGCATGCTTAATGTATATTATATATATAGGATATTTTAATCTGCTATTAATCATTGCAGATAAATGCTAAATTTTATGGATAGAAATAATTAAATAAGTGATGTAGGATATATTTGTGTATATACAGGGAAATCGCATTGCAGCACTACTGATAAAATAAATTTCTTGTGTAATAAACAAAATTGAATTTAATATTACAATAAGTTATAGTCCAGTTTTAGTGTAACAAAATTTTACCATAAAGAAAATAGTGTTGGGAAAGATATCACTTATGATCATCATCATATAGTGATATTGTCATAAGGCAACAACATGATGATGTTCCTTCAAGGCTTAATATCAAGATAGGCCCTCAAGGCAATCAGTTTCCTTATTCCAGCCTTAGTGGCCATAAGATCTGGCCATTAGCCCAACAAACAGCAAAGAAGAATCACTCAAAGATAAAAATTTCAGCCTGTTTTTCTTGTAATCTTTGATCCTTGCTCATAGAGATCAACAGAATACTGAAAAGAAATAATATTGCAATACATTCTCTACATACACTATTAGAACAAATTCAATAACTTAAACCAATGATGATCAGATAATTCCACAATGAATATACCTTGTTAGCACATAAATATTTCTTCAGAAGTCAGTAATTGTGCAAACTAATGGATGATAACAGTCCATTTCATTATTCTTTTCTGCTAATTTGTAGCCATATTTGCAGCAGAAGAATCAAAATAATAAAGCTCTAGATGTGCTGTTTCAAGAATGATGTTGGTGTAGCAGAGGACTCTCTAAGCCATTTTTATTATTACTAAAAACATTAGAATAAATGTATGGCTCATAACTGTAAATAACTTATTCAATGCTACAATATTAACCAACTGGTTGTTATTAAAAATTTTGGTTAAAACTTTAAATTCTGAAAAGGCAGAGTTACTATGCATTTTGTGCATCATCAAATGCAATGCATCAGACAGGCAAAGAATAGTAATATAGTGTAGGTCTTAAAGGCAGCTATGTGTTGCTCATTTGCATGTTTGTATCTCAAATTCATAGTGATTAACATATCCAACTGTAGTTATTTTGCTACAGCTAGCAACAGTTTAATCTGATTGTTATTGTCATTGTTTTTGCTGCCACAATCATAGTAATAGATAATGAAAATTTTACCTCCGGTAAAAAAAAATCCCTAGTGTAAACTTTAATTGTCTTATGATAAAAGTTAGTACAATATAAATATAACCCTTTCCCCATTTCATACGCTATCCTAAGATTAATTTTGCCTTCCATCGATGGTTAGTACACTTGGCTACTTAGCAAGTGGGCAGTCCTTGTTAAGTGTATATTGTATGAGAAACCAGGGCATGCTTGAATTTAAGTTAACAACTTGCAATTGAGCCATATACTTTTAAGTTATATACCATACCTCCACTCTTTGCCTTCCTGGCAATGCATTACATTTGATGATACAAACACATAGCAACTCTATTATTGCTGATTTTAAAGTTTGAACTTAAAATTTTAATGATGGTTAGTTGGTTAGTACTTCAGCACTAAGTAAGTTTTGTATAATTATCAGTGACTTAGTCACCAAATTTCAATAATAACTTCATCAGCTTGGACAGCCTCTGCTACACCAACATGACTCTTGAAACAGTACATCTGACAACTGTATCAGTTTCTATATGACTTACTCTTTGATGTCAACTTGGACTCCTGATATGCAAAGGACAGACTCCTTTACAATCTTATGCTTCAAATATCACTGCATATTGGTAGACAAAAAAAAAAGTTAAGCAAATTGTTACCATATTTCAACTTGCTCACTTACCTTGTGAAGAAATACTAATATGCTAACAATATATTTATTGGGAAATTATCAGATTGTCTTTGTATTTCAGTTATTGTAACTTGATCTAACATTGTTTATCAAGAACTTAGGGAATGTGAAATTTTATGAAAGGTACTCTTGAACATCAAACTCAAAGTTAGAGGAAAACTTGTCTTGAACAAGGTGGTGATATGAACCCCAACCTTCTGATTATATTCCACTAGGCTCAAGACAATTATTCCTCTAACTTTGAGTTTGATGTTCAAGTGTACTTTCCTCGAATTTCAATTTAATCAGCATTGCATCCTTAGTTGTGATATATTTGCAATTAAGCTTATGATGTCCTTAATTTTTTTATTTATTTAAAGAATTATTATTTTTCATTCAAAGCATAAAAATTACATATTGCAATAAATATACTGTCTTTGGAAAAATAGTTTAAAAACTAGATTATTTGAGTAAACACAAGGAATGCAATGTATGCTAGCCTTAATTTCATGTGCCAAAGAACTTTTTTAAAAAATATGACATGAGACCAAGATTTATCCTTAGTTAATTTTTGGTCTTAGGAAGGTCTAAGTGTTAGACTGAAATTGATAATATCTTTACATCATTGTATTTGACTTTACAATATATGAATAAGTACTTTTCCTTTATGTGTACACTGTTCATAATTGAAATTGTCCCAGGTAGAAAGAATGAATAGTAGATTGGCCTGAAGATTTTGCATGTAGAGTTCTGATTTATATGGATGTAAACAATGTATATGTCAAACTGATTGCCATGGTAGAACATCCAATATTTATCTGATACCTTGACATAGGAATCTGAAAGGGCTATAAAATGGGGGTAAATATCAGAAGGCAAACAAATTGGTGAACAAATGACCTGCAAAGCATGTGCAATATCTTTAACATGCATAGGTGACATTATGCACATCTGATAAAAATTGAAAAGAGTTTAATCATTGGGTGTCAAAAAAACCAGACAAGATTTCAGAAGCTGGATGGTCAACACCCCAAATTGCCATTCATGTGGGTTGTATTACTCAAACAATTGAATTCTGTTGGCAACAGTGGGTACAGAAAAATACCCAGACACATCACCAAGGTTCTGTTGGCATCAGAAGAATGTCTGAATGGGAGGATCAACAGCTCCGCTGGCTAGTGGTAGGAAATAGATCTGTCACAAGCCACTAGATTTCCAAAATTGTAACTGTCTGCATCTACAGGTATCAAAATAATGGAAATACTGACGGTGACTGGAGTACACACAATGTGCTGGGACAATGTCACCCATAATGTGAGGTATATAAAGGGGAGAAGTATGATGTCAGGTATCATGTAGCAGTGTCACAGGCACAAGTGAAACAGCTGTTGTGGTGTAATTGTCAACAATGTCAGATCTCAGTGACCTCTAAAAATGCATGATCATTAGTGCACGTCTTGCAGGAGCTTCAGCAACCAGAATGGCAGAAATAGTAGGTGTAACATGAGGAACTTTCAAAGATTATAACTACCTATCAAAAAGGACAGGGCATTGCCTCCAAATGTGCAAATTGTGGATGCCACATGAAATTGTCAGATAGGGATAGGTAAACATTGACATGGATTGCACAATGGAAGCACAAGCCCACAGCATTGCAAATAGCAGCAGAGTTGAACACCAGTCAGAATGATCTCGTTTCTGTCATAACGGTTCATTGAGAACTTCATCTTCCCATGACATTTATGGTCATGCTGTAATCCACAAACCTCTGATTACCAACATCAATGCAACAAAATATGTAAGATGTGCAAAGCACATAAAAACTGGGATGCTAAAGACTGGCAAGATGTCATCTGGTCTGATGATTCGTGCTACACATTGTTTCCCACCTTGCATTGCAATAACTAACAATAATAACTAATAAGGCATACAGTCCACCACTGGTAGAGTGTATGTCTGGGGAAAACCTGCAGAAGTGTACCATTCCGACTGTGAAGCATGGAGGTGGATCCCTAATGCTGTGGGGTGCCATATCATGGCATTCTTTAGGGCCATTAGTTACTCTGCAGGGTCATGTCACATCCACAATGTATGAATCCATTCTCAGGTACTTCCTGCACCCAATGTTGTGGGCATTGTTCCCTAATGACCATCCCTGGTTTCAAGCAGATAATGTACCCATGCATTGTGTGAAACATGTCAAGTTGTGGTTTGCAGAGCATGAGGATGAGGTAAAGCAGCTACCTGGCCACCTCAATCTCCAGACCTCAATATTACTGAATATTTGTGGGAATATCTGGGGTACAAAGTCAGATCACATTTTTTTCCACCTCCAGCATCACTGGTACAGCTGGGCCATATTTTACAGGAAGAATGGTCCCACATTCCATTACCATATGTGCATGACTTGTATAAATCTGTTCCACATTGAATTGCTTCTGTTCTGAATGCCCAAGGTGGACCTACAGCTTATTAATAAAATGTTCTCGACAACAGTATGCTTTTCCATTATTTTGATAAACCCCTCTATGTTGGGAGCACAATTAGTAGAAGGCTGCAAGAATTGGGGCTGCATTGGCCCACCTCTGATGCCATTCCATACAGTGGTGCAGGAAAAGAGCTGCTTGGGGACAAGACTGCTATTTTGTTGTCTTTAGTGATGAATCACATTTCTGTTTGGAATCCAGTATGTGCATCAAGAGACACACTGAGGACAGAGATAATCCAGCTTATACATCATACCTGGGCAACACCAAGAATCATGGTATGGGGAGCTATCAGTTATAATAGCCATTCGTACTTGACCATTATTGATTGCACATTGACAATAAGACATTATTTTGAAACCTTTTTGTGTCAAAATTTTCTAGATCCTTTCTATGCTATCCCAAATATTATTTTTCAGCTGAATAATGCCTGCCCACTGTGGCTCTCATATCATCATAGCACCTACATGTTAGGGATATGCTTATTTGGCCTGTGCAATCCCCAGATCTGTTACCCATCAAATACATTTGGGATATGATGAAACATTCAGTGACCACTGTCTTTTTCAGCCTTCTACTACTGTTACCCAGCTCACAGCACAGGTGCATGAAGCATGGCTCAATGTCCACCAGAATGGCATTTGCCACCTTTTCAACTTGCTATCATGATGTTTGGTTGCTTGAATTGCTGTTCATGGAGGCCATACTTATTGATGTATACATTTTCATAAGTAAATACTGCTGATTTAGTATGCAAACTTAATCATTTCTTGTCTACATTGCTATTTACATTTTCAACTTCCTTCTGCTGTTTTTCTTAGTAAAATACAAAAAGGGACTGAATTCCAATTTTTTCAACTGTATGTTTTTGCTCTAAATTCTTAGTTAAGTAGAAGTAATAATCTTTATTTCACTAATAATTGAAAACAGAGCTGATCTAGGTAGGGGAGAGGCAATGGGGCCCATGCCCTCTCTCTTTCAGAATGCTAGTAAAGATAATAGAGGCAAAAAAAAATATTAAATTTCTTTATATTTCATGCATTTTTCAAGAAATTTTTGAAAGACTTGTAAAATGGAGGTGGAAATGTTATACTGCATTGGAAATCCAATCTCTTGCCATCACCCACCCCCTCCTTTTTTTTCCCTAGATCCAGGCCTGATTGAAATAAACAAAAAGGATATAACTTAAAAAAATTTCATTGTTTTATTGCATTTTGTATATAAAAAAACTGATGGGGGGGGGGGTATCATTTAGAAAAATTTTCAAAATTTAGAAAAATATACATGTTTTTTAATGAAATAGATATTGCTTCTTCTTTTTTTTACCATTCTGAGAAAATTGTTTCATTTTTTATTTAAATTATGTGTGTTTATTAATTAATGATCAAATTCTATTTTGTTTTCTTTATCTAGCTATTCACAGCAAAGCATACTGTGAAGACATTTGAACTTATAGTAAATATGCTAGTAGCAAGTGACCAGAAAGCTAAATATGCTGCTTTAGACCTTTTAATGGATTTAATGGAATTCCCTAAACTTCAAACTCATTTTATCAGGTAAAACAATCAGAAAATCTGCACAAAACTTTGTGCAGGCCAAATATTGTCTCCCTAGGTTTGTAAGCTTAATGGAAAAATTAGTATGAAATGTCACTTTCTAAGTTTTTTTTATCTGTTATAGAAAAATATTAAATCTCTATTATTGTAGACTATTGTTATAAAGCATTTATTAAAGATTCTGTAAAAAAAATTTTGAATGTAATTTTAAGGAAACACTTAATGTTAAAAATTTTATTTTATATACAAATAACTTTATGCTAGAAAAAGCAGATTAAAATATTTGCCAAAAAATAATTTGAAATTAACTGATGAACCACTATATACGTTTCTTTGATCAAATTCATAAATTGCCAACTAAATAGAAATCAATTATTTAATATTCACAACATACTACTTTAAGCATTATTTCAAGTTGCTTACTAGCTGCCACTTAAAGTAAGTTCAATCATTTGTAAAATATTTCTGTAAAGTGTATATATATATATTAGCTACAGCCTGCCAAAATTTACTGTGAAATGTACCTATGTTCTCCATTGATAACTGGGGTGGGAGTGGCTCAGTTGGCAGCACATCAGGCTTATAATCTGCAATTCCCTGGTTTGAGTCTTGCCTGGACCAGCATTGAGATTTATCTCTGCAAAACTTCCCGTGCCTGCCTTCAGTTAATAGGGGACACTGATGGGCTTGGAAAAGCCGTCATCCATTGGATGGGACATTAAGATGGGGCCTTGTGTGTGGGAGAGCCACACCCTGTGCATGTTAAAGAGCACACTGGATCACCCTGATGGGAGGGCCATCTGTCTACCAGCAACTGTCCAATGGGTTCCCTTTCCCCAACTTTCTTGAACTCTCGAGGCCCATATGACCTGGCTGTATAGCCCATTGTGTGCAAAAAAACTGCTGCTCATAGGTTAACCCAAATCATTGATAATTTTCACAATTCTTGCTGAAAACCTGGAATGTATTTCCCCACTCTATTGATAGCTTTTCCTGCCAAAAATTTGGTGCATAAATCTCCATAACTTTCACAGCATAGCCAAGGTGATGCCATTTGAAAAGGGGTTAATTCTATCCCAGACCAAAATAGGGACCCAATCTTTTTACTCAACATAGGCCAAACAAGAGGCACCTTCATTGGAAACTAGGGATCAATCAATCAATCCAGTTTCTGTGGAATTACAGGGTGGCAAAATCTGTCAATGAAAATTTCTTATTATTTTATTTAGTACATTTGAGCTCCATATTATTATACAGTCTAATTTTAGAGTTTAGGTGTATACACCTATTTCTCCACACTCTCTAATAGATTCTTAAAAGTTACAGAGGCAATCCCTATTCACCTGTTAATCTCATGCTGCACATCACCAGTATCTGTTACATAGCTCCCAAGGTAAAAACACCTGCTCAAGACTGCAACCATTCAGAGCGACTGAAGCACCAACTGCCTGACCAATTTTCATCACTTTAGTTTTCTCTCTGTTTATAACCAAACCTACTCTACAACCAGTCTCATCAACAGCACTAATGAAAGAATTAATCTAATCAACATCATTAGCCAACAGGGCCAAATCATCTGCATAATCTAAATAAGAAATTTTCAAATCTGTAGACCATTTAAGGCCAAAATCTTTCCCTTGCTGTGAATTTCGCATAACATAATCAATAACCAAACTAAAGAGAAAAGGGGACAAAATGCACCCTTGTCAAACACCAGAAGCAATGCTAAACCAATTGCTACAAGCCTTACCAACTCTCACACACAACTCAGTGTTGTTATAGAGAGCTTTCATTATGTTGACTGGGGCGGGGGTGGCTCAGTCGGTAGCGTGCCAAGCTCATAATCTGTAGTTCCCAGGTTCGAGTCCCAGTTTGATCAGCATTCAGATTTATCTCCACAAAAATTTCCCGCCCTTCCCATGGTCAGTAGGGAACACTGATGGGCTTGGAAAGGCTGCCATCCATCAGATGAGAAGTTAAGCTGTGGCCCCATGTGCGGGAGAGCCATACCCTGTGCATGTTAAAGAACACACTGGATGGCTTTGACAGGAGGCTACCATCATCTCCCAACAGCTGTTCCAGTGGATCCCCTCCCCCAACCTTCTCTGAGCCTTCAGAGTCCATGTGACCTGGCCATTTAGCCCATTGTGTGCAAAAAAGTGCCACTCAGAGGTAAAACAACCCAAATCCAACCCATTATGTTAACTGACTTGTCTGGTATGTCATATGATCTCACCATCAATCACAAATTATGACGATCAACAGAGTCGAAAGCCTTTCTGAAATCAACAAAGCTACCAACCACAGGTTTCTGAAACTCTAAACATTTCCCAAGAATTTGTCTGAGTTAAAATATTTGATTTACACATCCCCTACCACTTATGAATCCACATTGCACATCACACAATTGACTGTCAACCAGATTCTTAATGGTATCAATCACAATCATGCAAAGAACTTTACCTGGAACAGAAAGTAGGCTGATTCCCTTATAGTTATCACAAGAGCTGCAGTCATCTTTTTTAAAAATAGGGATAATAATAGCTCTGGTAAAATCTTTAGGAACCATACCTTTATCATAAGAGATATTCAAGATTTCAGTCATCCACCTAGTAACCAGAGCATTCCCAGCTCTAAGCATTTCCATATCAGTTTCATCTACCCTGGGAGATTTATGTAGTTTAAGTTTGGAAATAGCCAAACTAACTTCTGACTGTGTTATAGGACCAACATTAAAACCAGTAATGCATCTATCATCATTGCAAACAATGGGAGTAGAACATCACTGAAATGCTCAGCCCACCTAGCCATGACAGAATCCTCACCTTCTATAATCTTGCCTTGTTTATCCTTCAATCCCTGTATACCTGTTCATTTTCTACCACACCAAACATTAACTATCTGGTACAGCTCTCTGCTGTTGTGCTGTCTAACTGCTTCCTCGGCTTTGTCAGCCAAGGCATCAAGCCAAAGATTCTTTTCAGCAGCTAACTGATCCTTTACTCATTTATTAAGCTCACTGTAATGCTTTTTATTAGGACTAGTAGGGTATTGATTAAAGACATTCCTGCGGCTCTTTCTTTCTGAAATGTTTAAACATTTCAGAAAGAAAGAGCTTGGATAGGTATTATATGTTTATTGAGATACTGAATATCAAGAATATCAAACAGTCCCCTAATCGTAGGTATGGGGCAAAGACCCGTTCCCCCACCACTAAAGGCTGAAGCCATCTACACTGGAAGATTTGCTCCAATGTAGAATTTGACCATGCCAGTAAAAGCAAAAGTTCCGGTGCCTGTGAAGACCTCTGCTCAGGATTATCCACCAGCTGATAAAACATATTCGGTGAATCTGTTCACTTGGTGCTGTCAACCCACAAACAAACAGAAAACACAGCAGAAGATTCTCTCTCCACAGAAGCCCACCAGTGTAACAGTTCAGGATCCATAATCAAGAGTGTTTTACTCATATACTAGTAGTAGTTGAATAAGTCATAGGATTGACATGTGTATATCACAAAATTTTTAATATATGTGTAGATGGATCATTTAATTGATGGACTGCCATCACAATGATTAACAGCTTTTTATATGAGTTAATACTTGATACGTGCAACTTCTCTAGGGCACAGCAGTGTGTGCGCAAGTTGAAACATGTTGCCATACAGTCACAAGTAACATCAGAACAGTGCAGTCATTGTCATTTTCTTTCTTTTGGAAAGATGTTTGCTTTTGTGTGATTTCTTGCAAGCTTGTTCATGTTGTTTTTCTCCTGAGGTCCTGCCATTCTCACAGACCTTCTACTATGGAATATAAACTGACAGGCTCCTGTCAGACCTCTGTGGTAAGCATCCGCTTGAGGGGGTATAGCTGATCTGAAAACTGAGCATCAGTATGTGATATGTTCTGTGTTCTGCAAGGCTTTAGTGGTGCGTAGACAGTTGCTGAAATGGGTCAAGTATGTAGAGAATGGTGCTTCGTTGCCCAGATCTTTGCTCATGCTCCACAGAATTGTGCCCATCTGTAAAGCTTTTGTACCATTTGAAAATTGTGCTTTGTTTTAAGCACTGTCTGCATACACTAGAGTCATGTTTATGACACTCTGTGCACTACTTAAGCCTTGCTGAACACAGTAACATATCACTGCTCAGTTTCCAGATCAGCTATAGCCTACAAAAAATTACACACTCATAACGAACATATTTCCAAAGCAAAAAAATGACAGTCATATATATAATTTTGCTTGGCACTTGGCACCATATCGCAAAAATATGGTTACTTGGCACCATATCGCAAAATGTTTCATCTTACACACACTGCTCTGTGCACTTGAAGAGTTGCTCTGTTGCCACATATCTTGTATTAACTAATATGAAAAGTTGCTAATTGTTGGTGATGGCAGTTCAAATATTTAAATGATCCACCCTTGTATTTATAGACTGTCCCAATATTTTATTTAATAATTTGTTTTAAAATACAGACATTGCATGCATTTAATGCAAGTAGCAAGATCATATGCAAAGATTTGTTTTAGGAGAATCATTGAACATTGGAATAGTGTCTGAAGAGTAAATAAGAATAATACTAAGCTCTGATATTTTTATACATTTAATTAAGTAACAATATAATAAAGAAAAAATAACTTGTAAAAGCAACACCAGGATTAGACAGTATACTAGTTTGTAGCTCGTTTTCAGAAAAAATGAACTAATATTTTCATTTTGTTGTTTGTCCATCAGCAGACATTCAAATCCTTTGTTTTTAAAGATGAATTGAAATTCTTTTTGGGTTGGATAGGTATTGATGAACTATTATCATTTGTACTTTCAGAATCTCCCAGTATCTATAATTACACCCTCTAATGTTGGAAAAAGTTGAAAATTGCAACATTTCAAACAAATATTGCAAGTGATGTGCTTATGTTTGAAATTTGAAATTTTGGTTGTGAAATGCGAATGCCATGAAGTTTGCATTGACAACAATAATTTTTCACCTTTACTCTCAGAGGGGGTGGGAAAATGCAGTTTTTTTAGTTTTAAGAAATAGTTGTTATTTCTAGAGATAAATTAAAAATCTTTTTTGCATTGGATAGGTATTGATAAACTATTATGATTCACACTTCTTGAATCTCACAAAAGTTTTTATTTTGCCCTCTGACTATGGAAAAATTGAAAATTTTCAAAAATTTAAACAAATATTGCCAACGATCTATTTGGGCAAAAAATCTGATATTTTAGTGGTAGAGTGTGATGATTAAGGATTCACATTGGTAGCAACAATTTGCTCCCTCACACTTGAGGGAATAGGAAAATGCAACTCTTTGTTTTGAAAGATTGAAAAATTCTTTCTGAGTTGAATTCATAGTTTTCAAATCCTTCAAAAGACTTCAATTTACATCATTAGAGGGCACTAAATGTAGAAAATGTGAAACTTTAAGTAATATTGCAAGCAATATATTTATGCTAGAAATTAGAAATTCTGGAGATAGAATGTGTTGATGAAGAATGTATATCCAGATTACTAAACAGAGGTATAATTGATATTCATTGTGTTAATTAAAATGGTTAAAATTTAACTTGTAGCCTTTTATTTTTAAAATGTTAGCACTTAATTTGAAAGCTTTCACTAATAATATAGTAATAATAAATAAAAATTTTTATGTGCACTGACTGACCCTTTACTGTAAATGCAACTCTTGGGGGATGGATGGGAAAATGCAACTCTTTCATTTTAAGGAATAAATGAGAAATTCTTTTTGCATTGTATAGGATTAAAATAATAAATTACAATTTACATTTTCTAATCACCCATTAATATGAATTGCTGATGTTGAAGGTTGCAGAATTCAGAGAATTAAAAAACTTCATTTTCTCTGAAAATGAGCATCTGATATTTGCCAGTGGTGATATATTCTTCTAGTTAAATAGTTTGAATTCATCTTCAGTTCATAATAGTTTTAAGAACTTGAGTTCATTGGTCAGCATATTATAGAGACTTGTCATTGTTCATGTCTTGTAACAAAAGAAGCTCCAAGAGGCTATTCTATATAATAAAAAAGAAAATTCAGCTTTGGATATGATCTTATTATTAATTAGTTTATAATACTTTTAAATTGATATTCACTTTAGGTAACAATTTTAAGTTCTTTCATATCCTTATATTTGTTCAGGCATAACTTCTAGAAATGAAATTACTTCAAATCAAGTTCTTTTACTTATTAAGAGGAATAATAATTATTTTTATTTATATAGTAACCTTGCCTCCCAATGATTTTTTTTTACTATATTTTTTCTAAAACAAATTATTTATCCTTCTGCCAGTGAAGAAAAGATGCATATATGTTATCAATTTACAAATATCTTAAATTATATTTCCATAGTATACATTTGCAAAGTGCACATTATATGCTAGTGAAAAAGGAATACTTCATGAAAACTACTTATTCTCCACTTATCATTCAAACTATGAATGAACACCATGTAAATGCTTTAGCATAGGGGCACTCAACCTTTTTCATTGGTTAAAATATTTTTTCACTTCTTAAAATAATGTGTGCAACACATAGACCAGAAAATTAAACCATTACACATTAAATGATAAGAAAATTTTAAATAACTGCAATACTTTGTTTTTAGATGCAGTTGTCATGAACCATGAGCAAAGCCACTTATTTCCATTAAAATATGCTAATTGAATTCAGAAGATTATGTGTAGTTTCTCTGTAAAAATAGACATAAACTTCTTTCATTTGAATGCCATAATCCAACCATAGGAAAATATTTATATTCATCTGCATTTATTTGGTGGGATGAATAACCCTGCTTCATAGGCCATAGGTTGTATGTCCCTGCTCTAGTACATTACCTAAACAGGTGAAAAATGGAACTATATCATAGTTGTGTGTTCATTAATATTCTTTCATCTAATTCAGGATATTTTATTTCTTGAATGATATTTTTACATCCCAGAAAGAATAATAAAATGTATATACAACTCCTTAGAATCAGAACACTAGTAAGCTGAAAATGCTTGAGTCTGATCTTTTTTGAACATGTCCTTGTTGTTATGCAATGTGAACTTCCATAAGCCAAAATCATGAGGCTTTAGATAAAATTTTTCATTCTCCATATAATTTTGTTGCAGTTTGATTCCCGAGAGTTGGATTTCATTCCAACACCTTTTTTCCTTGATTCCTCTCCCTATATGTTATAACTACATCAATATGCTTTGTATATCCTCATTTTAAATTGGGTTTTGTAACTGCCTGATTTGTGACTTTTTGACTTTTTGATTACTCATGCTTTTTTGTGGTACTTGTTACCAAATATTAGCCTGCTAAGTTTTTGAAAAATAAAATTATTCTTTTAAATCTCTGTTTAAGAAAATCATAAAAATGAAACAAACAACAATAGATTTTTTGCCAAATCAGCAACTCACCATTAAAAATTCTTTGCTTTAAAGAAAAATATTTTTCTAAAAAAATTTTTCTTAATTTTTGTGAAAACTTTTAAATAATCAAAGCTGTATGGAAACTAATAAAGCCTGTATGGAGACTAAAAACTAAATGTTTATTATAGGAATATGAGATACATTTGTTTAAAAAAAGTGTCAATAATTAACTCTTCAAAGATGGAAATCTAACAGCCATAAATATTTTAATGGCTCTTCAAATTCCAGCTCTGAAGAATTTGATTGTATTGCAACAAGTGCATTTATGTACTATTTCAAAAATGAATAGATGTCCTCATTGTTGTAGAGTCAGCACTTTTTTTATTTACCACTATTCCATAAAAACTATTTAAAAAAATTAGGAATATATTGACAAGCTTCTGTATTCCACATAGCAATTAACAACTTTGTAATAGGAAGGTGAATTAGAATATGCACTGTATTGTGCCAAGAATATTTATTAAATGTTATTTATGTTTGACTTTTGAATAATTTTTCAAGTTTAAAATGTTTTATGTAAAGTTTGAATTATATATTAGTTTTAAGCAACATTTGAATCAGTTTAATACTATGTAATTAAGGAAACAATATACTTTTTTGCTTTCAGATATCAACATCTTAACTTAATTCTGCAAAAAGTGGTAGATACCTGTTCTAAAGAAAGTTCAAGTGAACAATCATTAATGGTATGTGTTAACTCTTCTCTCACCTTACCAATTTTGTAAATGCACTTTTTAAAAAAATATGTTAACTAGGGGATAAAACAAATTAATTTCAGGAGGAGAGCTTATAGTTACATATTTCTCAGGATAGGGTAAATAAAAATTATAACATATACTGTGTAACTGACAAATATTTATTAGAAAGCATAATATGTACATTCACTGTGAAATTGCACCAGCCAGTTATTGGTTATTAATATCTGCCTCAGACATACTTCTGCAGCTCTTCCTCAGAATGTGGTTTCCTCTCTGTTTTAAGAGAGTCCTCCCATTAACCAATATCAAACTGCACCAATATATACAGTGGTTTATCAAAATAATGGAAACAGTGACTGGAGTACACACATTGCACTGTATGCATATCACAGGGACAACGTCATCCATGATGTGAGGTATATAAAGAGAAGAATACGATGTCAGCTATCACATAGCAATGCCACAGGCACAGGTGAAACAGCCATTGTGTAATTGTCAACAATGTCAGATCTCGGTGACCTCTAAAGAGGCATGATCATTGGTGCATGTCTTGCAGAACATTCAGTAGCCAGAATGGTGTAAATAATAGATATAACACGAGGAAGTATCAAAGATTATAACTACCTATCAAAAAGGACAGGGCATTGCCTCCAAACATGCAGTTTGTGGATGCCATTTGAAGTTGTCAGATAGGAATAGGCAAACATTTGCACAGATTGTACAATCAAAGCACAGGACCACAGCACCACAAATAGCAGCATAGTCAAACACCAGGCAGAATGATCCCGTTTCCGTCATAACAGTTCATCAGGAACTACTTTGTGCCCGTATTTATGGCCATGCTGCAATCCACAAACCTCTGATCACCAACATCAATGTAACAAAATGTGTAAGGTGGTGCAAAGCACATTAAAACTGGGAGGCTAAAGACAATGGCAATGTGTCATCTGGTCTGATGAATTATGCTACACATTTGTTCCCCACCACTGGTAGAATGTACATCTGGCAAAAACCTGCAGAAGCATATCACGCCGATTGTTTGGTTATGACTGTGAAGCATGGAAGTGGATCCCTTATGCTGTGGGTTGCCATATCATGGCATTCCTTAGGGCCATTAGTTATTCTGCAGGGTCGTGTCACATCCACAATATATGAATCCATTCTCAGGTACTACCTGCACCCATCCATAGTGCGAAACATTGTCAAGTTGTGATTTGCAGAGCATGAGGATGAGGTACATCAGCTACCCTGGCCACCTCAGTCTCCAGACCTTAATATTATTTAACATTTGTGGGAATATCTGGAGCACAAGGTCAGATCATACTTTCCACCTCCAACATCGCTGGTACAATTGGGCCATATTTTACAGGAAGAATGGTCATACATTCCATTACTGTATGTGCATGACTTGTATAAGTCTATTCCACACTGAATTGTGTCTGTTCTGAATGCCCGAGATGAGCCTACAACTTATTAATAAAATGTTCTCCACAAACAGTACGTGTTTTCATTATTTTGATAAACCCTTGTATGTATAGGTAATATTCATGAATTGATATATAGATCCAATTTTATAGGCACCTAATAGTTTCACTATGACTGCCCACAAAATGACTAAAGCCAAAACAAGGTTTTACACCAAACTTCCACTGAAGTTTGCAAGTCCTGTATCACTTTGCACTTCTCTGCAACCCCTGAATATGCTGGTAGCTATTTTTAATGCCACTGTGGGATGGAAATATTTATTTGAATCCTAGTAGTCAGCCAAAAATTTTGACTGTCAGATATGGAATTTAGGAACTAGTTGTTGTGCAAATCATATGGAGATTTCAAGTCACAATAACAAAAGTTTTAGTCATCTGTGGAGCTGAACCCCTTGAAATTTTTCTACTCCTGGTCAATGATATAAGAGACCCAAAGGAATCAAGAGTGTCTCAGCCACCTCAGTTAGTTAGATAATGCTGGCATTAATTCCTGTATCCAGTGAGTTGCAAATTAATTTCTGACTTTTTTCCCCCTTTGTTGAAACATTAGTTGGCCCTTACATTGCTTCCTCTGAGGTGACCATGAAAATGGTAACCTCTCCTTGCTATGAATTTGTTCTTATGCCTCTTATGGGCTGCTTATTTTAGAATATTTTTCACTCTTATCCTGAATACAGAACTTGTCTTATTTTTCTCATTGCTGTAAGCTTAAAATCAAGTACTTCACACCAATGTTCTTCTTCCATAATCTAATATCAATAGCTTGTTAGCAAGCTGTCAGCTATTCATGTTTGTTTATTTGTCCAACTGAAAGTATTTGTGTCTTAATTTCATCCAAATATTTTAATCAACTAAAAGCTCTCTAACAAGGTAACCTTGTTTTAATACCATTAACCTTTGTTGCTCATGTAGGAATACTAATCATACAACTTCATGTTGCTTTTCACTCATCATTTGTTGTTTGTGTGTGATGGTGGTTGATGTTTATGAGTCATATAACAAATAAGACTCCGAAGACACGGATTATTAGTAACAAAGAAAAAAAAATAAATTTGAAAAATCTAAAAAATAGCTATCTTCTACATGCACAAAAGAGAAGGGGGATGATAGGGAAGGTCTTATGTTGTACTGACCAGCCTTTCTGTCAAGTGAGCTTTCTGAGAATGAATTTTTTTTTTATATTGCCTCATCAAAGAAATAGTGAAATACTTTTAGGAACAAAGTGTTAAATGCCTCCATTTCCTGCAGCAGTCATAAAGATAAGCTCACTGTCATATGATCTAGAGTACACAATTTAACATTTCCATAAATCGGGTTATCCAATTACAGAATCACTTAAGATAGGGATTTTTAGTAAACACTGTGTTAATAGCACAATAAGATTTGTGTTAGGATTCTTACACTTAATGCAGCTGATATTTTGGCTTTAGTAGTAAAGATCTGTCACCTTAAAATAATTTTCACGCCTCTTAAGAAAAAAACAATTATAAATCCCTTTGGAAAGAGATCTTTGTGAAAGGAAAAGCTTGAATTGAGGTATTAATTTAGTAACCAGATAAAAGAATGAAAAAGTTTGCTTATCGGTATGAACAGGACCAAACATAGTTTGCATGCTCCCTCTAAATGGAACATATGCAAAGTTACGGTGCAAATGGACAACTTTGGAAAATGGTCTTGCTTAGACAGAAGAGAGACTGACAAGAAACTGGTTGTTGGGATAACTGCACGAGAGAGAGCAACTTGTCAGCTGTTTACTGGAATTACTTGGCAGAGGAGTGAAAAGCAACATCATAAACTTGTCGAGCAGAAGCATACGATCGAAAAAAAGAGTTAAAAAAAGAAGGGCTGCCTTTGAAACTTCCAACTTGTCAAGCAGAATCATACGATAAAAAAAAAAGAGTGAAAAAAAGAGGGCAAACATCATAATTCAGCAAAAAGGCAAAATCACATAAGGATGTATTATCATCCTCCTTCAAAGTTGCATATGTGACTCAAAAGGCAAATTCAGGGTGCTATAAAAGCCATCTTTGATTTTTTGCCACTTGTTTCTATTTGAGCAACCATTGTGTTGATGTTGGTAGAGTATTTTGTAACAGCAGTATGGCATAGAGACATCATACGAATGTTTTTACATGTGGTAGAGCAATCAATATATTAGAATCTAGCCAATCTCAGACTGATGTGTTAAGACTCTAAATGTTCCCCTTCAAGACTTTGGGGATAGTTTTAATGTACAGAATATATTAGCCATAAATAAGTGCAAGGTTATCCAAGAGTAACAACAGTGCAGGATGACTTTGTGCTAACAGCCCAACATCATAAATGCAATGTCAGCCAGGCAACTCTCTCTGGAGCTTTCTGCAACCATTGGGAGGGCAGTTTCAAAGCAATCTAAATATATGAATTCACAGCTCATCATTGATTTAATGAATATTTATCCACTATCAAGCTGCTTTGTAAGTGACAGGAGAAGATGGATGTAGAGGAAAAATTGTCTTGAGCTAAGGCAGGATCTGAACCCTGACCTCCTAATGACATGTCAGGTGCTCTAGCCACTGATCAGTCTCTCCTCTACTGCTGATGTTATGCTATACTCCATCTGGTCAGTCACTATTTTTTGAGTGCATTTGGGGACTTATTTCTTCAGAGCCATCCTGGTCATGTGCACATAACCAGACACAAGGGCCTCCTGGTTGCCTCCTGCTGCTAGAGTCCCAAAATGCACCAAAAGACAGTTATTGACCAGATGGAGTATAGCATAACCAGCAGTAAAGGAGAGATTGATCACTGGCCAGAGCACTTGACGTGTCATCAGGAGGTCGTGGGTTCAGATCCCATCCGGCTCAAGACAATTTTTCCTCTACACCCATCTTCTCCTGTCACTTACAAAACAGCTTGATAGTGGATAAATATTCAATAAATTCAAAGCAATCTGTTTACAAAATAAATGTAATTATTCTATACACTGCAGATAAGCTTAAAGCTTTGCAGACCATCTGTAACGATAAAATTTATTTGTACTATAATTAAAGAATAATAAATATATAATATATATATATATAAAGAAGTCTTCACTATTTAAGGCTTTATGTCAGACAACCAACAGTTTGTATTCTACTCAATCTCTCTCACAGGAGAGCCTGATTAACATGGTGCAGAAAGCATCATGACTGAATGCCATACCAGGTATGGCATTCAGTCATGATGCTGTCTGCACTTATATACTCTTTACTGATGAATCACAATTAAATCATCAGACTGATTAATGACATGTTTTGATCTAGAAAGATAAAAGAACTTGTTATCAAATTTCTAATATCAAAGAATCACACCACCATGGTGGTTTGATGGTCAGAAGTGGCAAAATTTCAGAGGTGCTGTTTAGACTATAGGACCGAGACTGATGATAAATCTTGAAAATGAGGAAATTCAATAGATAAAATGGCAACCTATTCTCCAGACCGGAATTCTATAGATGTGTGGGATGCCCTTAGAAGAGGCATTTAACCCTTCCAGTGTCCACGTCATATGTATACTTTCGGAGAATCTGAATTGAGAGGCCAAGGATGTATCTGTTTGTAGTACAACAAAAAAAATTGATTTTTTAAAAATGAAAATTGCCATTGTAATTTTATATATATATATATCTTATAAAAATGTATAATTCTGGCTTCAAAAATAATAATTTTTTTAATTTGATTTAAAATTAGATT
The DNA here is from genome assembly GCA_038380435.1 of Ryuthela nishihirai. Lineage (NCBI taxonomy): Eukaryota > Metazoa > Arthropoda > Arachnida > Araneae > Heptathelidae > Ryuthela > Ryuthela nishihirai. Next base: position 80,749,012 of record JAWZYU010000001.1, read on the forward strand.
TTTTTTTTAGCAGAAGATGTCCTCTCTGCTAAACTCATGGTGAAAGTTCCCCCATCTAGAAAAGAATATTTTTTAAATTACAAGTTTTTATGTTTATATTAAATGGTTTTAAAGACAACTCCCCCTCCCCTCAGTACCTTGGTTGTGCCATACAAACAATATAAGCTGGGTTTTTTTGTTTTTTTTCGCTTTGGTGCACAAACCTTTCTGCACTTAGCCAAGATCACCAAACTTCAACACCCAAATAAAAAATTAATTATGTTTAACAAAAAAAGCAGCCAAGGAAGTTTTTTTCCATTTCATAACAAATCCCGTGAATGTGAGAAGTCCAAGTCACTTTGTATAATACTGGCCATGTTTAAAATATACAATATTAAAAAGAATCATTATAAGAAATAAAAATCATATTTCAGGTTGAGTATTATATTATTCAGGAGAAAATTTCCTTTTGATAAATGGTAGCTAGGCGTAAACTGGAAGGAGAGCTGTGCACTAATCCCTAGTGATGATGCACAGAACCGGCCAGGTCTAGCACCTAATGTCCGACCCCGCCTTCTCGTGGTGCAGGCCATTAGTACCTTTCGAAAGAGATATTCTCTTTTGGAAGGGAACGGAAGGGGAGGGCTGCCAGTTCAGTATGGCCTACTGATCTGGTCATCTATGGCCACTTTTTCTCTTTTTTTTCAACGCTGCTGAGGAGTGGTCAACTTCACAGGGTCCTGGTGCTGACCATTTATACCTACTAGACTGGACTTGTTTATGGATTTGAGCTTGATTATGGATCCTGGACTTGCTTCACTGGTGGGCCTCTGTTGAGGGAGAGTCTGCCGCTGTGTTTTCTGTTTGCTTCTGGGTTGCCAGCTCTAAGTGAACAGAGGCATGGGATACCTTATATCAGCTGGTGGATAATCCTAATCAGAGGCCATCGCAGGTACCTGAACCTTACTTAGCTAGTTGGGCATCGTCAAGCCTAAACTGGAGTAATGTGTCTCAGGCAGGCCATATGGCTCTTGAAAAAGTCCACTTGAAAAGGTGGTGCCTGAAGTTCATACCAGCATCGGTGACTTCAGCCTTTAGCGGAGGAGGAACAGGTCTTTGCCCCATGCCTGCAATCAGGGGGCTGTTTGATATTGTTGGCCCTACCAATCTCAATAAACCTAATTTCTTTAAAAATCCTACTAATCATTTTCTCTCTGCAGGAACGTGAGGACATTACATAGAGATTATTCTCTTGATGTCCTCATGCACGAATTCCAGCGCTATAACCTAGATATTCTAGGCTTGCAAGAGACCAGATGGACAGGTAAAGGTGATATACTTAAAAATAACTTTAAATTTCTCTTTATAGGGAGGGAGGATGGAAAGCATCACCAAGAAGTGGGTCTGCTGCTCAGCAGACATGCTAGTGATACTCTTCTAGGATATGAGTGCATTAATGAAAGGTTTCTTACAGCAAAATTTCAGACAAGCATTAAAGACTTGAATGTTATCTGCTGTTATGCCCCCACTGAGGATTCTGATGAGGATGAGAAGGATAGGTTTTATGAACAACTTCAGGATATTTTGAATTCTGTCAAGAAAGGAGATATTACCCTTGTTCTTGGTGACTTCAATGCCAAAGTTGGTACCGACTCTGACCTTTGGGGAGGAGTAATAGGCCCTTTTGGTATTGGTAGCTGCAATGGCAATGCGCAACGTCTCCTACAGGTAAGTAAACTCAATGGTTTCAGAATAACTAACACATATTACAAACACCGCGACATACATAAATACACATGGGTTTCACCTGATGGGCTGCATAGAAATATGATTGATTATATATTAATTAACAGCAAATGGGCTAGTTCTGTTAGGAATACCAGGGCATATAGGGGAGCTGAAATTGGATCTGACCATTACCTTGTTAAAAGTGTCTTGCAACTTAAACTTAAAAAGTGTTGTGCTAGGGTTAAAAAATTTACCTTTAATACTGAAGCTCTGAAAGACCCAGTTATAGCTAAAGCTTACCATGATAGGTTACTTAGTCATTATGACAGTCATGGTTTGCTTAATACTGAAGTTGAGGAAGAATGGGGCCATTTTAAACAGGCTTTTTTGGAAACTAACAGTACTCTTTTAGGAAAAAAGGAGCAGAGGAGACAGAATGATTTAAGTGATAAGGCACTTGAGCTTATTTCAGAAAGAAGGAACTGCAGGAATGCCCTTAATCAGTACCCTACTAGTCCTAATAGAAAGCATTACAAAGAACTTAATAAACGTGTAAAGGATCAGTTAGCTACTGATAAGAATCTTTGGCTTGATGGCCTGGCTGACAAATCTGAGGAAGCAGTTAGACAGCACAACAGCAGAGAGCTGTACCAGATAGTTAATGTTTTGTGTGGTAGAAAACGAACAGGTATACAGGGATTGAAGGATAAACAAGGTAAGGTTATAGAAGGTGAGGATTCTGTCATGGCTAGGTGGGCTGAGCATTTCAGTGATGTTCTAAACAATGTGGTTAATTCTGCTCCCATTGTTTGCAATGATGATAGATGCATTGTTGGCTTTAATGTTGGCCCTATAACACAATCTGAAGTTAGTTTGGCTATTTCTAAACTTAAACTTCATAAATCCCCAGGGGTGGATGAAATTACTACAGAAATGCTTAGAGCTGGGAATGTTTCTGTTACCATTTGGATGACTGAAATTTTGAATAACTTTTATGATAAAGGCATGGTTCCTAAAGATTTTACCAGAGCTATTATTATCCCTATTTTCAAAAAAGGTGATCGCAGTTCTTGTGATAACTATAGGGGTATCAGCCTACTCTCTGTTCCAGGTAAAGTTCTTTCCATGATTGTGCTTAATAGAATTAAGAATCTGGTTGACAGGCAATTGCGTGATGAGCAATGTGGATTCAGAAGTGGTAGGGGATGTGTGGATCAGATATTTTCACTTAGTCAGATTCTTGAGAAATGTTTAGAATTTCAGAAACCTTTGGTTGCTAGCTTTGTTGATTTCAAAAAGGCTTTCGACTCTGTTGATCGTCATAATTTGTGGTTGATTGTGAGATCATATGGTATACCAGACAAGTTAGTTAACATAATGAAAGCTCTCTATAATAACACTGAGTCGTGTGTGAGAGTTGGTAAGTCTTGTAGCAATTGGTTTATCATTACTTCTGGTGTTCGACAAGGGTACATTTTGTCTCCTTTTCTCTTTAGTTTGGTTGTTGATTATGTTATGCGAAATTCACTTCAAGGGAAAGCTTTTGGCCTTAAATGGGCTGGAGATACGAAAATTTCTGATTTAGATTATGCTGATGATTTAGCCCTTTTGGCAAATGATGTTGATGAGATGAATTCTTTCATTCGAGCTGTTGATGAGACTGGTAGTACAGTAGGTTTGTTTATAAACAGAGAGAAAACTAAAGTGATGAAAATTGGTCAGGCAGGTTGTGATTCAGTTAATCTGAATGGTTGCAGTCTTGAACAGGTGTCACAGTTTAATTACCTTGGGAGCTACGTAACTGATACTGGTGATGTGCGGCATGAGATTAACAGACGAATAGGTATTGCTGCCGGGACTTTTAAGAATCTATGGAGATTGTGGAGAAATAGGCGTATACACCTAAAGACTAAAATTAGACTGTATAATAGTTTGGTTCTTTCTAGGGTTAGTTATGGTAGTGAAACTTGGACGCTGTGTAAACAAGATAACAGGAAACTAGATGCTTTTGATTCTAGATGCTTACGCAGTATCTTGGGTATTAGGTGGTTTAACTTTGTAACTAATGATGAGGTTAGGCAAAGGAGTCTGCAACCTCCTTTAAGCAGCATATTGTGCAGAGAGAGACTCCGCTGGTTTGGCCATGTTGCCCGTATGGATAATTATAGATTGGCGAATAGGGTTATGAACAGTGTGCCTAGAGGCATCAGAAGGAGGGGGAGACCTAGGATGCGGTGGGCAGACAATGTCAAACAAGACCTTGTTAGAATTGGTGTACAGTGGCCGGATGCAGCAGATGTAGCTCAGGACAGATATGCTTGGAGAATTAAACTGCGTAGTCTGGTTGGACCTCCGTAGCCCATGGCTGCTTGAGGATGATGATGATAATTTAAATATTTTTATTCATCACATTTTCCAAAATGAAGCCTTAATTGTACAGTGTGATATTTTTTTTCACCATATCATATTGAAAAAGGCATATTAAAATCAATATGCTTGCAAATTTGTTTATATTATTTATTTTCATAAAATTCGTAATTAAATTCTGTTTAATTTGGTATATAACATGACCTTTTCTATTGATTAGTTTTTTTTTAATTCTAAAGTTGACTTGTTTGTTTGACTCAGCACAATTGGCTAAGAGCCTAGAATTTTCTCAAAGTATAGTACCGAGAAAAAAATTACAAAGCGAGAGAAATATTTAAAGCCAAAAAAATATTTTTTTTTTGTTATTCAGAAATATATAGCCATTCTATTCATTGTGCATTATAATCATTTCTGTCTATTAATCTTTTTTTTTTAAATAAATATTTATTTGTGTTGCCAGATGCATTTTTTTCTGTATAACTAAAAAAATCCTATTAAAATAAAACATAATGTCTTCTTTTGGTAAATACTTTACTTTCAGAAAATTCAGAATTAAATGCTGATTAATTTGGCATACAACATGCCATAATTTCTGTCATTAGTTAGGCAAAAAAGTTCTAAAGTTAAAGTTTTTTTGGCTGATCATAGGGAGAAAATAGCTTGGCCTCTGGATGGAAGCCCAACTGGACACTGGAAGTGTTAAAGGTCATCAATCCCCTCCAAGAACTCTCCATGAGCTCTGATCTGCTCACCAAGTAGAGTGGGATGTACTGCCACCATAGCTCATTACCAGCCTGGTAAATAGTATGAGAGTTGCTCTGATGCTTTTGTTGCTGTTTGGAGTCATCATACTCTATATTACCCTTTCTGTTTAAACAGGCCCCATAGCTATGGACATTCCTGCATTCATTTGCATAACCCATGGAAATCATGTGATTGGTTTACTCTGTGCCACACTGTTTATTGCATCATATAACAATGCATGGTCACTCCAAATCTCGTAGCATTTCATTGTTATATTTTTGAGCTCTTCCAAATTATGTTATGCTTAACATTTGTACACCAGTGTATATTGTGTGTTAAATATTCAAATTGCCAAAAGCTATGTAAATCCATCCACTTATACTCCTTCATTTCTCACTCCTTGTCTCTCCTTAGAAGCAAATTCTAAATTTTGCATTGAAGGGCCAATTCTGATGTTCTCTTTCATATTATCTGCTGATACAAAATTAAAACAATAAATTATATCATGAATTTGATATTGTATTTTGCATTTACACAGCAAAATTTTTGATGATTTAATTACGAACTTGTATAATTTTTCAGATGTCTTCAGATTAGTTCTGTGAATACATTCGGTTATGTGGTGATTGATTTCACTGTTTCATCTTATTCTGTATTTTGTACTAAAAGGCAATATTATTTCAGTGCTTTTTTTTAAATTCTTTCCAGTATTTAAAGTTTCTTCTGACTTTTATGAAAATACCTGAGACTAAAATACATGTGAGTTCAGTACTTTGCAGCAAAAGAGGAAATGATGAATCTGACAACTTTAGTGGGGATGAAATTCATCAATTTCTAATTCATTGGGCTCTCCAAACAGTTGATACAGCAGGAGATACCCCAGTAATTGCTCTTCAACTACTAAAATCTATTATTGAAGTAAGTTTTAATTATATGTGTAATGAGATGTTTCATTAGTGTTTTGATTATTAAAAGAAATAATGTGTTGTTATTTTTTATAAATTTATTGTCTCAAAAGTGCATGAATTTAGAAAAAGTTGAAACAAATAAATATATAAATAGTTTAATAATTTGTTTCATATTATTTGTAACTAATGGTTATGTTTTTAATTTATTACCTCTGCTAGATAAAAATGACTTCTGAATATAACTTCTCTTTTCAAATAAGCAGTGGAAAAGAAATACACTGGTACTGTGTCTTTTTTCTGAAATATACTGATAACTACAAAATTGACCGCTACAGAGTATCTGTAAAGTAGGTATAAAGCTTAAGGTTGAAGCCTTAAGAATTTAAAGATTTTTTTTTTGTTTCTAAAAACTGATAAGGCACAACACTATGTAGTAATTAATACCAGGATTTCACCTCACAGCTAGTGTAATGTACCATTGTGGTGATATTCTGTTTAGTGTAACTCAAGCTATTACAAGCAAATCCAGTAAGTATATAGTCCTTCAACAATTAATATAACATTTACTACTGTTGATAAGAATTGGATCGATGCTAGATATATAATAGCATGAATAATAAGTCTCTCTCAACCTAGAATCAAATGTTTCGCTATCAACAATATCAGCTGTTGCATGACTAAGTACTTACTGAACTAACTAGTGATGGTTACATCTATCAGGTTGTTCCAAAGTGATCTTTTTCTCTTGTTTTTCAAAATAAAACACAACTACATCAGCTATCTGAATAAGTAGAAATTTGATGGTGCAGAACCTGGTGAATAAAGGAATGTGGCTTTTTCTCATTCAAACTCTTCAACTGTGGCACGTGATCGAACAGTACGAGAAAGGGTATTTCGTGTTGAAACACATCCTTTCAGTTGGTTAAAGAAGGACATCTTCCTTGCAACACAGTGCTTATACATCTGGCTGCTGGCAGCAGACAGCTGTGATTGTTTTGTTGGGATGCAACAGTTTAAACAAATCACGTCCTGCACACACATCTCACAAACACATGGCAAAACCTTCCTGTAGTTAAAGCCTCATCTTTAGTATATAGCAGTTTCTCTGGCATGGTAACCAGACAGTTTGCTACTGGGTAATTCTTTACTGGCAATTTGTTCCTGGACGTTTCACTACTGGTCTTTTTATTACTAGGATATTTCATTACCAAGACATTTTGCTACCTGAAACATGTCATTATATATATATAGTGATGCATTTTAAAACCATTATTTAAAATGAAATAATATGATTAAAAATCAGAAATAAAATAGTTACCAGTTATTTATAATGATTTATTGCAAAACCATTTTCTTTCTCTTATTATTTTTTCAAGTACCATTGGGCTTTTTGTATCTGGAGCTAATGATAAGTAGGTCTCCTTCATTTCAGACTATTTTGGCTGTCACCATGTACAGTCTGATTCCAAAGTATAAGATTTCCAAATTTATTGAATTTGTTTGATTTTTGCACTAGCTGTGTTGATTGCTGATTATTATTAGACTATTTGGTAAATTTGGTCTGTCTTGAACATTTCTAGTATAAGATTTTGGAACTGTTTACTTTTGGTGGATCTTAATATACCTTAGGGTCACTTTTTAGTGTCCAAATTTATAAGTCACGATTTTAGCAGATTCATATTTATTCTAGGTTTGAATCTTTACATGGATTCTTTCATTTCCATTCTTGAGATTTTATAATATAGGAAGATGGATTCCTTCTCTACACTGAATCATATGTTGAATTCTATAGTTTGGGACACTAAAAAGGATCATTTTGTGATGTAGCACTGTGATTATGTTCAACAGCAACCTGATGATGGTACATTCTTTGCTGTTTGCATATATGTGTTCTCAGGCCTTACATAATCCACCCATCTGCCTCTCAAACTCAGGATCTCCTGGTTATGCACCAGTTGCTCTACCTTTTGAGCTAAGGTGGGTGCAATTCCCACCTTCCCAAGAAAGACTGCTGTGAAATCCCCACCATGTGATTCTAACATCAGAGCACTCATGCACAATTTATACCAATGAGAACTAACTTTTTATAATGATATTGCATTGACTAGATATAATAATATGAATAATAAGTCTCAGGTAACAAAATGTCTTGGTAACATAATATACACAGCCACTGTAAGTGACAATTTGTGGTGGAATGCACTGAATTCAGTTTCTCGAATGGGCAAGTTCTTCAATAGTTTCAGCAGAATATTCTTCAAATGTGTCTATTGGCAGATTATCATTGACTGTAACAGCTCTGTATTAATGTCTGCATTGACTAAGCTGTAGTAACCAAACCTGATCTTAGGAACCACTGTTGCCATTTTTTAGCATTTAAAACTTTTTTTACCATTTTTTTTTTGCAGTTGCATTATTCAATTTCATAGATTCATAAAACATTATATCCTAATGTGTTCCACCTCCATCTTGTTTTCAATGTTTAGGGAAAATAGAGGACTGTTAATGTGTTAAAATTTATATGAAGACTGATGACTAACTTCTAAAAAAATCAGCTTAAACTATTCCATTATTTTAAGGAATGTACCTCTACATATTAGCACAAGTTTCACAATGTAAAAAAGGTAAACTTTTGGGATGCCCTGATTTTTCAACAATGGAATATCATTATAATGGTGTATTATACCGGTGCCTACGTAATGGAAATGCCTGCTGATTTCAAGAAGTGAAGTGACAGGAGCACTAGTTAGATTTCCGTCCGCTGTGGTGCTGGCAATCCTCTGTTTTGCTTGCTACTTGCTTCGCAGAAGTATACATTATTATGCCGTTTACCGCTAGTTTTAAAATTGGATTCTGATATGGTTTTGTTCACATATAATTTATTTACCATTCTGTCTACTTTCTGCCATCTTTAACTAGAAGTCTGAAAGAGTGTAGTGCTGTGTGATGTTTTGCAGAAGCGAAATTTATGAAACACTCAGTTTCTATCGAATCCCTTCCAAGTTCGTTCTGTGAGACAAGGGCTGAAATCAATATGTTGGCATCATAACATTGACATGAACAACTGGAAAAGGTTTCAGAGATCACCTTTGAATAAATTATTTTGTAATCGAAATAATTGTGAGCAAAGGAAAGTTATTCCCGTTAGCTCAAAATGATAAATATCTTTATAATATAAGGATCTTTGGTAAAGGATTCCCCTACCAAAATATTAGAGAATTTCCGTGTTATGCAAATGGGAATATAACTTTCCATTCGCATAAAAGCTCTTAAGTTCTAAAATATTCGTTTAATGGAAAGAAGGTTTCTGAAAATAAATTAAAGATCATATCTATTTAAAATTCGATTTTTAACAGCATTCGTCTAGTATTTAATGAATTACGGAAGCTAGAATATTTCACAACAGTAATCGTTGGTTGCATAATTCTCACGCAGAAGCATATGACACGTTTATCATAAATCACTGTAGTACATTCATCTGTCATAACAATATGTTTGATGCTAAATTGTTATTTTATGCTTAACTAGTCAAGCAGTGTTAAATCATTATTATGACTTATGTAATATGATAGATCTCGAAAAATTTTCTGTCTTAAAAGTCGATCGCAGAATCCAAAAGTTTGGTCCTCCCTGTTATAGAGCTTCATAATTAGATTCCATTGAAATAACATGGAAAGATATATATATAGCTTTCTTTGAGCATAATGCTGTTATTACCAATTTAAAATTTTTCACTAATTCAAATAATGTGTTACTTTAAAAAAAAATAGTGCTAGATAATAGTAGTAAAAATGTTGCTCATTTTCTTCGGACCCGGACACTCTTGTCCCCCCCCCCCCCAATCTCTTCTTAAACCAGACTTGTATGTGACTAATGGAATGTGGGAGTTTATAACATTTTGTCAGCATTTTAAACTGCACAAATGTATATATGAACTGAGGAGGATTAAGCAATTGGGAGACCTAGAGCGAAGTTCTAAATGGGTGCCCTGGAACAAAATTCTGAATAAAAGCCTTAGAGCTATATTCTGAATGGAGCCCCTTTATCCTTCTAAACTATAAAATAATAAAAATTGAACAACTTTATTCAAATCATCAATTGACATGATAAAAAAAAACATTACTTTAAAACAGGCAAAAGCAAAAAAAAAAAACAGGAGGGGCCCTGTAGGCCACTTTGTGCCTGTAAATTTTACACTTTGTGCTTAATTTAAAAAAATCAGGTATTAATATCAAAATAATCTTGCTTAGATCTATTGCTTATGCATTTCCCTATTCTATTGCAATAGTAATTTAAATTATTAAATTAGGTAAAGAATTGCTTTGAAAAAAAAATACATTTTGATCTTTAAAGAATTACAGTTAAATAATATTATTGAGTAAACACTTGAAAATTTCGGATTTTAAATAATAATAATCTTCAATTGTAACAATTATTTTTAACCAAAAATTTTCATTATGGATAGTTTAAATCATTATTCCCATTATATCTCTAAGAAAGATTCTAGTTTATTGTATTTGATTAACCATCTGTCTGAATCTTTACCATATGACTTCGACCAGATCGCTATATACTTAACATTAGCTTTGGTTAGCTTACTGCAGAACAGTACTGCCATCGTGGCAAGTTCTGAAGCTTCCTATGCATGCTTACTAACAAGGAGATTCACAGAAATCGGCTGGCATTCCCATTATGTAGGCACCAGTTATACTTACTGCAAGTTTTAATGTTATTAATTACTGCATCTTATTGCATATTATCAGTTTTTAACAGTGATATAGATGTTTAAACAGAAAAGTAACAAAGTGAAATAATGGAGCCAAACAAATAATTATTCTTGTCTGAATAAGTCACAAATAAATTTCTCCTAAGGTAGCCCACTTGCTATAGAGATCTAACAGGGACAAATCAATATAATATACCATAGAGAAGATCTGTGAGGAAGTCAAGATAGCTTACATCCAACAAAAAGCATCCATTTCTTCTCAGATTCAAATCCAGATCATTTTGCTTCATATCCAAGTATGCTAACACTTGGTCAAGTCTCCTGTTACATCCACGTTCAGATCTCTGCTGTGCTTTCTTGAGATTTCCTCTCATAATTCACTTCGCACACAACAACAATTCAGTGTGCTTGCAAAGGCATCATTAAATGGGATTATAATCTTGGGCCCCTTGTGTAGAAGAGTCATATCTTTTTCCACATCAGAAAGACACTGGATGGCTTCCATTTGTTACCTATCAGTGCAGCTGATTTCCCTTTACTGAATTGACTTTGAAGCCTTTGGCATGTTTATGATCTAACCATTTAGCTCATTGTGTGAAATAAAAAAGTGTTCTTCAGAGTTAAAACAACCCAACATGCCAGACCTCTGTGGTAAGTAGATTACTTGAAGGGTAACTTGTGCTTCATCTCATCCAGTATGTATGAATGGGTTAAAACCATAATAGTATAAATGGCATTTTGTCAAAAAATGCATTTAGTGAATGATATATTAGAAGGAGACAGACTTTTAGCTGGCAAAAGATCCAAGAAATTGTCAGTAGTTTGTTTCTGCTCTTTAGTAGTGGGTGATATAAGTGAAATACATGTGTAATAATTCAAATTAAAAATTTTAATGCATTTTTTTCTTAAAATAAGCACATTATTACTTGTACTAGCGTTTCTCAAACTGTGGGGCATGAGCAGCTTGAAAGGGGGTTTCAAAGCTCTGATAATTTTTTAGTTAAAATTTTTTTGAAAATATACATTGTTGAAGAAAGGAGTCATTAATTTTCGTCTATGATTTCTAGGGAGGTGCATTATTTTACCTATAATTCTAGAGTGTTGATTAAATTTATTGCAATTCTAGAGGGGGGGGGGGTCGCAGTGTCAAAAAGTGTGAGAACCACTGACTTATTATGGTTTTTACCCATTCATATAGCTTTGAACACTACTTTAATCAGCTTGGTTAAGAAATAATGTCTCTCTTTTTGGACTGTTTAGTAGAAGCAAATGTCAAGAGAAGAAATTGAAAATCCTACCAAAAATCTTGGATATTTTATTTCTAATTCAGCCCCACCCACAACAACCAGCAGCCCAAAAATGGAGAAAAATTAACATAATATAGCATTAAAAGTTTTATATCAGTTATATTAAAAATTTATGTAATATGTAAAAGTCCTACAAACAGTTGACTTTTTTCTGGAAAATTTGAAAAAGTCTAATTTTACGATTTTTTTGAAATTATTAAGTTTGTGACCTCTCCAGGTCTGTCAGATATTCCAGTTTTATGGAAGTTGCATAAATCTGAGTCATAAACTCGTTGAAAAATACTTTAAAGTGGAGATGCAATAACACTGTATGATCATACAATTCCTCAGACAATTAAATCATGCCAACAATACACAAATTCTTAACATGTTAAGAATAGGTGTCACCATCTGTAGTTTGTGACACTGTTTTAACTGTCAAACATATTTTAATATAAATTTCTTGTCTATGTTTCAACTTTGAATACCATATGTTTTTAGCTTTCACAATTTTACCTCCATGCTTCTTACACTCTGACATCTTTTAACAGGTCTTTTCATATTTTCACCAGTTTTTGCATTCTTGCAATATACTGGATATTTTAACAGACTCTAGTTTTACATTCTTGTTGTCTTTCCTTATTTTTCACCCAGGTCTTTTACACCTGGGTTGATTTTATTTTATATTTCTCTTTGCATCATTGTTCTACATGTTATTTGTACACTCATTTTTGTTGTTTCACTTTTTTTTTCACCATATTTGTGTGTTTGCCTTATGTTAATCTTTTAAATTATGATTATGGGTTTTCATGTCTTTTATCATTTATTTTGTCTGGTGCATTATGACCTAAGTAGCCAATACACCGTAAAACCCCAAACAACCAACCAATCAACATTATAGGTATAATGCAATTTCATAGACTTGCCAATTATGCCATCATTTAGACTCTCTCTTCTTGGACACATCCTGCCTTTAGATGAAGAAAGGATACTAATGGGATTGAATGAGCTTCTATCCATGAAGTAGGACATAAAGATATGGTCCCATGATTGGAGATCCATAGGCTGTCATGCTAAAAAGACATTGTATCTGTTGAATGGGAGATTTCCATCTGCCTCCTAACAGTTGTTCAGGTGTCTTTTTTTACAACCTTGTTCTGAGCTTCAAGGTCCTTTTGACTTGGCAATTTAGCACATTATGTAGGAAAAAAATGTTCAAATTATAAAATAACCAAATTGAGCATATAATGCCTTCTATAATTGCTTATAATTAGTATATCATTAAAGTTCAGGCATGCTGCACACCTACAAATATATGCCCCGTTTATATGTTTATCTGATTATACAAAGTCATGCTGTGTTTGTTAAGCTGTGCAATTACAGGATGTCTCATTAAAATTAACTAATTGCACAAGCAGAAATTGATTTGCAATCATCACAAAATCCTTTAATGCGAAATGTTTATGTAATCTTTTTTATAATATAAATAGACTTCATAAATGTGTGATTACATGTACTGAACATTTTATCTCATACTAAAAAATTTTTTCAACAAATGTTTTTACCTTTTTTTTTCTCTGTGGAGTAATTAAGTGTAATGAATAAATGGAGGAATTATACGTAAGAGCAAACTGGAAAACAACCATAAGCAAGGCAGAATATAATCACTAAGACACATTAGAAATTGGTTGTTTACACTCTAGCTGCACATTTTACCTTTCAAATATAGCTAAATGATCAAGTCTAGCTATCAGACTTAGTCTGATTTTATCAATATGATGATTCCCCATTTGAAATCATGGATTTTTTACTGACACTGAAACTGCATTGAGTGTAGTTGTTATATTTTTCTTAGCATTTACAACTACCCAGGTCACAAGAATCCAAAGGTTCAGGTAGTGTTGGAGAAAGAGGACCACTTGACTGTTATGACCAAATAAGAGCTTTCTGACAAGGCTATCTACATGTTTTTCTAATCTACACTTAAAGATTACAGCTTAATGTCCCACTGATGAACTGCAGTTTCCCCAAACCTATCATTATTTCTTCTCCAATAGCAAAAGTCACTAGACAAATAAAGAAACTAAAATCTGCTGACCTCAAGTTAAAAGCCTGGCAAACTATGAAAGTTGTTTGCACCACTAAATTATGATTATCAAATAGGTTTCACTTTTATCTGATCCATTTTAAATGTTAGTTGGAACATTGTTACAACTTTCACATCTTTTTACTATTCATTGTCTTAAAACTCAAAAGACTGATGCAGTAAATCCAAAAGAGTATTATTAGTACAATTTATAGTATACTTGAAATAATTTGTAGAAAAAATTGGTTGCCCTGACTGGAATTCAAAACTAGGTCTCCCAGAAGCATCAAGAGCTAACCATTTTCCCAACAAAGTGACACATAAGCATTCCTGCAATTTTGTTGATTTGCCAGTGGCACCATCTGTTATCAGGAATTGGACAGCCAAGCTGTCACATTTGATGGTAGTAATGTTTGTCACTCACACTCAGAGCTATATATGAATAATTCAGTAACAAAGTAGCACAGGAAAATGTCCTGTAGACAAGAAAGACATGAAATAATTTGTTGAAAAAAATTGGTTGTCCTGACTGGAATTCAAGCCCAGGTCTCCCAGAAGCATGCCAGAGTCTTAACCTCTGGACCATCAAGAACTAACCATTTTCCCAGCAAAGTGACATATAAGCTTTCCTGCAATTTTTTTGATTTGCCAATGGTGCCATTTGTTGCATATTTTATTGGGAAAATGGTTAGCTCTTGATGGTCTAGTGATTAAGACACCCAGCATGCTTCTGGGAGACCTGGTTTCAAATCCCAGTCAGGACGACTAATTATTTCAAGTGTTTCTTGTTTACAGAATGTTTTCCTGTGATACTATATCACTTTTATAGTATAGTATTTATAGTTATATATTGATATTTGAAGTACTTTAATAAACTGTAAGCATAATTCTAATTCATTTTAATATATAGGATTGATGCAAAAGTGATGGGAAACCATGAAACATGCAAGAATAATCATTCCCATTATTAACCAATTTATTATTTTATCAAGAACATAATTACCATTAGTAGTATGACCATGTTCCAATGATCTACAAGTTTGTAGATGCCAGTCCTGTATAAACTCTTGTCCTTCATGGCAACAAAGTAATGCATTCTTTTGCCTCATCGTCATTCTAAAACTTCCTATCAGAGATGAAATTGTTTAGGGATCAGAACAGATGGAAAACTGAGGGAGCCAGATCCAGCTGATATGAGGAATTTGTCATTATTTTGCAGCCAAATTGCCTCAGCTTCTGTTGTGTTTACAATGCAACATGGGGCCTTACCTGGTGGAATGTGACACCTTTTATGCTTACCAATGCCACATATTTATCCTTCAGTTTATCCTTCAGTGCTGTACATAGCTGTCCAACTACTCACCTCATAGTGGATGATACCAATCCAATCCCACTGACAACAGAGCATCACCTTACGAGAATGAAATTCCAGCTTTGCTGTTCCATGCAGTTCCGTGGATGATTCTCCTCTTGACACCATTATCTTCTATGGACAACATTATCATAAAAGATCCACTTTTCATCCCCTGTAATATTCTGCCAAGAAAACCATTAGCGTTTTGCTAAGCAAGCAATGAAGCACAGGCAGTATAACAAGCCACCATGTTCTGCTGTGGCAACTGATGTGGGATTCAGGTATTGAGTTTTGACACATAGCCCAGCTTTTGCAGATATCAAACAACTCTTAGGAGTGATTGGTGTTCAGTTCCATGGAATGCCCGACAGGATTTTCATTCAGCAGTGCCTTTAAACAGTCGTAGTTCAACTCCACAGGTCAGCCACTTCAAGGTTTGTTTCCAAGTTGAAAGTCACCTGACTGGAACTTATATCCAGGGCTGGCATGAACTTTTGCGGGGCCAGGTTCCAAAATTGTGCAGCCAAAAAAAAATCCATTTATATGTACTTCTAAATTTTTTAATAATAAATTATTTATTATAAGTAAAAAGTGTGGTACATATCTACATACAACTTATAGGAACACTGAGTATATTATAAATATTACATAATTTTTTTTACCGCAAAATCTTTAATTACATCATCAAAATTCACCAATTTCATTATTTCCACAATTTTCACCCAATTCCCCCCCCCCCCCCCTGACTGTGGGGTTTTCCTTTTCATAGATTATGGGGCCTTTTAAAGTGCGGTTCTGGGTAACGCACTGAACCCACCTTGCACCGGTCCTACTTATAATGCTCATAGTATGTGCTTTAGAGATGGCTTTGCCCCCCATAAACTTTTCACAGTTTATGCAAATACTCTTGAGCACTGACACCATTTCTGAATTTGTACAGCATGATGGAACAAATACACACATCTTGCGTTGCTGTTGTGAAATGCCTGCTGCCACTTATATGGACTAAATGTAAGTACAGAACATCACTAGATACCAGAGCTAAGCATGCGCTGTCTTTTACAACGTTTACAAGACCACTGCACATTTTCTGACAAGGGCAAATACGTGATTCACTTTTTTCTCATTATTTTGGCATCAATCCATTATGTCAAAGTCTTTGAAGATTTAAAACTATAATTTATTTTGTATATAAGTAATGTTTTGTATACAAAAATTAACTGAATTACTAATGTATAGTTTTTTACCAATTTCTTCATTAGTCATATCCAGATGATAAGATTGAACAAATAGAACCCTTCCTAAGACAAATGCTTCCTGCTCTTTCAAGTATGATGACAGAATATGTGAATTTTGATTCTTTACTTTTAAAGAAACAACTTCAAAGACAAGTTGCTGGGTTTAGCCTTCTGTATGGTAAGTTAATCTTCTCTTTATATTAGTAAACTATAGTATGAACTAGCCGTCCCATGGCCGAGTGGTTAGCACGCTTGGCTACTGATCTAAGGGACCTGGGTTCAAGCCCCGGGTAAGGCATGGATATATGTGTCGTTTATCTGCTGAGGTCCTGCCATCCTCTCTGACCTTCTACTATGGCATCTAAACTGACAGGCTCCTGTCAGACCTCTGTGGCAAGCAGCTACTTGAGGGGGTATTTATTTTTTTTTTATGTATATTTAGTATGAACTAGAAATCAGTAAGAGGTTTCAAGTTTAAATTTTTAATTTTGGATAGTATTTAGAAAATATCACTATTTGCATAGAATTCATTGTGGACTACATTCAACTAAAAATTTTCATTGTTATACTTTCTCTTTTAGAAGGATGTGTTGGGAATGTGCATTATCAAGTACTCTCTGATTGTAGATTAAGTCTCTGGTGGCTGGAAATCACTTTGCTACAATGGTTACTATTTACAATTAGAGTGTTATACATACATACATATATACACATTATATATGTATACAGTAGCCTATTCTAAACCACACTCTGGTCGTGAACTATCTATACTGTAGCCAGCCACCAAACATGGGGCTCCTGGACCTTGAGTCGAACAAAGGATGACCTTTGTGCAAGGGTATCACTCTTCACTTTCCTTGACTCCCACACTGCCCACTCCATAGTAGACTATTGTTCAAAGAGAACATACTCCCCCTCGGCACACTCTGTTGTCACAAATGGAACCTCAAGTATGCAGTTTTCAAACAACTTAGTATCTGAAGGGTTAAACCAGGGCTGAATCTAGGAAGGTAATGTCCCCTCCTTTGAGAATGCTAATTTTTTTTTTTTTTCTCTAGCTCTGAGGCTGGATTAAACTGTAGTAGTGTAATTAAGTATCAAGTTTTTTTTTAATTAAATGCTCAGTTGAAAACATTAAAGTGTAAAAGAAATCATTAACTGCATCACTATTAAAAATGTTTTAATGGTATGCCGTACCAGCTAATAATTTGCCATTACAGCATTCCAGGCCATACCAACCTATTTTCCCCACTGGTAACAAGTAGCTGCTTAAGGAGTAATTTATTAATCTTTCCTCTCATAATAGCTTTTTTTTTTAAAAAACCATTTTAATGTTAACTTTCTAAAACAATCTATAAAAAAGTGCAACAACTTTGAAACTGTTATTTATTTCATTTTGAATAGTAGTGTCATTTGCAGAATATCATCTTCAATGCCCATTGTTTCTCTAAACCAAAATTGATTAGTGGAGAAAAATTTTATATTGCTTAAAATTTTTCTTTTTAACCAATTTTTCTGTAATTTGCCACTCCTGTTTGTCCTCTTCCTTAAAAATGGAATAACTGTTGCTGTTTCCAAAATGTTAGAGAAAATTACACTTCATAGGAATATATTGAATGGTGTATACCCACTGTCATTGTAAATGGAAGGATGCATGTTTTGAAATTTCAGGTGAAAGATCATATCATAGCATATAAATGCTTTAAATATGTGATAACACCATTTGCTTCAGCATTTGTAATGTAATGAATGAAAAACTTGTTTAATACTCTCTCAGTTGTGTTGTTTGAAGTATTATTTTAGAAATTCTGAGTATAATTTTTTAGTTACTTCAGTGAAATATTCATTAAACTTATTTAGAAGCATTATAGGGTTCTCCCAAAGTTATATATATATGTGTGTGTTGGTCATTTAACTCCTGTATTGCTTGATCTTTGATTATCTGTAACTTCAGCCAATGTAGTTAGTTTCAGTGCCTAAAAGCTCAGTTTAAAATTCTTTTAAGTTGAATTAGTTTGTTTTACCTTTGAGTGGCACTTTTCTGCACGCAGTGGGCTAAATGGCCAGGTCACTAGGATCCTGTGGGCTCAGAGAAGTTTGGGGGGAGGGGACTCACTGGACAACTGTCAGGTGACAGATGATAGCCTCCAGTCAAGACTATCCAGTGTGTCCTTTAATGTGCACAAGTTATGGCTCTCCTGCACACAGGGCCCTCGATGCGAGAGCCTGTCCGTGGTGAGGGGACCACCCTGTGAAGGTTTCGCTGGCTCGGTTACCTTCACAGGGTCCTAAACGCTCGCCCGCGTGTTTGCCGTGCGCGGAGACCCGTGTCCCGGGAAAGGAGGATCCTGGTAGTTGCTCGGGGGTCCCCGTCTTCTCTCCTCAGCTCATGACTGGCGTGGTCCCCATTGGCCGTCTTGCCATTGGGGAGCCTGTCCGTCGCGGGGCTGGGCAGCGGATTCCGGGGCCTCTGCTATACACTGCTTTGGCCTCTGCTTCCGGTAAACGGGAGCTCCTGGGGTGGCCCCCCCAGGAGCAATCGGCTGGTGGGCAGGTCCTGCTAGGGTCAACCGTGCAGAGCGGTGAGTAACCTTGCCCACGGTCCGGGTACAGGTTTACAAGTTTCCTCACAACTTCTTTTCCTTTTGTAGTTATCCTTTCTTTGTGAGGCCAGTTTGGCCATTCACAATTTTGTTATTTTACGCTTTGTTTGATTTGTGTAGAACGTTTTTGTTCTGCACATTTCTCTTTTTATTTTCCTTCTATTTATTTGTGAGGGCTTGGCTCACTGTCTGTGTGGGTATAGTGCCTGCGTAGCCCTGGCGCCCGACTGGGCGTCCCCTTGTTGGGCTCCGTGGAGGGTGGGGACAGCGGGCACTGAACCACACAACAAAAATCATGAGAGAGAGTGAAGAAATTAATACGATCGCCGCCAACAAGAGGGCTCGACATGAGCCCCCATCTTCCTCGTTGTCTAAGTTATCTCTGCCGTCGTCTTCTTTGTCTGTGTCTTCGTTCCCAAAGTTCCTGATCATCCACTCCACGGGTGATCAGGTACTTGGGGACATGTCCCCTTTTTTTGTGAATAAGGGTTTGAAAGGTCTTGCGGGAGAACCGAAATCCGTAAAGCGCTTACGATCTGGCGACTTACAAGTTGAGACTGCTTGTTCCAAACACTCGGAACTGCTCCTGAAAGTCAAAGAAATTGGTGGGGTGGCTGTCGAAGTCACTCCCCATAAAACTTTGAATTCCTCTCGGGGTGTGATCACCGAGTGGGGCCTCCTCAAAGTCACTGAGGAGGAAATCCTCTCAGAGCTCACACCTCAAGGAGTAACAGCGGTCCACCGGGTTTCGACACGCCGTGATGGGAAATTGACACCCACCAGGGTGCTGATTGTTACATTCAACACGCCACGCCTGCCTTCTTCCATCAAGGCAGGTTATTTACATTGTGAGGTACGGCCGTATATACCGAACCCTCTGCGCTGTTTTCAGTGTCAGATATACGGTCATGCCCGCACAGCATGCAGGGGCAAGCCCACCTGTGCTCGCTGTGGCAGTAAGGATCATCTCGATCCTGACTGCACAGCTGAAAAGGCATGCTGTGTGAACTGCAGTGGCGAACATCCGGCGTACTCCCGCAACTGTCCGAAGTGGAAAGAGGAAAAGGAGGTACAACGCCTCAAAGTCGTGAATAACATCTCGTATGCTGAGGCGAGAAAGCTTGCTGCACCGCCAGCCCCACCTGGCAAGGTTTCCTATGCCAGTGCAGTCATTGGAAAGCCCATCGTTCCAATGACTTCGGTTGCGGTGCAGACAGACATCAGTGTACCACCTACTGAGTCTTTCTCGCCAGCTGCGAAATACCTCCTTACGCAGGCGAGACCGAGGGTGGTGTCGACTTCGACATCAACCCCGGTTTCCATTCCTGCAGGTCAGCCTTCCACCTCCACCGGAAGGCCTCCTCCTTCCCGTCCTCAGACAGCAAGACCTTCAAAACCGAAGGGGCCCCCACCGGGGCCTAAAAAGAAAATCATCACTCCTCCTCAAAGGGCGGTCACCGATCCATGCCCCTCGGACGATTCCGAGGACATGGATACCGACCGCCCCCTATTCAGTAAGCCGTCCTCCGCGGCGGTTAAACTGAATAGAAATTTGTTGTCCGCCCACTCTTCTAAGTCCTGAGATGGCCACACTCCTACAATGGAATTGTCGTGGATTCCAGAGGAATCTAGACGACATCAAGGCCCTCCTTCAGGCACACCAGCCCATCTGTGTGTGCCTGCAGGAGACATACTTGCAGCCAGTCACAGATCCCACGATCCGGCACTTTTCACTGGTTCGCCAGGACCGGGATGGAGATGGTCCAGCTCGCGGGGGTGTCGCCATCCTCGTGAGCAACCATTCTCCATTCCAGGTCGTAAACCTCACCACCAACTTAGAGGCGGTAGCCATCCGTCTCTTCGTGGGGTTCTCGCTGACTGTCTGCTCTGTATATCTTCCCCCTGGGAGCATCGTCTTCCAGGAAGACCTTGATGATCTCGTCTCGCAGCTGCCGTCCCCCTTCCTCATTATGGGGGACCTCAACGGACACAGTCCACTTTGGGGCAGTGCTGACACCAACGGGAGGGGTGGGGTCCTGGAGCAGTGGCTCCTGGATCCTTCTCTCTCCCTGTTGAACACCGGTGTCAGTACTTACTTTCACTCCCCAACCCGCGCTTTCACTGCCATTGATCTCACCATCTGCTCCTCCTCGATCCTTCCACTCTTTACATGGGAGGTCGAGGACAACCCTTACGGAAGCGATCACCTCCCCGTGGTGTGCACCATCTCCCGTGGGGGGCCTTGCAGCCCTTCACGCGTTTCATGGTGGAGGCTGGATCGGGCTGACTGGGGTGGTTTCGAGCTGCTCTCTGAGCTCGACGACCACTCCGTCAGCCAGGAGCCAATCAATGTGGCAGTAGCGGAGATAACGGACTGTATCGTAGATGCAGCTGCATCAACAATTCCTCACACTTCTACACGGTTTCCTCGCTTTCCGAAACCGTGGTGGAATCCAGATTGCACCGCAGCTCGTAAGGCTCAGAACAAGGCTTGGGGGGTGTTTCGGAGATATCCGACAACCCCTAACCTCGAGAACTTCAAACGCGCCAGGGCAAAAGCTCGTTTCGTCCGACGCCAGAGCCAGAAGGAATCTTGGATCAAGTATACGTCATCCATAACCCGTACGACTAGTTCCAAGGTCGTGTGGGATAAAGTCCGGAAGATGAGTGGGAACTACACGTCCCACTCGTTATCGATCCTGGAGCACAATGGACAGGCAATTGCTGATCCCAAAGCAATTGCCGACACTCTGGGGGAGTCCTTCTCTTCCATCTCTTCGTCTTCCTCTTACTCCCCTGAGTTTCTGGCCCAGAAGGGCAGGGCGGAGCGCTCTCCGCTGTCTTTCCACTCGAATGGCCTGGAGCCTTACAACAGGCCATTCACAGCGGAGGAGCTTCGCCTTGCTCTGCACTCTTCTCGTGCCTCTGCTGTAGGGCCGGACAATGTCCATTATGCCATGCTCCAACATCTTTCACCATCAAGTAAGGATCGGCTGCTCCATCTCTTCAATCGCATTTTTCTCGAGGAGCAGTTTCCGGACTCCTGGCAGGAGGCCATCGTCTTGGCCTTCCCCAAGCCAGGCAAAGATCCCAAGATTCCTTCTAATTATCGTCCCATCGCATTGACGAGCTGCGTGTGCAAGGTGTTGGAAAGAATGGTAAATGCCAGACTCATCTGGTATTTAGAACATCAGAACCTTCTTTCCAACACCCAGTGTGGCTTTCGCAGGCAACGGTCAACTCTTGACCATCTGATACGCCTCGAATCGGCTATCAGAAATTCATTTTTAAGAAGAGAGCACCTGGTGTCAATTTTCTTTGACATCGAAAAAGCGTACGACACGGCTTGGAGATTCGGCATTCTTCGTGACCTCCACAGCTTCGGCTTGAGAGGTCACATGCCGATCTTCATCTCCAACTTCTTATCGACACGTTCTTTTCAAGTCCGTGTCGATAACACTCTCTCGCGGCCGTACCCCCAAGAACAGGGGGTGCCACAAGGCTGCGTTCTGAGTGTTACGCTTTTCGCTGTCAAGATTAATTCTATAACTAGACAACTTCCTCCATCAGTAGGCGATGCCCTCTATGCTGATGACTTTAGCATCTTTTGCTCATCGTCCAGCATGAGGGTCATTGAAAGACAACTGCAAATTGCCCTGAACAATCTTTCGGTTTGGGCGACGGCAAACGGGTTTCGGTTCTCCCCACAGAAGACCGCTTGTGTGCACTTTTGCCACAAGCGTATTCTTCATCTGGATCCCGAGCTGCGGCTCGGGGGTAACATCATTCCAGTTGTGGCGGAGACCAAGTTTCTCGGTCTCATATTCGATCGGAAATTGACCTTTTTACCTCACATACGTCATCTCAGGTCCAAGTGCACGCGGGCATTGAACATCGTCAAGGTCCTCTCCTCCCTCTCTTGGGGGGCGGACCGATGTTCTTTGCTCCGCCTGTACCGTGCACTTGTCCGATCGAAACTGGACTACGGATCCCAGGTGTACGACTCGGCCCGGGATTCGGTGGTGAAGGTGCTGGACCCCCTCCATCATCAGGCCCTCCGTGTTTGCACGGGAGCCTTCCGCACTTCACCGGTCCAGAGTCTTTATGTTGAGACCGATGAACCGTCTTTATCTCTTCGCCGTCAGCAGTTGTCCCTACAATATGCGTCTAAATTGCGATCCCTGCCTGGCCATCCCACTTGGGACTGCGTTTTCAGTCCGAAGTGGGAAATGCTTTACACTAATCGGCCGACTGCCATTCGTCCTTTTGGTTTGCGTGTCCGAGGCTACCTCAGAGACATCAACACCAGTCTCGATAGCGTTGCACAGTCGACAGCTGAGCCACTTCCACCATGGCTCGCTGTTTCCCCTTCCTGCGATTTTTCCCTGTGCAGGACGGGGAAGGCCTTTACACCCGACTGTGTGTACCGGCAACTCTTTGCCAGCCATCGTGCTGAGCACCCGGACTTCTTGCCTGTCTTTACAGATGGCTCGAAGTCCGGCACTTCAGTGGGATCGGCCATGGTCTGCTGTGATGTAATCATTGCAGACCAGATCCCACTGCAGTGTTCCATCTTCACCGCAGAGTTGCACGCTATCAGCCTCGCCTTGGACCACGTGGCGACTAAGCATCATCGTCGGTGTGTGCTTTGCACCGACTCGCTTAGCTCGCTACAGGCTTTGATCTCGGTGAGGCATCGGCCTCACCCTGTTCTTACTAAGATCCGCCAGCAGCTACATCGTCTGGCAGCCACCACCACAATCCATTTCTGTTGGGTGCCCGGTCACGTCGGAATCAGGGGTAATGATCTGGCAGATTCTGCTGCCAGGTCAGCCCCGCCCCTGTCCGACTCTCCGTTACCGGTTCCATATCTGGATTTCCGGCAGCGTTTTACCACCGAGCTCCGGGCACAGTGGCAGAGATCTTGGTCGGAACAGCTCACTAACAAACTCTTTGAGATCAAACCTATCATCAAACCATGGCAGTCTTGTTACCGCAGGAATCGCAAGGAGGAAGTTGTACTTGCTCGGCTCCGCTTAGGTCACTCCTATATTACTCATTCGTTTCTTCTACGGGCGGACGATGTACCTAAGTGCGAGTTTTGTGACACCATTTTAACAATCGAACATATTTTAATCTCATGCTCTGCTTTTAACTTTGAACGTCGTGTGATTTTTAATTTCCATAATTTTATGTCCGAGCCTCTTACACTCGGACATCTTTTATCTGATCATTGCATTTTATCTTCAGTTTTTACCTTTTTGAAATATTGTGGATATTTTAACCGAATTTGATTTTACCTTGCCTTTATGTATTATTTACCCCAGGTCTCTTACACCTGGGATTATTTTATTTAATAATTCTACAGTTGTTTTACTCTGTTCCTATACACTTGTTTTTGGTTATTTTATCACTTTACAATGTTGAAAATGTATTTTAACTTTTGGTTATGGGGATCTATGTTTTTTATCTTTTATATTGTCTTTTGTTTGGCGCATTATGGCCTTGTTGCCGATGCGCCATAAAACCCCAAACAACCAACCAACCAACCTGCACACAGGGCCATGGCTTTAACATCCCATCTGACAGACGGTGTGTCCTTTCCAAGCCCATCAGGTCCCCTACCTTGATCTGAGGGCAGGGAGTTTTGCAGAGATAAATCTTAATGTTGGCCCAGGCAGGACTTGAACCTGGGAACTGCAGATTACAAGCCTAGCAATTACAAACCACTCCCACCCCTAAGAGTTGGTGGGCAAATTAAAATTATGGTTGGTTAAACTTGGAATCTATGTAAGCTAATGTAATAAAAGATTTGATTCTTTTTACCCAAGTTGCATGCAGATATTTAGTATTTGATTTTGTAAATATTAGTGAAACTGGATCAAATAGTTCAACTGCCTTTAAGCAACACCTTGTGTAGAGAGGACTTACATTGTTTTAATCATGTTGTCTGCATACAAAATGGCAATTTAACAAACCTGATGTTTTGAATATTGTTCTTAAAGGTGTCAAAAAAAGAGATTAACTGAACTCAGAAGGAATGGGAGAAATGAAATCAAACAGGATAACTGTTGATACATTCGACAATCAAATTATCCTTTAGTGCTAAGTGCAATAATTTTAGCTGAAAATGGCAGTTTAGAAAGAGATATGAGAGAGAAATAATCTGTTACTAAACATTCTACCCTGTAATTGAATGCTATTTTCTATAAAAACTGGATTAGTATGATAAAATAGATGTAAACATGTTTCTGTTAATTATGTGCATAAATTTGGATTCCTCTCCTTTTGCAGCAATTTGCCAAAAGCCAAATTTTCAAAACAATGTTAGTAAGCATTTGAATATTAAAAATTGTGAGCAAATTGTAAAGACTCAACTAGAGAACAATTCCTTATCATGCAAAGAAAATGAATGGAGGTAAGTTATATTTGGCTTATAAATATGTATCATTTCATTTTGCTAAATTATTCTAATAATTCATATTTTAATACATTTCAGTTAAAAGCAAAATATCAGAATATATGATATGTGCTATGGTTTTTTCCAGTGTTTTTCCCATAAATCTTTAATCTTGAAATTATTTAAACATCTTTAGGACTAAATGCCCAGGCAGAACAAAAGTCAATGCTGAAGTTAACAACATATTTTTATTGATTAATATATTGTTTCATTTATCCCTTAAAAATAATTTTGCTGAAAGAATGAGTTTTGCCATGAGTGGGAAATGAACCCTGTCTCCCAATTAAATGCCAGAATTCTTACCTCTAAACTATTGACAGCTAATTGATTCCTCAAATAATTGTGACAAACTCCATCTCAACTTCCTATCTCAACAAACAAATTGTTAATCATTTATTAGGGACCAACAACCACCACTATGGTTGTCCTATTGGAAACAATGCTCTCATCACTATCCCCAAACTTCTTGAACATGTTCAATGATCCCTATCATTTTCCCTATTGCAGCAAAGCTGCTACTGAAATCCATTTTGTCAACAATGATGTTAAGAAATTATCAGAAGTAAAATCATGTTATACCCATCAAGGCTTTCAACACAAACATTAAATTATAACTTGACTACATCACACTAGATATATATATAACTTAGAATTATTTTTAAAACAGCTCAGCAAAATATTCAATAACCATTATTAGCAGTTTCAGTAACAACACTAGAAGATGTGCATTAGCATTTCTTTGTCAAGAAAAGCTGTAAAGTGTCATAAAAAAAACTTTTTAACTCTTATTGTGTTGCAGCCTGAAGAATTGCTTTCATCATTTCCATTCTAGTGATTGGAGAGCGAAGTTTCACTGCTATAGCACAAGATTGTGAAAAAAAATTTTTAGAATAGAAATCGGAATTTTTTTCAACTGTTTCTAATTAAATATTAAAACTGTTTCTAATTAAAAATGAAATATAAATTTTTATATTAAAATTAAATATAAAAATGTTAATTTCTAATTAAACATTTAAATCTATGATATAAATATTTTACTTGTTGATTCCACTTGAAAAAATTATGATAAAGTTTAAAAATAAATTTGTTTGAGTCAGATGTGCATGTTCAGTCACCGTAAACAGCATCAAGTAGTGCCGATTCATTTCATGCCTTTATTCTGATATACCATGCTTTGATTATTGATTGGTTGCATTTCCCGTTCATTTCTGCTATTTATAGCTATTAGAGTTATAATGCTTCCTAAACTTTTAACATAAGGATATTGATTTTTTTTTTACTACTGGAAAAACACATGTTGGCTTTCATCCGGGAAATACACATGTCGGCTTTCGATCAATATTTTAGCAGACTTTCAATATTAAAGATGTTTTTTACTTTAATGCTTCTAATTTTTTTTTGTTGTTGTTGCTTCTCAAATGGATACTGTGTTTATAAACAATAATTAATTAGAAATGATGAAAAATGAAACTGCTAGAGATCTATACGGCAACAATCAGAACAAGCATTAGGATTACTCAGAGTGCGATTTTTAAATGGTACAACTTTATTTATCAATATTTTTAATTACATTTAAAGCATATAAACAAATTAAGGTCAGGAAATTGCAATTTTTAACCAAAATTTCTGCCAGAATTTTATATTATTTTTTCGTTTTCAAATTCAGTGCATTACAATTAAACTTTAAATGCTTTGAAACATTTTTTTTTTACCTTTTTTTTTTTTCCAAAATTCTTTATCACTTTTCTGATATATTTTGCATTTTTTATTTAAATTATCTAGTTTTTAAAGCAGAATTATTTTTATGATATTGCTTTACTTAGGCTTAGAGTTTGTCGATTGTCAAAAGTCTAAGTCTAAGTCATAAGTGACTAAATAATTTAGAAAAAATGAAATAAATGAAAGATTTAAGCAATATCAAAATATTATGAACTCTTTATATTAGAATGATAAAATAATATAGAAAAAATGGGAAAAAATATATATATTAAAATTTTACTAAAGATAAAGTATAAAAAATAAATAAAATTTTGCAATGTTTTAAAAAAAAATGCTTAAAAAATTTAACCTACCATTTTTTTTTTCGAGCTTTTGCCATTTTATTAATCACAATTAAATGCTCTTTCTTTTGGTATATAACATGACATATTTCCTTTTACTAGTTACTTCAGGATAAGGTTCTAAAGTTATTTATTTTATTTCTGAAAATACTTTAAAATAAATCTAGCCACCACAGTGAGTTCAGTTTCAGAAACCCGACACTCTAAGGGTTAATGTAGAGCAAGTAGAGTGTGAAACCAGCTACAGCTGAAAGATATTCTGCTTTCATTAACATTCCAGAATTTCCACAGAAAATTGAGAGAAATGAATTTGTTATCATTTGTTTGATGCTTCAGATTTTAAGCCTTAAGGTGAGCTTTGTTAGTCAATTATTATGCATTCTCTTGTTTTGTGTTTCATACTTTAAAATCAACAGTGAAGGAAATGACATGCATTGCACCATCTGTCCCTCGTATGAAATCAGTTATGCAGTAAAGTTGCCATTCATTGTATTAGTAGAAATTCATACTATATAAAGTCATTTGCATAGATAGAAATAAAATGCTCAATTTTGCTGTGGTGATTAAAATGTGTGCAAGTGACTGCCACTTCTTCCTGAAATATATATGAATACTGATGAAGATAAACTGAAGTTTTATCTGCTTAGACTATTTGAAGTACACAAATAGATATTTCTTGGTTGAGTTCTGTTAATAATTTTGTACATCAATTCTGTGGAGAATAGATGTATCCATGGAAGAATAATATATACTATTCCTTCAATTTCAAAAGTATGCACAATGTAAGTTATTAAATAGAAAAATTTATTATAATAGAAATAACAGAGTATTGGACAACCAAAATTTGTTCATAATAATGAAAATTTATATATAGTAAGGTACTTTAAATTGCAGTATTTTTACATTTTATGATATTTAATGAGGATTAATGAAACATGCATTAATGTCAAACATGCATTATTGTGAAGTACTTTACAACAAGATGTCATTTGTGCATTCAGCTTTAAACCTTCTGCTGATTAAAGCATTCTATACTTAATGTGGAAAATGTCTACAAACGAAAAAAAGACCCCCTTTCATTTGTAGGGGAGAAGATTAATAGAACTGCAAAATTTCTGTCCTTATTTCACAACAAGAAACAATTGAAACATTGTATTACACGTTGTATTGACTAAGTATATAGTTGCAATTGCTTCTGATGGGGGCAAAGTGCAATTAAATAATCTACACTGCTATTTAGCATTGAATATGACTAGCTAACTTCTTGAAATTATCTGCATTATGGTAATGCCATTCTGACAACAATGTTTTCTATCAGTGAAATTGCAATAATCTAATGAAGTGTAAGAGGAGAGGGTAACTTCCTGTGTTGCAAGGGGCGGGGGTGGCTCAGTCGGTAGCGTGCCAGGCTCGTAATCTGTAGTTCCCAGGTTCGAGTCCCAGCTGGGTCAGCGTTGAGATTTATCTCCGCAAAATTCCCCGCCCTGCCCACGATCAGTAGGGGACACCGATGGGCTTGGAAAGGTCGCCGTCCGTCGGATGGGACGTTAAGCCGTGGCCCCGTGTGCGGGAGAGCCATACCCTGTGCACGTTAAAGAACACGCTGGATGGCCTTGACGGGAGACTACCATCTGTCTCCCAACAGCTGTTCCAGTGGGTCCCCTCTCCCAACCTTCTCTGAGCCTTCGGAGTCCATGTGACCTGGCCATTTAGCCCATGGTGTGCAAAAAAGTGCCGCTCAGAGGTAAAACAACCCAACCCAACCCTGTGTTGCACAAATGCAAATGGAAATCATACCTCTTCAGTATGTCTAAAGGATTAATTTATAAAAGTGATTAAAGTGTGTGCAAGTAACATGTTACAATTGTCACTCATATCGAAATCTGTGGAGCAGTTATGAACTGGATTTTAAAAAAAATTCATTTAGGTTTGTGGCTTGGAGTACTTTAATTTTAATGGTTTAGTTCATGTTTTGGCATTTGATTAATTTTTCAGTTTGTTTCCCTGGTTATGATAAGTCAAATCCCTTTCATCTCTGGCATATGGACCAAGAATCTAATGAGTACCTCTTATGAAAATTCAAAAAGTAAAATACTAAAAATTTTATTGAAACAAATGTATAATATAAATTATATGATAGGTGCTAAATATATATATTGGGAGAAGAAAAGCATTGTAAGCTACTGAAAAACGAGACAAGCATAATCTCCTAGTCAATCCTAATCTTATGATTTGCTTTTCACTGCTGTATTGAGTGAAATTGCTTTTCATCTCTTAACTTTTCAACTTTTGGTATTATACCTTGGATTTTATCATTTTTATCTTTTTTTACCAAAATTTTCGTGTTTTTTTTTTAAGTTTGTGCATTGGACCCCTGATATACAGATTAGCTTATGATTTAGTTCCATAATGATGACCCCCCTTTGTTTTTTGTGAAGAGTTTTCCTATAAAGGGATTGAGCTTGTTTTGCCCTGCGGTCATGCTGATGGATTGATGATAGTTATATTTAGGGATTGTTGTTATTTCCTTTAATGTATACTGCAGGCTAAAAGATACTGAAAAATGTAAGATTTCTACCATTAAAATTCCCATGTAGAAGTAAAAGGACCAAGCCCATGCTATTTACTATATAAATCTGTTTAAGAAAGTTACTTATAATGACTTGCAGCATTGTATATATTTATAATTGATAATAATATTGCTGTATTTTCAGATTTGAATAATTTCAAATTTTATTCTATGTTATTATCATAGGACAACAAGTCTTCTTCATTGCTCTAAAATTGCAAAGAGTATAATTGCTTTAAGAGTTAAAAAATACAATTGAAGCAAAAAAATCTGAATGTAATACAACATAAAAAGGCTTTTGAATTTAAAAATTAATTTTTACAATTCAAATATTGATAACTATAGGCTTGAAAATTACTTTCCAGTTTGTTGTAAGTTTTTTTAAGGTAATATACAACATGTTTGAGTTATTTTCTATATAAAAAAATTTCAGAATGTCTTTATATGTAGGTATTTAGTTTTTATTTTATTTTCTTAATTTATAGTGAAGTTGGTGTTGATTTGCTTCTGTTGGCTATTGGAGTTGTTGCAGTTATCAAAGATTCGCTGTCAGGAGCTGATGAATTTTTGAATACTGTTCTTCAGGTATGTAGCTGTTTAATTTTTGCCTATCTCCCCTACTGCTTTTCACTTGTTATTTGTTGGTTTGTCAGTTTCTGTGTTTGACAAAACAGTTGCCCCACCATATCTTTCGAACACAACAGTCACACTTAATGATTTATCTGCCAAATCGATGCTTAAAATGCAGGGACTATTATAGGCTATAAAAAATTAATGCCCCCATGCTTTCTTCCCTTCTGAAAAGGGGAAAATATGAAAACCATTTTTCCACTAATGTATTCCCAATGTGAGGGCCAACAATTATGAGTTAGGTGTCAAATGAAAGCTCATATGAGGACCATCATACACTATTTCAAATTTTGCCCACCCCAACCTTTCTCCCACCACCCCAAAAAGGGGGGGGGGGGGCTAATTTTCACTGGGGTAGACCTTAATGAGTTATATCTCAAATTAAAGCTTGTGATGTCACCAATGTCTTAGGCTACTTTAAACACAACTTCAAAAACAAGAGGGAGGAAAAAATGTGGTCGAAGTTTATGAGTCTTACACCGAAGAGCCAGAACACTATGACCAGTGCATCTTTATGCAAATTGAAACAACTTCAGGTAAATGACAGTGTGTGTGAAGGTCATGAAATGGTATAAATAACCCCTGATACTGAGCTCTGTTAATCAGTGTTATTCTTATTCTTCAGATGGGAAAGGCAGCAGACTTAAGTGAGTTTGACAAAGACCAAATTGTAATGGCCAGATGACTAGATCAGAGCATTTATGAGATGACAAGACTTGTGGGGTGCTCATGGTCAGCCGTGGTTAGTACCTTTGAAAAAAGGTCCAAAGGGGGAAAAGCCATGAACTGTCAGCAAGGTGTGGGCTGACCATGACTCATCGATGCTAGAGATAAGTGAAGGCTATCCCATATGAGCCAATAGAAGGTATACTGTGGCCCAACTCACCCATAATTTGAATGCTGGTGATGGAAGTAATGTGTCACAACACACAGTATACATCAAACCCTACTGAAAATGGGGCTGCATAGCTACATGCCACTCAGAGTGCCGATGCTAACCTCGGTTCACTGTTGAAAGTGCCTACAATAGGCACGCAAGCATTAAAACTGGACTTTGAATGATTGGAAGAAGGTCGTCTGGTTCAATGAATCTCATTTCCAGTTGCACCATGTGGACGGCCGAGTACATGTGCATCGTTTACCTGGGGAAGTGTTGGCACAAGGTTGCACTGTGGGACAAAAAAAAGCCAGTGGAGGAAGTGTAATGATTTGGGCAATGTTCTGCTGGGAAACCCTGGGTCCAGTCAATCATGTGCAGAAAACTATGATGTCTACCACCTACCTAAACATCATTGCAGACCAGGTACATCCTTTCATGGCAATGGTATATCCTTCTAGTAGTGCCTTCTTTCAGTAGGATAATGCGCCATGCCACACTGCCCAGATTGTTCGACAATGGCTCGTGAAACATGAGGAAGACTTCCAGGTATTGCCCTGGCCTCCAAATTCCCTGACATCAATCCAATTGAGTATCTGTGGTTTGTGTTGGAACAGCATATCCTCTTTGCGGTGGCTCAACACATGACTTATAAGAGTTAAAGGATCTGCTGGTAATGTGTTGGTACCAGATACCACAAGACACCTTCAGATATCTTGAACATCCATGCCATGTTGGGTTAGATCTGTTTTGGCAGCACATGGAGGACCAACATCATATTAGGCATGTGGTCATAATGTTTTGGCTCTTCGGTGTAATCATATGAAAGTTTCTGAAGGTAGGTGTTTTTAGTGACAAAGAAATAATATATTAAAATTTTAAAAAGTGCCCATCTTACCATATGTGTCCTAAAAAGTAGAAAATAAACATAAAACATGGATGGGGCAACCAGTCACTGAATTCATATTCACTTTTATCTTCCTTTGAAGTGAATGTGAATTCAATGACTGATTACATCATTGGTGTGCTTTAGTTTTCTTTTCCATTTTTATGGTGCATATGGGAAGATAGTTATTTTTTTTAATTTTTCCATTTATTTATTATCATTATGCTATTCAGATATTCTTATTATGAAATATTCAACTTACATAATTTGTTTCTCTGTCTGTGTCTTGATTAAAGACTTCTGCTTCCCATTATGGTATTACAGTTTTAAATTTTACTTTTATAAAGTCACTTTATTTGATTTTATGTCTTTTTTTCAACTATTTAACAATATACTTCATAATTTTTTTTAACTGAACATTTTTGGTGCTATTTGGGCTAAATGTGGTCTTTACAAATGTTCTCTCATTACTCACAAAAATCCAAACTTTAAATTCAAATTCATAGGAAATATTAATAGTATGTGTATCTCATCATGCCTAGCAGATTACAGAACCTTTTTTGGGTCAACTTTTCACTGGTGATGAAAAATGGAAACTCTACAGTAATTTCAAGTGTCAAAAATTAATACTGCAGTGGAATCTACAAGCTTATGAAAAGTTGCAAAAGGGTCATAAAAAACAATGAAGATTATGTAACTGTTTCAGTAAATGAATATTTCCCTAAAAAATTGAGGTTTTACATGATACACAGAATATTTGCATAGACCCAATAGTCCACAAATATTTTCACATGTTAAGCATTCGGATACTTATATTGTTGTTCATGCATTCAATATTTATTATATACATAAAATTTACAGTGCTCAAAATAAATTTCTTAGTTTCATCATCTTCATTCCTTAAAGTGAAATCTTTTTCATACATTTGTTATGTAATGTGTTTTATTTTTGAAGAATACAATTAAGTCTCAGAATTTTTAAATTTAGTATTTATTTTATTGTAGGAAACCAGGCTTATGCCATTTCTAGCATATGCTTTATGTTCAACATGCCCAGATCGAGTAAACAAGGCATTATTTGTTTTGTCTCTGAGCTCTGATCTTCCGATGTTTCCTTATCAAATGTAAGTTAGTCATAAATAATTAAATCTACTTATTACATTCATGTGTAAAATCTCTTTTATTGCATTAGGAAAAAATAGAGCAAACCTTTATTTGAGATCATCAAATGTATTTCAACTACCTTCATCAGCTACATATTAGGGTGGTTATAAATGAACCACTTTGCATGCAATGAAGCCCATGAATGAAGAATACACTGTTAATAATTCCAATAACAAATATCCAGACCTGAAAATGGATGTTGCAATAAAAATCATTACAAGAACTTGATTTGAAGAGTTAGAACAACATATTCCTCTGGGAAATATGGAAACTTTGTTTTTCAAAAGAATGAAGTTTGTCAGTTTAAAATTTTAGTAATCTCTAATGATCATAATTGTACTAATAGATGCTTTGGAAAATGCATTATATTAGTAATATCACATTAGTACCTATCCAACCAAAAAAGAATTTTTCATTTATCTGTCCTGAAGAGAAAGTGATATTAGTGCCACTGACATTATGATAAAAATGAAGTAATTCAAGATCCAAATACAAAACTTTTAAGTATTTTAGAACACACTTTTGTTAATAATTTAGTTGGAGTTCTCCCAGATTTTTCAAACTTATATTAATAATCATTTGTGTTCTTCAATGAGCCAAGGTAGACTAAGTTGTTTATAATTAGTATAGAACAAAAATTATGTGATGATCTCAATATAGTTGAATGGTTTTTTTAATGTTCCTACATTATTTCCAAGGGTAATTTTTGATTGGTATTAAGTAATTTTTGATTATTATTCATGCTTTAAAAATATTTCATTTACTTTTCATGCATTTTTTATTTGTTTTGATTTTTGGCACATTTTCAGTTTTTATTATTTAAAACATGTTTTGTTATATAGATGTAATAATTTTTTTAAATAAATGCTCAGGTTTAATTTTTAGGAAATGCTCTTGTGATTTTAAAAGTTAAATACCATACTCCTGGGGGGGAAAAATTGTTAAGCAGGCCTGATTTACTCAAATAAGTCAACTGCTTATGATTCTTCATCTGTTATAAATCTTTCTTCATTCAGGCAATATTATATTTTCACAAGTTTTGGAACTAGATGGAAAATATGCCTCTTATTGAATTTTTAAAATCATTATGAAAAAGATTGTTTTTATTATAATATTTATTAATTTTATAATACTAGTTATAATTGCTCATCTAATAAAAGAATTTTTTAGGTTAGGAGAAAATATAGCTGCTACTAACATTAATCATTATCAAAGGAAGTCTGTTTTATCAGAAATTGATCAAACAAATTTTGATGCAAAACCTCCACTGAGCAGTTTTGAATATTCTACCTTGAAATCAGTTGCTATGCATAATAGAAGAAACTCTGTAGACAGAAATGTCCAGACACTCATTCATAAAATTGAAAATGGCTTAGATGTAAGTGTGATATTATTTTAGTTTCATTTTCCTTCCATATGACTATATATATATATAATATTTTTCATGCTACATTGAATTTTTATGTGCTTGTTTTATATTCTTTTTGAATTCATTTCAAATTTTTTATAAACAATATATTTATATGTATTGAAGTTATACTTTTCTAATGCAACTATCTTTATCCTTTGCTAATGAAACTTTCTTTATCCTTTTCTAATGCAACTTTTTATCCTTTTCTGATAAATAGCTAAAATTTATGTTGTATCCTTTTGTACAGGCTGAAGGAAATTTCTGGAATTTTTTAAAGTTTTCATTGTCCTTAATTTTTAATAATAATTGAAATTATATTATTAAATTATTAATTAGTTAATATATGTATGTTATCTTATTAAGCTATTTTGTGTAATTAAATTATTCTAATTACCTTCCTAATGATTAGAATTTGTTCAACTGTGAGTATTAATCTTTTGCAGTCGTTGGCAACTGAAAGGCTCTGTGGCTCAAGCACACAGAAAGTTGTCATCTCTATTCTAAACAATTAGAACTGGAATTCACTTTCAAAATAAATGTTAGTTTTAGCAAGCTGACAATTTCTTTTCATTACCTGTCTTCCTATTGCTTTTTGCTCAACATTCAACAAGTTTGTGGGTTTGTCAAAACAGTTGTTATACCATATCTTTCGAATACAACAGAAAAACTTAATGATTTATGTGCCAAATGAAAGCTTATGACATGGAGAGTGTCATAGGCTATAAAAAAAATGACCCTCCCATACTTCCCACCTAAAAAGGGGAAATATAAAAACAATTGTTCTACTATATCTCCAGAATGTGGGCACCAAAAGTAACAAGCTATGCATCAAATGAAAGCTTGGATATGATATGGGGAGTGTCATAGAGGGGAAATATGAAAATGATTGTTCCACTATATCTTCAGATTGCAATAGCTGAAAGTAACAAGCTATGCATCAAATGAAAGCTTGTGATATGTATGTTAAAAGTAAAAAAAACTCCCCCTTCTTCTCCCCTAAACAATGAAAATATGAAAATAATTGTTCTATATCTTTGAACCCGAGGGCCAAATGCAATAAACTATGCATCAAATGAAAACTAATAAACTTAATGACATGGGGAATGTTACAGGCTAAAAAATTTCCACTTCTTTTCTCTCTCTCTCTCTCTCCCCCCCCCCCCCCACAAAAGAAGAAATATATGAAAACTATTATTCCACACTGTATCTTCCAAATGTAAGGGCCTACAATTATAAGTCAGTGTCATGGGCTACCTTAAACACAACTCCGAAAGCAGGGGTACGGAAAATGTGATCTATGTTTATGAGTCTTATATGAGATAAAAGTTTCTGAAGTAGATGCTTTTAGTGACAAAAGAAAAATGTAAATAAATTTAAAAAATTTAAAAATGCATATCTTTTTATATGTGTTCTAAAAAATAGAAAATGAAACTAAAACATATCGATGGTGCAATCAGTCACTATATTCATATTCACTTCAAAGACAAGATAGGGCTCTGATTGACCTACTCAAGAAAATTGTCGATGCCCTATCTTCCTTTGAAGTGAATATGATTCAGTGACTGACTGCACCATCGATATGCTTTAGTTTTATTTTCTACTTTTTAGAGTGCATGTGGAAAGATATGTATTTTTAATTTTTTAATTTACTTATAATTTTTTTATTGATGTTACCAGGAAACAGTATATTTTATAATGAAAAATCATCTTTCATGTCATCAATTTTGTACTTTATGAACAAACTTTCCAACATTTCCTAAGATGTTTTAACAAAAATATTATCCTTAATTATTTAATAGCAGTTAGTGTGTGTAAGTGATCGACAAGAATGAAAAAATTAACTTAATCCATTTATCTGAGATTTGAACAGAGATCCCATTTGTTCTGCAACCAAGCATGTTAATCTTTCACCTACCACAATAGTATCATAATTCACAATTTTTTTAAAAGATTAAAGGAAATTAGTTTTGTTGTAGGGGAATATCATTTACATGTTTTTTGATTATGTGTAAATTTTTACCAGTCCTCTAAATTTCTAATAGCTTTCAATGTCATTTTATTTCAATTATGTACAAATCATTAATGTGTTTTTCACATTTATGCATTAATTTAACAATTTTCTTGTTTATATAATTCATTTCATAGTACAGAATAAAAAGATATACATAATTTGTCCAGTAAGTTTGTGTTTTTTATTTATTTTATTTATTTATTTATTGAATAATCTGAAACTATGAGAGAAGTGTCCTCTTTATATTTTTTTTTATAAATTTATGTACTTTTATTGCTTTTTATAAGTATAGCATAAGTGAAAAATTGGTGATGGTACAGCCATCTCATTGACATCCGGAAGATAACTGCTTTGATGGTATCAGGTCTGGCCAGAGGAAGATGGGTCACATCTCATACTGACCACCACATGCACTTATACTTACTTATGGTGATCACTACAGATTCATTTTTAGGAATACAAAGATCAGGAATATATTCAAGAAACATTTGGGCAACATTTTAAGAAGTTTTGGGGCTGCTGGATCCTTACTAATGAGAACACATGTTTTCATTATTGTTATGTATAATTTTTTATCATCTCAGAGTTTTAGTTTGGTGGGGATTGACTCATGCCAGACCCACAATTTGTAGTTCCCAGGTTCAAGTTCCACCTGTGCCAGCATTGACATTTATCTCCTCTAAACCAGCACTCTGCTCTGTCAGAAAGGTGGCACTGATGGGCTTGGGAAAGGCTCTGTCCATTAGATGGGATGTAAAACTGTGACTCACGTGCAGAAGAGCCATACCCTGTGCACATTAAGGGAATTAATGGATGGTCTTAATGGGAGACGTCCACCTGTTTATTAACAGCTGTCCAGTGGGTCCCTTCCCCCAACCTTCTCTGAGCCCTTGGGGTCCTTGTGACCTGGCCATTAGTCTATTGTGTGCAAAAAAAGTTCTGCTCAAAGGTAAAGAAAAAAACCAACAAAGCTCAGTTTTTTTTTCTTTCATGCTTGTTTTTTGTGTATATGTGTCTGTTACAGAGATTTGAATGGCATCTTGCAAAACAAGTTATCGCTAAAGGATAATCAATAAATAGTTTTATGGAAAAAAAAATAGTTTTGCTGACATGTGGAATTCGAACCTGGAATTCTCCAGATTCAGGCCAGAGTGTTCTAAGACCACTAAATTAACACCTACTTCATCTTTTTTCCACTAATGTGACCTATCATTCTCCCATCGTTGTTTTTGCTGGGGAAAGCAACTTTTTATTGTTGCAATTTGTAAGATGTATATAAATAAGTAAGTCAATCATACTAAAGTGGGGTGGGGGGGTGACTCATTTGGTAGCATGCCAGGCTCATAATCTGCAGTTCCCAGGTTTGAGTCACAGCTGGGTCAGCGTTGAGACTTATCAATGCAAAACTCCCCGCTCTACCCTCCTTGGTCAGTAGAGGACACCAATGGGCTTGAAAAGGTCACCGTCCGTCAGATGGGACAGTAAGTCGTGGTCCCGTGTGTGGGAGAGCCATACCCTGTGCATGTTAAAGAACACGATGGATGGCCTTGATGGAAGACTACCATCTGTCTCCCAACAGCTGTTCCAGTGGGTCCCCTTCCCCAACCTTCTCTGAGTCTTCGGGGTCCTTGTGACCTGGCCATTTAGCCCATGGTGTGCAAAAAAGTGCCGCTCAGAGGTAAAACAACCCAACCCAGCTGGGCCAGCATTGAGATTTATCTCCTCAAAACTCCCTGCCCTGCCCACAGACAGTAGGGGACAACGATGGGCTTGGAAAGGCTGCCATGGATGGGATGTTAAGCCGTGACTCTGTGTGTTGGAGAGCCATACCCTGTGCACATTAAAGAACACACTAGATGGCCTTGATGGGACACTACCATCTATCTCCCAACAGCTGTCCAGTGGGTCCCCTTCCTCCAACCTTCTCTGAGTCTCTGGGGTCCTTTGACCTGGCCATTTAGCCCATTGTGTGCAAAAAATTGCCACTCAGAGGTAAAACAGCCCGACCCACTCATGCTAAGCATGATAATGAATGAATATACCGAAGAGCCAAAACATTATGACCACCTGCCTAATATGATGTTGGTCTTTCATGTGCTGCCAAAACAGCTCTTACCCGGCAAAGCATGGATGCTACAAGATTTCTGAAGGTGTCTTGTGGTATCTGGTACCAACATGTTACCAGCAGATCCTTTAACTCTTGTAAGTTACATGGTTGAGCTGCCACAGATCGGATATGCTGTTCCAACACAAACCACAGATGCTCAATTGGATTGATGTCTGGGGAAATTGGAGGCCAGGGCAATACCTGGAAGTCTTCTTCATGTTTCGCGAGCCATTGTCGAACAATCTGGGCAGTGTGGCATGGCGCATTATCCTACTGAAAGAAGGCACTACTAGAGGGTATACCATTGCCATGAAAGGATATACCTGGTCTGCAATGATGTTTTGGTAGGGGTAGATGTCATAGTTTCCTGCACATGATTGGCTGGACCCAGGGTTTCTCAGCAGAACATTGCCCAAATCATTACACTTCCTCCACTGGCTTTTTTTCGTCCCACAGTGCAACCTTGTGCCAACACTTCCCCAGGTAAATGATGCACATGTACACGGTCGTCCACATGATGCAACAGGAAATGAGATTCGTTGAACCAAACGACCTTCTTCCAATCATTCAAAGTCCACTTTTAATGCTCGCATTCCTATTATAGACGCTTTCAACAGTGAACCAAGGTTAGCATTGGCACTCTGAGTGGCCTGCAGCTATGCAGCCCCATTTTCAGCAGGGTTTGATGTATACTGTGTGTTGTGACACATTACTTCCGTCACCAGCATTCAAATTATGGGTGAGTTGGGCCACAGTATCCCTTCTATTGGCTCATATGGGATAGCCTTTGCTTACCTCTAGCATCGATGAGCCATGGTCAGCTTACACCTTGCTGACAGTTCATGGTTTTTCCCTCCTCGGACTACTTTTCAAAGGTACTAACCACGGCTGACCATGAGCACCCCACAAGTCTTGCCATCTCGTAAATGCTCTGATCTAGTCATCTGGCCATTACAATTTGGTCTTTGTCAAACTCACTTAAGTCCACTGCCTTTCCCATCTGAAGAATAAGAATAACACTGATTAACAGAGCTCAGTATCAGGTATTATTTATACCATTTCATGACCTTCACACACCGTCATTTACCTACAGTTGCTCTGATTTGCATAAAGATGCGCTGATCATAATGTTCGGGCTCTTTAGTGTAAATAGTTTTGTGCAAAAATTGAATTTTGCTTTCCACAAAACTATTTATTGATTTATTGACTTCCAAGTCAACAGGTAACTCTGTTGATGTGCTATTTAATGAAGTGCAAGATGAAACAAAAGAATATATGAAATGTAATGTATTTTCAAATGGCTATGAATATTAGCTTCAACACATTATCTATTAATTGCAAAATTTTTGTAATGTCTTTCTGAATTTTAAGTTAATAATTTATTGTATTACTTGAGGTCAATTAATTTTATTTTCATTGATGGAGTTATATATATTAAATCCCTTAATAGCAAAGTAAAATATGCTTAAAAAACTTAAAACATAGTTATGCATTGTACATAATTTTCAAGGATATTGGAAAAATATCTGTTGACATTTTTCAGTTATGTGCTTTTCTTTTTTTTCCCCCCAGTCTTTTAAAAAACTAATTCCAGCAATCCACTGTATTATTAGATGTGTTTAAAATTGCATTACTTGTTAAATTTACAGGTTGTTAAGGACAAAATAGAATTTTATGCATAGAATTATTTTTATGATTTTTCATTTAAAAAAAAAAACCTTTTTTCTTAATAAATAGTATCTACCAAATTACCTGTTGATTTTAAAATCAACAGTTTATTGATTAAGTTATTAATAACACTATTAGCATGAGTGACTTACTTATTTACTTACATCTTACTCAGTGCAGCATTAAAGGAATTAGTTGCTGTTCCCAATCCTAGATGTCACCAGTACAGGTGCAACAATCACAGGAGATTGATAAGCCACATTAGTGGGAAAATGATGTAGCTTGCATTAGTTTAGTGGTCTTAGAACACTCTGGCATGTGTCTGGAAAGACAGTTTGAATCCCGTACACCGACAAAACTTTTTTCTTGTTGGATTTACTGGTAATTTTTTATACTTTTTTCTGTTTTAGATTACTGATAATTGTAGGAATCTAATTTTTCTTAATTTCCTTTTTCAGTTACGAGACCTAAAATCTTCAGAAATCATGGATATGTATGAGCATAAAATTGCAGCACTCTGTGTAAGTATTTTTATTCTATTTATTCACATTAATGAACATTATTAAACAATAAAACCATTGTTTGTATAGTAAGGAAAAAACCATGCATACAGGGCCAGATTTTCATCTTGCATATCCTTAAGTTCAAGAAATGGTGGCACACACTTTGCAGTTTTTTTTTTATTATTATTATTTTCTGTAGAAAGTTATGAAAAATTTTGGAACCTTAAGGAATGGAAATAATATAATTGAAATAGAAGTGGCAATTTTAATAAATGATACAGATTTGTTACTAAATATTATAACAGTTATTATTTAAATTAATATTATATAAATAAAATAAATACCCCCTCAAGCAGCTGCTTGCCACAGAGGTCTGACAGGAGCCTGTAAGTTTATATGCAACAGTAGGAGATCTGAGAGGATGGCAGGACCTCAGCAGAAAAACGACATACACACATCCATGCCTAATCCGGGGCTTGAACCCAGGTCTCTTAGATCAGTAGCCAAGCGTGCTAACCACTCGGCCAAGTAATATTTAGAATTTATTCTTTTTCGAATTTAAATATTTTTTCCCCTCATTTTTTTTTTTGGGGGGGGGGGAATGAACAAATTACTCTAAATTATCAAAGTACTGAGATACTTCCATATTGTGTGAATGGAAATATTCTATATTTCAAATCTTGCTAACTTTCAAATAATCCTCTTTTGTTTCAAAAGAAAAATATACAGAATTACTTGTTGATGTAGAATCCAAGAAATACTTTTGTGGAAAAAATTTGTTTTGCTGATGAGTGGGACTTGAACTTGCATCTCCCAGTTATGTATCAGGTATTCTGGACCACTAAACTATCATCAGCTAGTTAATTTCTCCACTAATTGTGACTTCTAAATCTTCCCAATTTTTCTGACCTTGTCACTAGGAGTTGCCATTTCTGACCATAGATGGCACCACTTCTAGCAAGGTCGAAAAACTTAGAAAATTTAAAAGTTGCAATTAGGGAATAAATGAACTAGCTAGAACACCCTGCATGTAATTGGGGGTGACATGGGTTTAAGCCCCACTCATTGGCAAAACTCATTTTTTCCACAAAAGTAAGTCTTTTTTTAGCAAAATGTCACAGGAAGTAAATTGAAATCTTAAACAAATTCCCCAAATGTATTTTTGAGCAATATATGTGTAATATCGAAAGTGTTCTGGAAGTTGAAACATTTGCAGCTTGTCATATAAAATAGTTGTCACCTGAGATCATAGGTGGTACCAAGTGTAGGTGCTGAAAATCATGGGAAAAGAGTTAAAACTCATAGTGGAAAAAAGATAGCTGGTCTTAGTTCAATGGTTAGAATACTGACATGTTTCTGGAGAGATGCAGGTTCGAGTTCCATATGTCATCAAAATTTTTTCCACTAAACCTTTATTGATTGATAGACATTAAAAAGTCAATAGGTAACTCCGTGATTGCCATTTATTTTTGTGACTAATTTTTTATTCCTTCTAAGAAGGACATATAAGAAAAAAATTGACATATAATTGGACATATAAGCAAATGTTTCAGCTTCCAGAACACTTTCAATATAAGAAAAAGGACATATTTGGTTTCTACTTAAGCAAAATGAACCTAGAGACAAGTGTCTAATATGCCTTGTGGGAAATTCATCCCTGCATGTATATAAAATTTAATAGCATAAGGTAATAAAATTAATTTAGAAGCAAGTGGCCAAATGGTTAGCATGCTTGGCTACTGATCTACGGGACCTGGGTTCGAGCCCTGGATAAGGCATGGACGTTTGTGTTGTTTTTTTGCTGAGGTCCTGCCATCCTCTCAGACCTTCTACTGTGGCATATAAACTGACAGGCTCCTGTCAGACCTCTGTGGCAAGCAGCTGCTTGAGGGGGTATTTATTTTTTTATTTAAAAACAATTTTTAACATTTGGTTTGTGTTAATTATTGTCCCTATTTAACCTATTTTAAACTTTTATGATCTGAAGCAATAACTATTTCTAGGGCTAAAATGGTTGAATAAGTATATAGTTTCTTCATTTTGAATTCAAATTATTTGATACACTGTAATTTTTTGATAGCAGAGCTAGGGATATATAGTTCTCATTCTAGTATATTTTTTGTGAAAAATTATTTAATGCACTTAAATAGTAAACAGGAATGTTTATTTCTAAATAATAGTTGAAAGAACAGGAACTTCAGGATTTAGTTCAAGCAAAATCTACTGCATTGCAACAAGCTGACCGAATATTAAGCCAGTATAAATGTCGTCAGGCACAAAGAGATGCTGAGGTTTGTGTATCATTTATTTTACACTGTATTACAATTTAAGATTGAAATTTTAATAATACTATGATTCTATGAAAGAAATTATTATCTTGATTTATAGTATGAAGTTCACTATCTAAATATATTTATTGTATACTTTGTTATAATACTAGCATATTTACTTGGCATTGCTCGAGTCTGAAACTCTTTAGAATATAGAGTAGATGGCACACCCACTGTCACAAGCTTGCATTTGGCATAAAAATCATTATGATCAATTCCCTTCAGTTTAATTTTTCTCCCTCTCTTTTAGG
The DNA here is from genome assembly GCA_038380435.1 of Ryuthela nishihirai. Taxonomy (NCBI): domain Eukaryota; kingdom Metazoa; phylum Arthropoda; class Arachnida; order Araneae; family Heptathelidae; genus Ryuthela; species Ryuthela nishihirai. Next base: position 80,792,957 of record JAWZYU010000001.1, read on the forward strand.
GAAGGAAAGAAATGGACATATTTTGAGGTACCATATGAACCTCCTCATGTCAGAAGTTTCTAAACTATAAAATGGAATTGCCTCGCTCAGATAATCAAACTTTTCAAATTATTTCATACCCACCAGAGTCCATCAGATATAGTTTGCCAGGCATATGTAACTATATAGAAAAAAAATTTAAATATGGTCTGAGATACCCCAAAAATGTATAGATACTATACAAAATTACCGTTATTATTGAAAAACATTATTTATTATTTCACTTCATGCAATTAGTGTTATCTTAACATTTTAAACATAAGTACATTTATAAGTTTTAAACAAAAATAAACGTGTTAAAATTTTTGTTAATTAACATATGTTTATTAACTTTTACATATTTCTCAAATTAAGTTAATGATTTTAGTTTCTGAAACAAATTCTTAGCTTTTGAGGCTTTCATTTCAGCAAAGAACCTCATATTCCACTCATGCTTAATTAGAAAGACTTCAGTATTCACAGATGCTCATGCTCTTGACCCAACAAACTAAACAATGACTTTACCATGCAAAAACAGAAAGAAATTTGTTTGATGCATTCCTTTCAAATTTATTGGTGGTAACATTTATTTTGAATAACTTTCAACCATTAATGTTAAGTCTATAGGTATTTTGAGAAATTCAACCTGCCTGCCCCAATTTTGGTTGACCCCAATGGGTTTGCACATAGCCTATATTCTTCCTTTGTGTGAAAGGAAGGTTCATGCAAAGTTTGGTGTCTCTAGCTCCTCTGGGGCTGAGTGCATAAGTGGACAGACAAACTTTCTTATATATTAAATGTATAGTAATACACATCTATACTAAAAGAATAAAGAGAGAATGTCACTAGCATCCATTGCTGCTGCCCTTTATGTATTTCATGATCATCTTCCAAGGTGTCAAGTCACTATGAATTGTCTGGTGACTTGCCACCTCTTATCCTGTTTGGTTGTCTATTTTCCTGACTATTTTTCAAAGAAGCTCAGATGGAAAATTTTGTTCTGATGAATGACCATCCAATGGAAAAGAAGAATGAAAAAGAAGAATGAAAGAAGATTATAGAATTAGTGAATTTAGCAATCTCCCAAAAAATTGCTTTAATATCTAGGTTGATCTTAAACTTGTATATTAAAAAGAATCTGTGACAACTGAAGTTCAAGGTTACAAAATGCAGATGTGCAAGATGCTTGCTGTGAAATATTTAATTTCAGTATTGTGGTTTCAAAATATGTGTATAAATATTTTCAGTATTGAAAAAAGTGATTAAAATGGCTAAAATGTTGATATGCTGAAGTAGCACATCTACACTCAAGTGCAAAAGCTAAGGAATAATCCTTTTTTCTCAGTCCTTATGTCTGTATCAAGATTTTTTCATTCCTTCAATCTAAACCTTGAATATTTCTATAATCTTTGTAATTCTGTACTGCTTTTTATAGTATGGAACCAAGACTCATTACTATACATATAATTGTACTAAAATAAAAATAAATTGTAATTTTATTTTTCTGTAGGCTTTACGGCTACGTAGTCTTTTAAAGGAATCAGAACGTCGTAGTGAAGCTGCTCGAGAACAAGCCAACCAGGTATAATAGTATGGTTGTTTTATTTTCTGCTTTAATAGTACATGTTATTTCATTTGTTGTTTTTGTTCATATGCATCAGATAGTGAAGTATCAAAGCAAACATTGCTTCAAATCAAATTCAAGCCAACAATACTGATATTCTTGAATGGCAATGGAAAAAAGTTTTTATTCTGGTAGAAGTTATTCTTTTATGCAAAGGACAGAGATAATCTAAAAGCTCTACTGGGCTTTTTGGTCCTGTTTTTCTCATACAACATATACACAGGAACATACCCACTGACTTAATAATCAGATACACTAAACACTAGACCAGTTATGGGTTTTCAGCATTTTCTGTTTACGTATTAGAAACTATGTACTAAATCACATATAATAATAAATTTGTTCACTTATTGTTATTAGATGAAAGTCAATAATTGTATATGAAGTGAGATACAATTCTGCATTTTATTAAATGGAGTAGGAAGAAGATATATATTTACACAGAAAGTTTTATTATCCATGGATTCATATATTTTCAGAAGTTTTTTATGTTTAAAATTATCATCTTTTTTTTAATATTGAATCATTATAAAGTACCTTATTTACATTTATGGCACGGCATTTTTTTTCCTAAATTTTGCTCTTAAAAACTAAGATGTATATCTGAAAAATGCACATTTGAAAAATACTAAGAAATCTTCAGTGTAAGTGGCCATTTAGCTATCCAGTAAATAAGCACTAAAAGGATGCACACCCAAAGATAATATGAGGTATATTTTTACACAGAAAGTTTTATTATCCATGGATTCATATATTTTCAGAAGTTTTTTATGTTTGAAATTATCATATCTTTTTTTAACATTGAATCATTATAAAATACCTTATTTGCATTTATAGCAACAGCATTTTTTCCCAAATTTTGCTCTTAAAAACTAAGATGTACATATATCTGAAAAATGTTAAGAAATCTTGAGTGTAAGTGGCCATTTAGCTATCCAGTACGTAAGCACTAAAAGGATGCACATGCACAATCTCTTAATTATTAACCAGTGGGTCAATTTCCCACCTAACTTAAAGACAATATTTCCTGTAACTTAAAATTAATTTTTCAAAATATGGGTTTTTTTTGCCTGTGATTTATTAACGTTAAATTGTAATTGGGATTTCAAATGTGATAAGCTTTAATTTTTTTTCTTTAGCAATTTTGACAAATTAATTCATACAAAGGATGGATTTCCTATAGAAAGAATTAAAGAGCTTGCTTATTATAATTTAAGTTGACATTATCATATTAATATTTGTTAATTGTCATTTTTAGTTCTTTCACAACTTAGCAGTGCACTTATTCATACTATTGGCAGTTACTTACCTTATGGCTATTGGCCTTTTTTTCCTCATTGGAAATGCTAATTTCAGCTAGAAGTAAAAATTACATCTTGAGTTCAGCTTGACAAAAAGGTAAAAAAGATAAAGAATTATTATGCATGTTATAATCTCTTCTGGTGGCAAGAAATTTGTTTTTTTATTCCTTTTTGTTAATCTGAATAATGTCCTAAAAATTACTTTCATAGGATATTTATGTTTAAATATAAAAATGAAATTTTGAACTGTAAAGAATGATTAAAAATAATTATACATTATATAATAATTTTTATTTAATGCAGTTTTGGAAAGTTGAAAGGAGAACCTTTTGTATTTACTAAGGTCTTTTTTGAAATAAAGCAGATGTAAGAAATTTCGCATTTCATAAATTTAAACCTTTATTATAGGGTAACTGAGAGAAATGGTAACCTAAATAAATATTGTTTTTATTAAAGAAATAAAGTCTATGTTATAAAGTAGAACCAAATGAATATGCTGCAATACAGAATACATTAATTAATTAATAATATACATCAGAAGTAAAAAACACAGTGCAGCACCTAACTCAGCTGGGAAGACTCTGTAGAATATATATATATAACACCAAGAGTCAAACATACAGTACACAAACCATTTTCAGCCCACAATAATTTTTTATAATGAAAAAGGTATCTAGCCCAAGTTCTATTGTCTCTAAATTCTCAAGACTCCAGAGTAAAGAAACTTGGAAGTGCAATTTCAAGAGAACTTAATAATGATTGCTATTTCAAATCTGTATATGATTAATAAAGGTAGCCACTGTCTAACTATGAGCCAATGATTTCCATGGTGATGTGTTTTTTTAAATGGGCTGCATTTGAAATTTATAATGATTATTTAAATTTTTATTTTATAATTCTGAATTCAAGCACAGACATATTTGCTTGTATCAGAAAAAGCTTCAACAGTTTTAAGTGATGGTATTTATTGATATATTGCACTGCCAGTAATGAATTTGGTATCATAAAACATGCAGTGGCTGGTAATTTAGTATTGGTTAATATTTTTACAGCAGTCATTTCTGTAAGCAGCTATTTTTCATATTGATGTACACTATTGGATAGCATGTATTTTGTGTGAAAAGGTTTTACCAACTGGCAGTGTTATATTACAGTGCAGCATGATTTTAAAATGAGAGTTGACTGCAAAGAAATCCAAGCAGATCAACAATTGAGTGGTTAGTGATAAAGTTTGACAGACTGATATTGTATTAGACAATAAGAAGGGCATTGTTCTCAGAAGAACATCTGTGAGATTGCCTGAAATGTGTACAGGACTGACCCATAGGCTATGCAAATCTTTCAAACTGCTATCTCAACTGGTGAGTTTAAAACAAATCTCTTACAAAACTGTAAACATTCTTTAGTAAGGATATGAAAACAGTTTCATGTTAAAATTGTATTTTTGTGTGTTCCTGTGTTTAGTTTTTTATTTTATGAAACCAGCCAGAAATTAAACTCTTACATTAATTAATTCATCGGCACCATAAGAAATGCACCTGGTGTGCATTTCTTATAGTGTGAATGAATATGGAACACTCCCTCTCTCCATTATAATCTAGGAAACTAAAAAGTTGCAAATAAATCCAATGCTAAGTTCTTGAAATTTTTTTAAAGAATTTGATTGACTTAATAACGGCATTACCTTGTTACTTTTCTCAATCTTTAACTAAATACCCTATATTACTTAAGGATAAAAATGGACTGAGTAATGTTTCAGTTTTATTTTATTAGATTTACATTTTCATTCTGTAATTAATATGGAACATTTAGTTGACCATACTTTGTATACCACTGGTGTACACATATATGATGAGGGTAACTTGGTGATCACCAAATAGTAAGAAGTGAAAAATTTATTTTTGGCTTCAGTGGATGCAGTGGCATTACCAGAAAGCCCTAATTGGTGAAGGAGATATGACATGCTTGAGGCTCTAATTTTTGCTGACTGCCTTAGAAAATGCATATTAATCAAGCCCGTTCAAAGGGTTATACCCCCCATCCCCAAGGATGAACCACCAGGATTCACCAGTTGAAAATGAAACCAAAGCAAAAGCTATGCCATAACATATGTTTTGAGACATCAGTGTTATGAAAGATTATTTTACCTAAAAATTGAATGAATGTTTGTAATTAAAGAAATATTAATTTGAAAATAGTGGAACAATTTTTAAAATGAAAATGTAAAAGGTAAAGCAAAAGTATGCACTTCTTGAAATATACAAATTATCTGTAATCAAATTAACCCATTAAATTTTAAAAAAATATTGCAGAAATATTTAAAGTTAGGGAATGGCAACAGTTCAGAAATCAGTCATAACCGTTAGTCTAATTCTAAAACGTTTTAGGGAGAAATAACCCCTGTTATGTACAGAGTAAACTTGCCATGTTAATGGCTGTGTTCTGCAATACTGATTATCTCTGGTTTCAACTGTGTTGTAATTTTGTCATAAGAAAAAAGGTCTATCCATATTTTTTTTCTTTACCATACTATTGATTTGGATATATTTCATTCTCAATATTAATGTTTCTTAGGCTGTTCAGCAGCAATTGAAATTGCACAGAGAGCTGGAAGCTGCTCACCAGGAAACTAATTGTCTAGAACAACAAAATGAAGAACAAAAAGAAAATATGGGAGAGCAGTTGCAAAGGTTTGTTTAGCAAAATGTTACTTTGTATTGTATAAATTAGATTATATTGTATTTAATATTATGCTAAAATAAAATAAAGAACATTATTTTGGTAGAAATTTTGAGCATTGGTTTAATTCTAATGATCAGTCAACTTAAAAGCTCTCTTTTTAGGTCTATTGCCAAAATCAGAGATTGTGATTAAGTGAAAAGTACAACTAATAAAAGTAAAAAAAGTTTTTTTTCATACATAAATGGCAACAAGTTAGGAAAACTACCCATTGCTCCAGAAATGCTTATATAACACAGAAGAAATGCTTTATATAACACATAATGGCATTAGCATTTTATAATATGCTAAATGCTTCTAGAGTAGAATATTTTTCTGAAAAATATCATATAAACATTTTTAGGCATCACACCCCTTGTGGCAGTGTATGGAAGCTTTGCACCTCATTTACAGGTTTCCTTACTTGGTTTATTTTTAAAAATAAATTTTAAAAAAATTCAGTTTTAAACATTTCTTTTTACCTTTTGGAACCCCTTTCTGCATCACCTGGGGTGTGACCACCCCAGGTTAAGAAACCCTGCTCTAGAGAATAAAAATGGAAATAAAAATAAAATCTTAGTGTAAGAAAAATACCCTTAAAACATTAAAAAACTTCCTTTCACACTGATTATTAAATATATATATATGTAGTTAGCTTGCAGGTTTTTTTTTTTCGTTTGTTTTGTTTTACTATTTACCATTTCTGTATCCTCAAGAATTAGTCAAGTTTGTACAATTCAAACCAACAATTAGTACAAATAAATCAACCTAGCAAAAGATAATATTATATTGGACTTCTTAATTTTTGCCCTATATTAACAATTCTCTTTTGCTTTTATAGTATTAGCCCTTTGCACTCCAGAGTCAGCCCTCAGTCGCCATTTGGTTTGATGCAGCAACTCGAATGGTGACTGAGAGGCAACAATAACTGGTTTATAAACAGAGATCCTTTGCACTCTGTCGCCACTTGGTTTAATGCAGCAGCTCGAATGGTGACAGAGGCAACAATAACTGTTTTATAAACAGATATCTTTCCTCTTTACATCTTAGATGTGTAAATTTATTGTCTATGTGCACTTCATAGTACAGCATTGTGTTTAATTAAAATTATTATTTTAAACTTAGTCTGTTTTTAGTGGTTATAAAAATGGAGCCAAATGATGAAATTAGTAGCAGTGAAGATTATTTTGATTTTATGTTGTTTATGTATGATTTATTTTTATGTTAATTGTAAAAAATTTCATCAACTTTTTAGCAAAAAAACCTTTGAGTGCAAAGGGTTAAGATAATGCAATATTTTCGAAATAACTCATTTCCAGTATTAAGGGTTGGGTTGGGTTGTTTTACCTCTGAGCGGCACTTTTTTGCACACCATGGGCTAAATGGCCAGGTCACATGGACCCCGAAGGCTCAGAGAAGGTTGGGGGAGGGGACCCACTGGAACAGCTGTTGGGAGACAGATGGTAGCCTCCCGTCAAGGCCATCCAGCGTGTTCTTTAACGTGCACAGGGTGTGGCTCTCCCGCACACTGGACCACGGCTTAACGTCCCCATCCGACGGACGGCGGCCTTTCCAAACCCATCGGTGTCCCCTACTGACCGTGGGCAGGGCGGAATTTTGCGGAGATAAATCTCAACGCTGACCCAGCTGGGACTCGAACCTGGGAACTACAGATTACGAGCCTGGCGCGCTACTGACTGAACCACCCCCGCCCCTCCAGTATTAAGTAAAACATATAGATAATTTTTTTACTTTTAAAATGCATTTATCAGTCTGATTACTAAAACAGTCTTTTGGCAGTTTGCCAGCTTCAACGTCTGTAACTAATTATTTCCTGAACAATTGTATTTTTAATTGATTGTTATTAACAAATTAAAAAATTTAAAAAAAATCCTATATGCACCTTAACATATTACAGCCCAGATACATGAACTGGCATATTTCTGTAATCATCACACTTACTGCCAGAATAAGGTATTTGCCTCCATAAACAATGAAAAGCTACTGGCTGAAATTGAAATTTATGACTTTCAACAAATTTTACCGGTCCTCAAAGTGTTAAAAAGTAGAAAATGACCCTAAAACATGCCAATGGTGCAATCAGTCAATGAATTCATATTCACTTCAGATGAAGATAGGGTGCTGATTTATCTAAACCAGATTGCCAGCACTCTATCTACCTTTGAAATGAATATTAATTCAGTTACTGATTGCATGATCAATATGTTTTAAATTTATTTTCTACTTTTTGAGGTTCATATAGGAAGATATCTATTTTTAAAATTTTTTAAATAATTTTTTCTTTGTCACTAAAAACACCTACCTTCAGAAACTTTCATTTGATATACGACTCATAAACATTGATCACATTTTTCCTTTCCTCTTTTATGGAGTCGTGTTTGAGGTAGCCCATGACATTGGAGATGTCAAAAACTTTAATTTGACATATAACTTAAGTTGATCAATCCCCCAATTTCCATCCCCTTTTGGGGGAGACAAGAAGGGTGAGGGAGCATAATTTTAAGTCACCTACGAAGTTCCTCATGTGAGCTTTAATTTGACATCCAACTCGTAACTGAAGGCCCTCACATTTGGAAGATAGAACAACTTTGGTATTTCTACTTTTTTAGTGTAGAAGAAATCAAGGAGAGGTGGGGTATATTTTTATTTCCCACAACATTCTTTACATCACATACATTTATTTAACATACAATGTATTACATTCAGCCATCGCATTCTGAAGATATAGCAGAATGTTTTCATATTTCCTCTTTTTTGAGGGGAAGGAAAGCATGTGGGTAAAATTTTTATAGTATATGACACTCATAACGTCGCACACTTTCACTTGATGCATAGCTTTTTACTTTCAGCACTCGCATTCTGGGGATATGGCAGAGCAACCATTTTCATATTTACCCTTTTTTAGGGGGGAAGTAAGCACAGGGGTAAATTTTTTATAGCCTATGATACTCCCGAATCACAACCTTTCATTTGACATATAAATTGTTAAGTTTATCCATTGCATTCAAAAGATATGGTGGAACAACTGTTTTGACAAACCGACAAAGGACAAGTGAAGCAATGGGAAGATAGGCAATGGCTTAATTGGTAAAATTACTTTTTGAGAAATGCTCTAATTTAGTTGCTCTTATTATCAGGTAACTACAAAAGTTCTTGCCATTTATGTGCCATATTAAATAATCAATATGTAGTTAAAGAAATAGTCAATATAAGGCATTACTGCTGTGTCAGAACAATTACCCGCATCTTGAAATTGCATTGTATCGTATTTACATAGTAATATCATCCAAGTTGTAAACCCAATGGAATGGAAGTGTCATTAAAGCTCATCAGATATTGTTTACTTTTTGAGTTTAAACTCAATAACACTACTGCAGAAACCACTAAAAGAATGTGTTTCACATTTTGACAGGATGCGGTAAAGGAAAGCATAGCCAGAAATTGGTTCCATAACTTTAGAACCAGGGATGAATCACTTGAAGATGCACTGTGTAGCATCCATCCTGTGGTCATTGACAATGAAGCTTTGAAATCAGCCATTGAAGAAGAGCGTAGTCAAAATGCCCAAAGCTTGCTTTGATGTTAATGATGAAGCCATTAGAAGGCATCTGCACGAAATTAGTAAAATATACCAATTGAGCAAATGGGTCCTACATGAATTGTCAGATGCCAAGAAACAACATGTGTCCCACCACAATAAAGAGACATTTCTTGACCATTTGCTGACATGTGATGAAAAGTGGATTCAATACAAAAATCCTTCAAGGAAACAACATTGGGTGTCTGCCATGGGACCCACTCCACAAACTTCAAGGCCACCATTGCATCGATGTGAGGTGCTCCTTTGTGTATAGTGTAGTAGTAGTAATCATATCTTAGGAATCTTCTGTTGATGTTGGAATCACATACTTCCCCAATTGATCATTTTTGAATCACACAGAGTAAAAATTTAAGCCAGAGGGGAAAAAAAAAACCTTTTTTTCCTTTTTTTAAGTTGGTTTTAGGAGATTGTTAAAATCTCCTAAAACTAACTTAAAAAAGAAAGTGGACAGCTTGTGGAATTGTCCATTTTGAGCTTCTGAAACCTGGCCAATCCAATACTGGTGAGCTCTATTCACAACAACTTGAATCTATTCATGAAGCACTGAAAGTGAAGGAAGCAGCATTTTTCAGTCGTAAAGGAGTACTGTTCCTTCAGGATAATGCCTGTTCACATACTGCCAAATGACCACAGAGACAATCCAAAACATTGAATGAGAGACTTTGTGTCATCCACCCTATTCACCATATCTCTCTCCTTTGGATTATCACTTGTTTATGGCCCTTGACAATAATCTGCATGGACAAGAGTTTAAGAATGATAGGGAGATACAGGTCGCTATAGAAACTTTCTTCTGTTTCAAAAACAGGGACTTCTATAGAACAGGTATTTATTAGCTAGTTTCACGATGAGGAAAGATGATTGAATCAAATGGAAACTTCTCCACTAAATAAAATTGTTTTTACTACAAATTGTGCTCTGTTTTTTTAGAGTCCAAAAACAGCAAAAACTTTACCTGATAGTTTGTCAGTTCTTCACCATTGTTAACTTTCCATGTCTTGACATATATGCATACAAAATTCTCATGTAGTCATAGGCTATGGAGGCCCTACTAGACTGTAATTTTCCTCTCCAGACATTTCTGTCTTGAGCTACAGCTGCTGCATTTGGCCAGTGTTGGAAATTCTAATGAGATCCTGTTTGATATTGTCTGCTCATAGCATCCTAACTTCTACCACATCTGAATCCAAACTGTTCATCATTCAATTGTCAATCAAACAAATTTTTAATTCTATTGAGTATAATCATGCAAATAACTTTACCTGGAACAGAAAGTGAACTAATTCCCCTATAATTATCGCAAGAACTATGATCACCTGTTTTTTTTTTTTTTTACAAAACTAGGATGATAATAATAGCTCTAGTAAAGTTTTAGAGACAACACCTTTATCATAAAAATGTTAAAATTTTCAGTCATGCCATGTGACAACACAAATGTTTCTAGCTCTAAGTATTTCATTGGTGATTTCATCCACCCCTGGGAATTTATGCAGTTTTAATTTAGAGATAGCCAAGTGACTTCAGAATGTGATATAGAATCAACATAAAGCCATTAATGCATCTATCCTCATTGCAAACAATGAGAGTGGAAAAAGTTGCATTGTTTAGATCTCTGAAATGCTCAGCCCACCTACCATCACAGTATCCTCACCTTCAACCACCTTACCATGTTTATCCTCAATCCCTGTCTACCTGTTTCTCCCACACAAAACATTAACTATATGGTACAACCCATTGCCATCTAACTGCTTCCTCTGCTTTATCAGCCAAGCTATCAAGCCAAAGATTCTTATCCTCTATTAACTGATCTTTTACACATTTATTAAGTTCATTGTAATGCTGTCTGGTAGGACTAGTTGGGTGTTGATTCATATTATTACTGCACTTTTTTTCAGAAAAGTTCCATAGCCTTATCACTCAAATAATTTTGTTTCTTCTGTGCCTTTGTACCCAAAGAATACTGTTGGTTTCAAGAAAAGCCTGTTTAAACTTCAGCAGTAATAATGACTATGCAGCTATCATGATTGTCATAATGACTATGCAGCCTATCATAGTATGCATTGGCTATATCTGGATCTTTCAGACCATTCTTTCATTCATGTCTTTACAGATACTCAATCGAAGCAAGTGCCAAAAAATATAAACTTTAAGGAAAAAACTATTATTTTGACAGCCAAATACTAACTCTGATTATTTTAGGCAGAAGGAAAAAACAACAACATTATAATGCATAAAAATAGCAGTTTGGCAACACAATGTTACTTTCAACTAACTGATATACTGAAAATAATAAATGTTATGATATATTGTAATAATACAAGTGAATAATTATAGATTAAAGCAAATGAAAAACTCTAATTTTGTAGCTGTAAGACCAATTTTTTTTTCTTGAATTATACATATTATAATTTTTTTAGAGAAAGTTTCTAATTTCAAGGTTTATAATTGCAAATATCCAATATCAAACTAATGAGTTTTTTTCCTCCATACATCTCGTTATATAAATGAAGTAAAAGGGTTTTTTTTTTAAGCTTTAAGTCCAAAACCTAGAAGGCTGAAACTTTGCATGCATACTTAGGGAGACCTGAGGGTATACACCTTGGTTGTATTTATTTTACTTTTGCATTTTTTCCTACCTAGGGAAGTTTTCCAGAAATTTCTATAGAGTTAACATTATGGGTTTTATTATTGTTAGAAATGAGAGTAACAGGTGCTTGCTTTTTTCACTGTTAATAAAAAAGAAACAGAAAAATAGATTTTTCATTATTGAAAAAAATATATATATAATATACTCTGCTGTTCATAATATAAGGAAGAACAAAATTGCAAATAACTCAAAAAATCCTTTTTGGAACTTAATGAAAGTTTCAGAGGTTATATAGCATGAAATGATTTATATTTATTGGCTATTTGCATTTCTCAATGTGAAAGACTGTGATATGCAAATTAAGCAGGTGATAAAAGCCACTTCAAGAACAGGTACTTCTCATTTTGGATTAAGAATGGTGTTATCGAGCATTTTTGGATTTCAATTTTGTTAAAATGCAGTGGATGATTCATTTGAATGACGATCAGACATGAAGAGTCATCAGATGGATGTAAATAGGATATTCACATAGAGAGGTTGCCACATTCATGAATATGTCAAAAAGTGTAGTTACCAGACTCTGGAGATGTTTTCAAGACACCAGAACATGCTCTAGAAGAACAAGCTTGGGTAGGCTCATAGTGACAATAGTTCAAGATGATAATTCCCTGTTGCTAACTGCAAGGTGCAATAGAATGATGTCAGTGTGCCACCTTGCATTGGAGCTGTCAGCTACCACAGGAAGGACAGTATCCAGAGAACTGTGTCCCGATGACTTCATAGAAGAGGGTTATATACTACAAGACCTCTGGTGTGCATACCACTAACCTCAATTCATCAGCAGGCACAACCATAATGGAACAGATAGTACCTCAATTGAAGCAAGAATAAATGGGTGCAGGTTCTCTTTTTGGATGAAATCATAATATAGCATGATTCTCAGCATCAATACATCTGGAAAGAGTGTGCAACCCATTATCACTCACTGAATATTAGGAAAAGGGCCGTTTTGGTGGGGATGGTTTGTTGGTTGGGGAGGTATCACTGGTTTCACTAACCTGCATATCTTTTCAGGAGGGACTCTAACTGTCTAAGGTATAGAGATGAGATCCTAGAGCCTTAGGTGAGACTTTTTGTAGAGGTGCCATTGGATCAGAATTCATTTTTATGGATGATAACATTCATTCACATAGAGCTCACATAGTTTAGGAATACCTTGAGAAAGAAGATATCCAGAGAACAGATTGACCAGCAAGGTTTTCATACCTAAATCCCATTGAACATGCCTGGGATCTTTGAGAAGGTGAATTGCAAGTTGTCAACCCCTTCCAAGGACCTTTCATGAACTGATTCTTATAGAGGAGTGGGATTTGCTGCCCTCTGCATTATTGTATAACCTTATTTGAAGCATGAGAGCTCATTGAACAAGCTGTATTAATGTTATGGGTAATCATACTCCTTACAAAGTAGTAACTTCAATATCTGTGGTGATCTATAATTTTCATAATTGGAAAATTTTTTGATATATATTATTTGATTGGAAATTTAATTTTATAATTGGACAAGTATTCTGATATATCCTTTGTTTCAAATGTAAACATTAATATACTGAGTGGTTAGTGTGCTTGGCTACTGATCTAAGGGACCTGGGTTCGAGTCCCAGTAAGGCATGGGCATTTATGGTGTTTTTCTGCTGAGGTCCTGCCATCCTCTCAGACCTTCTACTCTGGCTTATAAACTGACAGGCTCCTGTCAGACCTCTGCAGCAAGCAGCTACTTGAGGGAGTATTTATTTATTATTTTTATGTGATATTAAATGTCCTCTTAAACTTTTGTTAAATTCTGAAAAAAGGATTTCTTGAGATATTAGCATTTTTGTTCAACTTCTTTAAATTATGAACAGAAGTGTTAAAATGTCTGTGGTGATTTCATTGTGTAGTGGCAGTTTTCAGCACCCTATATTCAGCAGATACTTGACTGATTGTTCCCAGATTTGGTATACTGGTTCCTCCTGTGTGCCCCTGTATTAAGAGTTGTAGTTTCCAGCTGCCATAGCCTGGGATTAAACTCACTGCAAGTGCCTGAAATCTCTGGGGACACTGCCATCACCTCAGCTACCTTAAAATATATGAATGGAGTAGAATGGAAAGGGTTACCAATGGGAGAATGGAAAAAGTTACCAATGGACAGATATTCTGTGCCAAACTTTTAGCAGGTTGTGGGTTGTTTTACCACTGAGTGATGCTTTTTTGCACACAATGGGCTAAATGGCCAGTTACAAGAACCCCAAAGGTTAGGAAAGATGGCCCACTGGACAGCTGTTGGGAGACAGATGGTAGCCTCCTATCAAGCATCCAGTGTGTTCTTTAACGATCACAGGCTTGGCTCTCCTGCACACTGAACCACAGCTTGACATCCCATATGATGGATGGCAGCCTTTCCAAACCTATCAGTGTCCCTTTTCTGACTGAGAGCAGGTGGGGGTTTAACAGAGATAAATCACAGCATGGGAACTATGAATTACGAGTCTGGCACACTACCAACTAAGCCAACTCCTCCCCCTTTTGACAGGATGTAGCATATATGTAATAGGTGTATTGGAACAGGCATGCATACACTGATTTATATATGTTTCTTCTACAGTGTGCTGACACCAACACATGCATTTTTACAAATTGCAGCAGTGCAGGCAAATATGCAAATTATTGAGAAACTTTCATTGACAGATTTTGGCATCAAATATATCCCCAGATATTTGACCAATTGGCCTTAAATTTGGTATGCTGGCTCCCCTTGTATGGTCCTCTGTTGTGATGGGATTAACCTCTTCACAGATGCTGGAGATCTGACAATGAGGCTTGGGGTTGGCTTATTTGGTAGCATGCCAGGCTCAATATCTGTAGTTCTGCCAAGATTTTCCAGCATGAAGAGGTGAAATAAGTTTGCAATCATATTTGATTCTGTAAGTGCTGTTCTCTGATTGCTAAGTATAAATAGTGCAAACACATGCATCATTTATGATAGCAATAATGTATTCATTTAGTACTTTAAATAATCTGGAAGGCAAAATATAATGACCATACATTGAAATAATAAGAGTAAGTATAATTTATTTCAGAACCCTGGCAATGTTGGGTAAATGTGCTAATATATATATATATTTAACACAACTTCCTCATATTTCTTTTAGCCTGTAAAAATTAAAAATATATGTATTAAGTAATTAACACAGAAATAACACTCCCTTTTTCATTTAAAGATCAAATTTCAGTAACCATTGTGAAAATGTCATTGTGTGTAAATATGTGTTAATGGATTTTTAAATTATTTTTCTTGTGCAGATGAAATGAAACAAAGATTTCATTGATTTGTACAGTAACTATGTTGATAATTGACACAAAGTTATGTTCTTTTTGATAGTATGAAGCAGAATTAATAAATAATGAATAATACTGATACATAATAAAATTCCTTTAATTGCAAAATTGCATTTCAGAATTATGTGTAGGGAAAACAAATTTATATTATGCTAATTTTAGTTTTTATTTATAGAAAAAAATAGCATGCAACTATATTAATTTATATGTACAACTAAATTAAAGTTGATTCTTTAAATTATGCAGTAAATTTGTACATTTGTTCAAATTATTTTTTTTTTACTGTTACAGTAGTGTATGCAATATTTCATTATTTCATATTCAGTAATTTTTCTTATTTACTCTTTTGTTTTTGAAGATTGGCAGCATTACAAAAAACCTTAGAAAATCTACAAGTAGAGTACAACTCAATCTCAGAAATGCATGCAATGCTACAAAGGCATAGTGAAACAATGAAACAAAAGCAAGATCTGTAAGTAGGCTTATGTCAGAAAAATATAGCTTGTTTACTTAAGTTTTATTTATATGCTATATACACTGCAATGCCAGAAAATTGGAAATCTTACCACAATATCAAGTAGAACGGTGGTTCTCAAAGAGTGTGCCATGAGATTCACCAGGTATTCCATAAAATTTTGGATGATATTGCAGTTAATTCGTAAACTGGTTTGTTGCTGCTTTCTGCTACTGATTATTCATTTAACTTTTTTTGTTTAATCAAAAACTTATCCACATAAATCTAAAACCAAAATTAACACAAAACATGCCCATAACACGTATGGCATATGCACTAACCTCAAGGCACATCAGAACTTGAACAGAATAGCTCTGCATTTACAAACAATTTCACAGAAATGTCTATTATTGAAGGCAAACTGCACGTGTGGCAATCTCCCATAGTGTTGCCAACTTAAATTTTCAGTGTACAGTGAGTAAAAAAAGTTTGAGAATCACTGATGTAGAACATCCATGTGCTTTTGGAATAGCTTGAATTCAGTGTGGTATACATATGGTGAATATTTTCAGAACAAATGAAATTCAATATGACATACATTTGGTGAATTTTCAGAAAGTGTCTCGTGATGTGGAGCCATTCCTATTGTAATGCAGCATGTAGTTTTTTCAAGGTTGAGAACAGTGGAGTATGTACCCATATACCACATTCCACTACATCCCACATACTTTCAGTGAAATTCAGATTAGGTAACTGGATGGCCAGAGAAAATGAACTGAATTCTCCATCATGTTCTTCAAACCAATCACAGACAGATTTTGCACAATGGACTGTTGCATTATCAACCTGAAACTTTCTGTCTTCATTAGTGAAGAGATCAAGATAGCAGGATGTACCTGCATGGATGTATTGTTTGCATGACCCTTCAGATGTGTGGACATTCCTTATATCATTACTCCCCCTACAGCAGCTTGTACAGTTAATGTTAAATATGAGTTCTTTGTGCAGTTAATCTCACACTGTACTTCTGCTATCTGTACAAAAGAGCATGTATCACAATTCAGTTGACTAGATAATCTGTTTCCAGTAAACATCCACTCCCAGCAACACTGAAGCTTCACTTTTTGATTTTCAGCCAACATGAAAGGTTTCTGGATAGGCTACCAACTAACGATATCTTAGTTCTAGTTAATATAGGTTAATCTCAGCCTGTGTTGAAGGCAGTGGTCATATGGGTCATAGTTGAACATGAATTTGACTTCTAACATGTGTCTATGTAACACTCTATGGTCCCTCTCTCATAGTATCAGACATCCCACAATTACTCCTGCCAGATGTCAAACTCCATCTTCTAATCATCTTGCATACACTCTAGAAACGGTAGCCTTGAATAATCCTGTGCTTTTCATAGTAATGGCTATGATGGTATCAGCCTATTGAGCACCAAAAATAACACCTTTTTTAAGTTGATTGTGTCACATATCTTTCCCATCTTGTGATTGAATGTTGGCTAGTGACATGTGACCTCCTTTATATATCTGTGCTTTCCATCACTGTGTTTTTGTAAATCTCTCACATCTGTGTTTTTGTAAATTGCAGTTTTAATTTTTTTTTTGTCCTGTCAGTATATACTGTATGTACATGAGTATATGCAATATATTATTGGAATTAGATATTAACATAAATCATTACATACAAGGGTGGATCATTTAATTCATGGACTATCGCCAACAATTAGCAGCTTTTTGTATGAGTTAATACAAGATATGTGGCAACACATATCATGTATTAACTCATAGATATGGGCATGGAGCTCACACACATTAAGTCATACACAAGGGCATGGAACAGTATGTGCAAGTTGAAACACATGATACAGTTGCAAGTAACATTTCACCAAAACTTACAACATCTTGAACCCTGAAAAGAATAGTATCACAGTCAGTCTTTGTTGTTTTCTCACTTTGGAAAGGTATTTATTTGTATCTGTTTTTTTTTTTACAGGCTATGGCTGATCTGGAAAGAGCAGCAATATATGTGATATATTACTGGATTCAGTCAGGCTTAAGTGGTGCACAGACAGTCACAGAGATAACTTGAGTGTATGGAGAACATTGCTTGAAACAAAGTGCAATTAACAAATGTCACAAATGCTTAACAGATAAGCATGATTCTGTGGAGGACAACCCAAGATCTGGGCAACCAAACACTGTTCATATATTTGAGTCATTACTGCAACTGTTTGTGAACCACTTAAGCCTTACCAAACACAAATAACATATCACACACCACTGCTAAGTTTCGAGATCAGCCATGGCCTGCAAAAAAATCACACACACGAAAACGAAGCCGTTCTAAAGTGAGAAGCAATTGAGATTGGCTGCATACTATTCTGCTGTTATTTGCAACCATATTGCAACATTTTTCGATTCCCACACACATCTCTATATCCTAGAAGAGTCACTGTGCTGCTACATACATTAACTCCTATGAAAAGCTGGTAATTGCTAGTAATAGCAGTCCATGAATTAAATGATCCATCTGAGTAGTGAGCAAATCAGAAAAAAAATACTACATTTCAACTGGCAAAAAGTTTTTAGTCTTATAAACCCCGGGTAAGGCATGGTTGTGTGTGTTGTTTTTCTGCTGAGGTCCTGCCATCCTCACAGACCTTCTACTATGGCATATAAACTGACAGGCTCCTGTCAGACCTCTGTGGCAAGCAGCTGCTTGAGGGGGTATTTATTTATTTTTTTTAATATTTTTGTACGTGCTATGTTGGCCGAGATGTTAGAAATTCTATCTCAATATCATTTTGAACTACTACATGCCTCAATAAAAATAATTCATTGTTATATTAATTCTTTTTAGTGTCTGATAGGTAGCTGGTGTTACTTTATCTCTATACAGTATTATATCTCTGTATTAACCAGGCCTCCATTATTTCAAGGACTGTAGATTACACACCTAAATGTATTTTATAATGTGTTTTCCCATTCTGTTTTATAATAACTGATGTGATTGCACAGATTCCTCTCTTTTTTCCACTAATAAATTTTTTGTATAAAGGTATATCTCAGGTTTGAAGAGGTAGATTAAATCCACCTCTTAAAGAAATGGTAATGACAATTGGACAAGAAACACCAAACAAACAGTTAATATCAATAAACAAAATTTGTTTAATAATTATATTTTTTATAGTATTTTCTGTTGTGTTTGCCATCTATTTCATTCATTTATCAGTTTTACCGAATACTTCCATAGACTAGTTGATAAGGTGATAATATCACTCCAAGGTACTCAAAATTTTAATATTTACATAAGTAAAACAGCAAATCCACTGATTTGTTATCCATTAATTATATCATGCTTTTATTTCAAAATAAACACTCTTTCATTTGACGTTTACAGAGCAAAGTTCTTAATTTTTACTTTTAATTTATTTAACAAGATAAAAAACAATTTTTTTTTTGTTATCTTTGATATTCTTCAACCAGTCTGGGGTGAGTTGACTCAGGTGGTAGTGTATCAGATTCATAATCTGCAATTCCTAGGTTTGAGTCCCACCTGGGCTAGCACTGATATTTATCTCCACAAACCCCCCACTCTGCCCTCAGTCAGTAGGACACCAGTGAGCTTGGAGAGGCCACCATCCATCAGATGGGATGTAAAGCTGTGGCCCTGTCTGTGCATGTGAAAGGACATAATGGATGGCCTTGGCTGAGAGGCTACCATCTGTCTCCTAACAGCTGTCCATTGGGTCCCCTCCCACAACATCTTCTCTGAGCCCTTGGAGTCCTTGTGACCTGTCCATGTAGCAAATTGACCTAACAGGCCATTGTGTGCAAAAAAGTGCTGCTCAGAGGTAAAACAAAAATAACCCAATCAATGGAACTGCATGTTCCTTCCATGCATATGCAGCTTTTCTGTTCATACAGTTTGCAGTGTTAGATCATTTTGAAGATAACTCTTGAGAATATGATGTAACTTCATGTTTCAGTAAACCACTGAAATCATCATAGGTACTTGGATTTCAAGTCTTACTACACCTACCTTACAGAAAACATTGCCTAAAGTGAAGTTTTTGTCTAATGGTGATGTTTAGGGAACTATGCTTATATGACTGTAGGCACAACTGACATCTTTTTCTGCTTCTGGGATCAGAACAGCAATAAGAGATTAATAAATTTTGCATTGGCATGTGCAGAGAGTATATCAAAAGAATTATGTATGCATCACTCTCAGTTTAATAAAGATCATTTTATTAAATATCCTTATTAGTTGACTTTCACCATTGATTTGAAATAAGCATGTAGAACTTTGCATGGCTAAATGTGAATTATATTGTAAATAAATATTTTTTTTAATTTTGTAAACCTCATCATTTTTCTTGTATGAAAAAGTTTGTTCAGAGAACAAGTGTACTGCAAATGTAGAAACACATTTATATATTAATACTATTTTAGTATGTATTTTATATAGTCATTCACTCGATTTTAATTTAAAATAATGTTTCTATCTCAATGTGCCCATATGGGAACACAATCTATAGAACTGTTTTTATCACTTCTCATTTTCAGCCTAAAAACCAAATGATTCTACGGGGCCCAGCTGTTCTTTCACTCTGAGTAGATCCCCTCTTTGAGAAAAAAAAAAAGGTTAAGAACTTTTTTTTTTTTTTTCGAAGAATATAAATAAGTCGTGTTCCACACACCAGGCTTGTAAACTGCAGTTCCCAGATTTGAGTTCCAACTGTGCCAGCATCAAGATTTATCTCTGCTAGCTCCTAACCTGCCCTCAATAAAAAAGGGGACATCAGTGGACTTGAAAAAACCTTTTTCAAAAAACCCAATGACAAAAATAGTTATATGTCAATAAAAAAATTTCTTTTGAATAATAGTCACTAAAACACTTTAAAACATGGACCAGAATTGCACAAGATAACTTTACACTGTTCACACTCATAAGAGCTTTCTGTCCTGTTTGTGGCAGTGAAATAACACTTATTTTAATACACACCATGCATTTTCTGTTTAGTTGCTCCATTTTCTGTTTGGTTCTTCTTGACAAAATGCCTTCAAGTTAGGTACACTAAGGCTAAAACAATTTCAATATCCTCAGAGTGGCTTATCCAAGGCTTTAGAGAGGGGGCTTTAACCATTCAATATAAACTCATGAACTAATAATTTCAAATAAACTTTTGCCAATGAGTTTATTAAGCCCTCTTAGCATAGCAATGGAGAAGTGGGAAGGAGGAGTAAAACCTCCTTGACAAAATCACATTATGATCCAATTATAGGGGACTGTTGATTCCAAGCCTCTTTGTTTCCATATCCAAGACCTCATTCATTCTCAGGAAAGGATAAAAAATCGTATTTTTCAATGATGATTTGAGTCTAATTTGTAATAATATACCCTGAACATTGTTTGATTAGTTAGCCAAATTAATTCAGGCAAAACGTTTTTTAACTGTTGTTTGTTTGCAATGGCAGCAATACTATTGCTGCTATTTATTTACTGTTTTAGATGCATTATGGTGATCAAACGTTTTCTTTACCTTGATTCAAACATTTCACAGTTTAACCTTAGCATAATTATCAGAAGTTTAGCATTTCTTTTATTATTTTAGAATGACACAACAATCTCTTCAGTTAGAAGAAGATAAGAAAAATTTAACCAGGCAGTTAAAAGAAAAAGATACAAAGATCAAAGGTTAGTAATGAATTATTTTGTCCTTAATATTTAATAATTTAATGCATGAAATTAAACAATATGAGTAGGAATTTTATAAAAATGTTTCAGTAAATTAAAGGCTAGTAATTTAGTAAAAATTATTACTTTGATAGAGCATTAGAAATTGTATAGATTTTATTCCAGATTTTCCTTTTTGAAAATGCAATACATTCTCACTTTTCCAAAAGAATCCATTCCATACCCCTTCTGGAAAACCTCCTATACATGTAGAAAGCCATATGATAATATGTTAGAATATTATTCAGCAACATTGGACTGCATTCAGTGTAATAATTAATAACTGTCAGTATAATAATAATACATGTGTTTTACATATTGATAGTGGCATTGAATGGAGACCATCTGTCTCCCAGCAGCTGTTCCAGTGGGTTCCCTTCCCCAACCTTCTCTGAGCCTTCGGGGTCCTTGTGATCTGGCCATTTAGCCCATTGTGTGCAAAAAAGTGTTACTCAGAGGTAAAACAACCCAACATATTGACAGTCAATGTATATATATTTATATAACAATCTCAAATTAAAATAATAGAAGAACTAGCAAAAAGTTAAATACCAAACAACTTTGTAAAATTTGAAGAATATCATGTGCCAGTAGAAGTGGATGATGAGTTGCAATGGATGGGCTAGCAAAAATGGAGCAGTGAGAAGGCAGTAGAAAATTTCTTGATTGTGCACTGCCTTTTTACTGGCACCTTTAAATCATAGTAAAAATAGGTTGTATCCATTATAGGGGCTGGCAATGCCTCAGTTGGTAACACACCAGGCTTGCAAACTGCAGTTCCCAGATTTGAGTTCCAACTGTGCCAGCATCAAGATTTATCTCTGCTAGCTCGCAACCTGCCCTCAATAAAAAAGGGGACATCAGTGGACTTGGAAATGCTGCCAATCATCAGATGGAACATTAAACTGTGGCTTGTGTTCCATCTGATGGTTGGTAGCATTGCTGCTTGATTTTGAAGTTCTTTAACATGCAAAGGGCATGCATGTTAAAGAACCCACTGGATTGGTCTTGACATGAGACTTCCATTTGTCTCCTAACAGCTGTCCAGTTGATCCCCTTTCCTAACCTTATCTCAGCCTTTGGGGTCCTTGGGACCAGGTTAGTTAGCACATTGTGAAAAAAGTGTCACTTTGTGAAAAAACCCAAGCACTCATTATACTGATGTATATAGGTTGCCTTATCTAGCAGTTGTTGCAGTGTAGGTAGGTAATCTTAAATTAGGTGATCTCCAGAATGTTATAGCATTCTTTACCTGTAAAAAAATTATCTGCTCCCTTCATCATAATAAAAGGCTAAGTGGCCGAACTGGTATGAGGTCATCAATAAATGAACTGTAAGAAGATTGACATTTTTCTGTATTCATTCACTACTAGTTCATATATACCATAGACACCTACCCTTTCAAATTACACTAGACAACAAATTGAAACTTTTTTTTATAACATTGGTCAAATAAGATATTTTTAACTAATTTTGAGGTGCTGAATTCAAATATGGCTATGAAAAATCTGCAGCATGTAGAGTTTTTTTTTTAATTACGGATTGCTGTGTTTCAAATTTCAATGAATACTCATATCTGGGAAATGAAAATAAATGTGACTATTTTATTAAATTGCAATTTAAAACTCATTAATTAATTACATGATTACAGTGAAAAAATTAAAAATATCATAGTTATAGATCACTGAATATAAAGTAACAAATGAAATAATATTGAAATGCAAAATTAGAAAACATGGGTGAGAATTTTTATACTTAAAAGAAGTCTTTTTTTGTCTTTTATGTGCTGAGCTATCTTCCTTCTACAAGAACCAGCAGTAGTCACCCATCACTGCTGTGTCCCACCTGCCTTGGTATCCCTCCTCCATGGTTCGAATATCCTGGTGAAATCTTTCCCCTTGCTCATCACTGACAGCTCTTAAGTTCTTTGGAAAGAAGTCGAGGTGTGAGTGCAAGAAATGGATCTTCAAAGACATTTGGCAGCCAATATTTTCATAGTTTTTGAGAAGATCTTGAATGAGCTGATGGTAGTTTTCCTCTTTGTGATTCCCCATAAAACTCTGGACCAGAGACGTGAAGAATTTCCATGCAGCGCACTCCTTCATATTCAGTGTTTCTTCAAAGACAGTATCAGTCAGTAGCTTCCTGATCTGAAGACCAACAAAGAACCCTTCTTTGAGTTTGGCATCACTTAGTTTTGGAAATTTTTCATTCAAGTGCAAAAACCCTTTACCAGTTTTATCCATAGCTTTTACATAGTTTTCCATAAGCCCCTGTTTGATGTGTAGTGGTGGGAAAAAACATCAGTGGGGTCAACTAGAGGCTTATACCTCACATTACGCTTTCCAGGAATAAAAACATCTCTTTTGGGCCAGTCTTTTGTTTTTTAGTGTTCCTTTCTGGCCCTACTGTCCCACAAACAGAAAACATCCTGCTTGAAGCCCAAGCAAGAGAGATATGACTTTCAGGTCCCCACATATTGTCCACTTAAACTGGTCATATTTTATAGCAGTGAGTATTTTTCATGTTTTCATAAGTTTCCTTCATTCCCACAGTGTGTGTCACTGGAATGGAAGGTTTTTGGTTTTCTTTATGCAAAAGGACAGCTTTTAAGCTGAATTTTGACGAATCTATAAATAGATGCCATTCCTTAGGGTCATGAGTTATTCCAATATCTTCCATCAGCCCTGAAATATCTACGCAGAAACACAAACCATCTTGCATCTGGTAATAAGCAGATAAAGCCAAATTTCTCTTTCTGAACAGAGAAACTTAACTAGTACCCTTGACCAGAAGATTCCACTCTTGAAGTCTTGAACCTAAAACCTCAGCTTGTTTGGAAAATTCTAGGTCTCGAACAAGATCATTTAGTTCATTTTGCTGAGTCAGATGAGGCTCATCTAACTTTTTAGGGGTGTATGTAGGATCAGGATCTGTTTGTGCCTCAAAGTCTTCCTCTGATGAATGTGAATCCATCTCCTCCCAGTTAGTTGGAGGTCCCAGTTAGTTTGATATAAGATCTGCATGAGGAACTGGCCTTATGGCTGAAGGCACATTTGTGTATTATATTTTGCTTTTGTTCTTTTTTGAAAAGCCTAACACTTAGTTAAACAAAAATAGCAATCATACAAGTGACTAGTTGGCTCACACCAAACCATTGGAACTGCAAAGAGCATGGATTTTATTTTACCTTTCAACCATTCACTCAAGCCAATGAAGCATGAAATGCAGCACACATGTGGAGCCCATGTTTTGTCCTGATCTCCATGACATCCAAAATACAAGTTATAAGCTTTCTTCACAATCTTTATCAAGAACAACCCTGGGATTTTAAAATATAATTTCCACACACATAATAAAACTTATCTGGCACATTAACACATCTGCGACACTGCCTTTGTTCCCAGGGGCATAGCGAAGGACTATGGTTGGGGGTGGGGAGAAATAAAAAATTTTCCACCTCGAAGTTCAAATTTTGCCAGCTGAGCAAACTTTCCAGATTTTCTCTCCATGGGGTGGGGGATTTTCCCATTTGAATTTTTCCAATTTTGCCAACTAACCATTATTATTTTACAGACATAATTCCAATATTTACATTTACATCTCATCTGAATTGCAGCGAGTCAGTGTGATTTTTCCCTTGATTTGGCCAACTATCCTTAATTTCATGAAACTAAACCCAATCCTTACATCTCTTCTAAATTTACCAAATCACTTCAAACTTTTCAAACTCCCAAAGATTTTGCCAAGTTTTCTCGATTTCAGTCAACTCTCCTGAATTTCACAAACCCAATCCCAATTATCACAACACACCCGTATTTTCCAAGCGAATTCGAATTTTTCCAACTGCTCTTCATTTTGTTAAGTTTCCTCAATTTGTCCAACACTCCTTAATTTCACAAAACAAATCTCAATTTTCACAACTCGCCTATATTTTACCAAGTTGATTCGAATTTTGCCAACTACTCTAGATTTTGCCAACTCGCCATAATCTTACAGAAAAAAACGCAATTTTTACATCTTCTCTGAATTGGCCAAGTCACTTCGAATTTTATCAACTCTCCTTTTTTGCACAAGGCACAATTTTGATAACTCCCCTGTATTTTACCAAGTGGCTTCGAATTTTGCCAAGAGTTCTTGGTTTTTCCAACTCTCCTTAATTTCACAAAACCAATCCCAATTTTTACAACTCACCTGTACTTTACCAAGTGGTTTCCAGTTTTGCCAATTTCCCTAGTTTTTGCAAAGTTTTCTCGATTTTGTCAACTCTCCTTAATTTCACAAAAACAATCCCAATTTTCACAAATCACCCGTATTTTACCAAGTGGATTCGAATTTTGCCAACTGCCCTAGATTTTGCCATTTCCTTGATTTTGCCATCTCACCACAATTTTACAGAAAAAAATCCCAATTTTACATCACACCTGATTCTTGCAAAATCACTCTGAATTTGCCAACTCTCCTAGATATTGCAAAGTTGCCTCGATTTTGCCAATAGGCCATAATTTTACAGAAAAAATATTGCAATTTTTACATCTCACCTGAATTTTGTCAACTCTCCATGATT
Source organism: Ryuthela nishihirai (assembly GCA_038380435.1). Lineage (NCBI taxonomy): Eukaryota > Metazoa > Arthropoda > Arachnida > Araneae > Heptathelidae > Ryuthela > Ryuthela nishihirai. The sequence goes on from JAWZYU010000001.1 coordinate 80,818,976, forward strand.
TTGCCAAGTCACTCCGAATTTGCTGTCCCTAGATTTTGCCAACTGCCCCCTAGACTTTGCCAACTCACCATAATTTTACAGAAAAAAATCCAAATTTTCACATCTCACCTGAATTTTTCCAAGTCATTCCGAATTTTGCCAACTCCCTACGTTTTGCCAACTCACCATAATTTTACAGAAAAAATCCTAATTTTTACATCTCACCTTAATTTTTGCCAACTCCCCACAATTTTGCCAAGTCACTCCGAATTTTGCCAACTCCCCAAGATTTTGCCAAGTTGTCCTGATTTTGCCAACTCCCAAAGATTTCACCAAGTCACTCCAAATTTTGCCAACTCCCAAGGATTTCACCAAGTCACTCCAAATTTTGCCATCTCCCTAAGATTTTGCCAACTCACCTGTATTTTACTAAGTGGCTTCGAATTTTGCCAACTGCACTAAATTTTGCCATCTCTCCATTTTCCAAACTGCCTTAGATTTGCCAAGTTGCCTCGATTTTGACAACTCCACTTAATTTTCCAAAAAAAAAACTACAAATTTTCACAACTCACCTAGATTTTACGAAGTCGCTTCGAATTTTGCCAACTCCAAGTTACTTTGGGAGGAAGCCTCCCCCCATCCCCCCATGGCTATGCCCCTGTGTGTTCCATTTAAATGCCAAAATTCACTCTTCAATGTACAGCACATGTTCCAAAACAATAAGAATAGCAGTCTGGGGTTAGGTTACTGTTACATGTTTTGTCCCACTTGGCAATCAGTGTTGCCAGCCACAAAACGTAAAATATCTAGTATCCTCCCAGTTGTCTGGAGGTATTGGTATAGGGAGATCTTAATAGGAGTCAAAATGACCAATAACATAAAAATGTGACATGCTAGCCATTTTTTAAGGCCAGTTCTGAAATCAGCACCAAAAAAATAGTTAAAGGCAGCTACAATTTTTCATGTTATAAAAAACCTTGTAAACCAGTGTTATGTATGTCCTCTAATAAGTCCTTTGAAGGTTAATTTGATCTGTTTGATGTTTTATTAACCATCAGTAATCTACTTAATAAGCCATGGTGTGCAATCTACAGACTACCCTTAGGTACTAGTAAATTTGGAACTTAGCCATCATCTGAAATTAGAATTATATGAACTTTAATATAATTTCACATCATGATGACTATTATATAAATTTCTTCTACTCTCAAATATTAAGTACTTCATTCTGTAGATTTGTGACCATATTACTGCTTACATTTCTAAACTTGTTGCTACTTAAATTCTGTGACTGTAATGGTATTATCTCACTGTTAATATCTTCAAGTGTAAAAATGTTTAGCATTACCTACTGATTTTATCTATTTTAAACCATAGCTTTGATCATTTCAGTTGCATCAATGACTTGGGAATTATTGTTGTTATCCTTAGTTTCAGTCAGTTTATGAAGTTCATTCAGGAAATGGAAACATTTTTATGTCCTTCAGCATTCATATATATGTATTCATGGGAATCAACTTTCTTCTCTTCATCCTTCTTGATATCTTTTTGTGTGATGCATGATAACTCCAATTTCTCCATTTTAAATTCTGTCTATGTTCATCCAGTTGTTCTTGAATATTATCCACTTTTATTTTTCTGAATCACCCCTAGGTGTTTTCTTGCTATCTTGGCAAGTATTTCTTATCTTTAGTTTGGGGATCCTTTGAAATACTGAACAATATCTGACTACTGCTTCTACTACATAGCATTCAATTTACTTTATCTTGCAGCGTGATGAACTCATCTAGATGCACTATGATGTTGTAACTTTTTTAAAACTCCACAATGTCATGGTGATTATCATTACCTCTCTTCACACAGTAACAGAACAGTCTTCATATACTTCTTCACTACTTCATATATGCTTGAATAAAGCTATCATATATAACTCCATTGGCTGTATGAGAACTGTAGTGTTTTGAGGGAGAAACACCACCTTGAAGTTGAGGTCACTCATTAAAATTTTTTTAAGGTCGATAGGATGTCCTGTTGTATTATCTAATAACAAATGACACTGACAACAAATCTTTTTTTCTTTCATAGTATGCCATCATCAGTCAGACACAGTAGCTATTAAACTACTGCTGAAATCATCCAGACATTATTGCTATGTCCTTTAAAACATGGAGGAGTTTGAACTTATAAATTTTCACAGGTTTGAGGAACACATCCTCAGAAGTATTGGTACATGACATGATAGTGAGTCTGTTTCTGTTACCTTCACTCCTAAAGCATCTCAATTAAAATTTGTTAATATCTGTATCCTTTGACAAGCATCTTAAATTCTTCTTGATTATGTTTGTGACAGCAACTTCACTATGTATGGTGCCAAAGTGATACACTTATTGGCACCTAAAATTGTAAGCTAGCTTTTGCTTCAAATGCCTTCTGAATTTCCATTAATCAGAATGTTATTTTTTCTAGAATTATGCATGTATATCATTATATGTTATTAGGACTGTTTCTGTCTTCTTGTGATGAGATTTATACAGCATTTTCACTTTGTTAGTCATTTCTTCTGCATTCAGTTTCTCCTAAAACTTTTCTCAACAAGGCCAGCCATTAAATCAAGTGACCTGAATGTTCACCATGCCAACGTTTAGATCACTTATAATGTTAGTTAAATATTCATCTTGTGAAACTTTCATTTGCATTTCTATCCTTTTGAATACATCACAATATGCTGTTGTTGTCATCATCATTGAAGAAATTCATCATTATTTACTGCAGCTAATTGTGAATATTATTATTTAATGAATATATTCGTTTTTTTTTTCTTTTAAATATCAAATCCCAATTGAAAAAAATGCATAATTATCATCTGAAAGGAAAAATAATTAAACAATTTAATCACAAAATTCACTGTTAAGACATGGATAACCACAAAATTCACTGTTAAGACATGGGTAAGACTTTTTTAGCTTCTATCATGTAGTAATTTCAGCTCAATTTCTTAGGATGATGTTGCTTTTACTTAGTAAAGTCTGATGTTCTGTATTTATTGTTATGTTATATGCCAGTTCACTATGTGAGCATTTTTCAATATTAATATGTTATATAATGTATCAATAAAAGCAGCACATCAGATTTTACTAAGTAAAAGTAACATCATGCTAAGGAATATGAGCTGAAACTACTACATGTTGTGAACTACAATAATGTAAGCTAGAAAAGCTTTATCCATGTCTGTGTTTATGAACAGAATTAAAATCAATAAAAGCAGCACATCAGATTTTACTAAGCACATCAGATATCAATGCACATATGTAATATCATCAGCACATCAGATAATACAATGCATTTAAACTTGTTCTTAACAGTGCATTTTGTAATTAAATTGTTTAACCATTCACCACTGTGTATTCAATTTAATTTATAAAGGAGAAATAATGTTTAAAAATGTGATTTTTTTGAAAAAAATGAATACATCATTAGAGTTTTTTTTACTATTAGCATAATACATTTGTGTATACATAAGAATCCATGGGTGAATGCAAAGAATCAGTGAATATATAAGCAAGTTAGCCTAGATTTAATGGATTTCCTTGACAGTTCTGTTACTTATTGGCTGATAGTTTTAAATAGAATGTTTAGAAATTCATTTTATTTAATATATTCCTTTAATATATATTCAACATCCAATTCTTTACATTTCCTGATAGAGGTGAACAAGCAGTTACAGAAAGCAGAAGAGTTGTTTAAGAAAAAGGAGAAAGAACATGAAGATCTGAAAACATCTAAAGAAGCATTAGAAAAAGCTGCAGATAAAACAGAGAGAAGCAAATGTAAATTGGAACAAGAGGTAATATCATAATCCTGTTAACTCATTTTATTGATTATATATACTACTCTATAGTTGAAATTGCCCAACCCAGGGGGGGAGCAATTGGATTTGCATGCAAATCAGCATGTGAGTGCAGGGCATTCAAGTGATTACAATTCCATGACAAACACGTATCTGTGGGAGATCACAGGATGAATGCTGAGCACCTAAACCAAATGCTTCGGACATTGTAGTTGTCTGCAACAAGTTATGAAAGAGTGTTGATAGCAGATATTGAGGATGAAATGTAGAAGATGCCATTGCAACTCTTTTCTCAAACCATATCAAGCTGGATGCTTTTGAGCTTGGTCAGATTGTAGGACTGTCTGAGCTGGATGATCTACTGACTGTATTGCTGCACATATAGGCTGCAATACAAGGATGGTTGAACGTTTTTAACAATAGTCTTCTATAGGTACTCAGTCTTCACACAAGTCAAACACTGTCAGACACACAACAGTGTGGTAGATTGCCAGATTTGTTTTCAGATTGTTAGCAGATCCAACTACAACCATAGTCCCCATTTGACAAACTATAACTGCTACCATGGAAGTTCCATTATGGCCAAGACCATAGCCAGAAAACTAGCAGATGCAGGACTCTGGACTCAGCATTCACTGCATAGATTGCCCTTGACCATATGCCATTAGGGATATCTATCAGGTTTAGGTGATGGACTGGTGTTGGATTAGGACTATCTAGAATGAGAGATAGCAACTTGTCTTCAGTGATAGCCCTAGTTCTGTCTGAGTATTGATGATCGTCACATCCACATCTAGAGATGACACAGCCAGAGGGCAGATCCACCATCAACCAGATATGTAATACTTCTTGCCCACAGGATGTCCTCTTAGGGTACCATCAGTTTTGAAAGCAGATCACCTCTGGTATATTTAATCCATAATGTGAAAGTCTGGCAATATGTCACAATGTCCTACAACCAGTTGCACTACCATTGATTAATCTGAAATAATCCACTACCAAAATTAATCTGAAATAATATCCATCATTCTGATGGATATCCCTAATGACATCTTCCAGCAAGATACTGCCATCATCTTCAGGGTATATCTGGATCTGAAAGGCATCCAGACTTCTGTTTCTAATCATATCCCCAGACCTGTTGCCTATGGAACCCCATTTGGGACTTGATCAAGCATTGTCTGCAAGCTTACCTTCAACTGACTCAAAATACAGCTGTGCTATGGGATCAATGGCATGTGGCAACACCATCAGACACCCCAGGACACACCAGATATCTCTAAGTTGCAACATGTCACTGAATGTATCACGAACCATGGCAGTTTCACTACATACTAAAGGACATGTATTTTACCATATGCCATTCATTTAATTCATTGCATTGAGCTGTAAACGAAATTATGTTTATACCCATCTGATCATCTTGTGTCTGGCATGGTCTTCAGAAGATTCCAACCATTCCTGAGTGGGACAATTTCGATTTTGAGTAGTGTACATAAACACTTAAAGCAAGGATAATCAACCCATTGTCTACAAATACATTTTATCAAGCCCAGTATCATAATTAAGCTCTGACTATAGGTGAATTTACTTAAGTTTCAATTCCAGGAAAGCTTGAAACTTAAAATGAAAATAAAATAAATATTTTAATATTGTTTTAAGCAGTATTTTTAAAGGCATCAAAAGCTTATCCTTTTCGCTACCATACCAACCCAAAACAGCCCAAGTTGCAGGTACGAGGTAGTGAAGAGGAAGAAATAACATTGGTTGGGCAAGTCCATTTAAAATCTCGATCATTTTGGGCTGTTATGGTAGTGAAAGGGTTAAAGAAGCATAGTTGAATTTATTTAATGTGTACATTGTTATTTTCCTTTTTAACCTTGCCATAGTTAGCATTTGCAGCAATTATAATATATTTATTTACTATAATATTTTCATACTCTATACAAACAGGACTTTAAATATGTGCATTTAAAGTTTGATTATATTTATCTGATCAGTAATCAAAGAAAGATAATGTTAAGCTACATATACTGGAGATACTTTGCATATTCAGTATATATCATATTTATTTTGTGAGAGAGGCTGGCTCTGTCAGTAGTGTGCCAGGCTCATAATCTGATGTTTTCCAGTTTGAACTGCAACTGTGCCATCTCTATTAACTTCACTCAGCTTACAATGAGATAGGAGACATAGTGGACTTGAAAAAGCCGCCATCTATTGAATGGGATATTAAGCCATGACCTTTTGTGTAGGGGAGCCATCCCTGTGCACATTAAAGAATATATGGATGGCCTTGATAAGAGGCTTCTGTCTTCTAACAGCTGTCTAGTTAATCCCTTCCCCTGTCTCCTTGGAGTTCTTGTGACTTATTACACAGGTAGTGGCTTATTACTAGCCATTTAGCTGTGTAATAAGCCACTAACTTATTAGTGCTACTCTGAGATAAAACAACCCAGCCCATATTTATTTTATTTATGTATCAATATGGTACATGGACTATAACTGGTTTGTATTATAATGGACCTGGATAATGTCCCAGACTTGCCATGGAATGGGTGCAAAATTTTCCATGCAATATGTGAATTACCTAATTCTGTGCTGTTTGCATAAAGCAGGGGTTTGTGTAGTTTTTTACTATGATACCTTTTCAAGTTAAAATTTGTAACAGTGAAGAATTTGGGTCTATGTTCTGATGGGAATGGGCCCTGCCAACAATATGTAGTGTTGAGGTGTGAATGCCTCCACTGTAGATTCCTGTTTACTTGTACCATATATACTACCCTTCAAATTCGGTATTAGCACTATTAGCACAGTGTATTAGTCTAAATCTTTAACCCATCCTGTGTCTAGGTCGTTTATACACATTGACAGAATCTGAAATGAGAGGCTAAGGATGTCTGTGTCCATTTTTAATACAACAAAAAATTCGATTTAAAAAAATGAAAATTGCCATTTGAAAATTTTTTATATACATCTGATAAAAATACGTTATTCAGACTTGAAAAATAATACTTCTTTTTTCATCTCATGTATATTTTATTAAACTAGGATATAAATAATTTGTTAAAGCCATCTGATCACCATTTGTTAGATCTGATACATGGTATTGCTGATTTATTTGTTAACATTGCTCTATGTTAAAGCAACTCCCTGATTTAAGCTCACAAGTTTGAGTTGAACTATTATCAATAAATTTTTCCTTAAAATTTGTAAAATCTGAAAATTAATTTAAAAATTTGCTATTTTTTGAAAACAGAAGATTTTGGAAGTGATTTCAAAGTTTTTTTTTTTTTTCCTTTTATACTCTTTTCTGCCTTAAATCTATTTTAATATTCCTAGAATTATATTTATTATTTATATCATTTATCCCAGCATTCTATGTGTTATTTCTGCTCTTCAAATCGAAATTATAAGTAACAAGAGCTTCTTAGCCAGAGCAAGGCCAAAGCTTGTTGTGAAGACTGCCTGCAGTGTCAGAGCAGAGCAGGTACCATGACCTAGTTAATTTCTGATGTATGAGGTAGTTAAGTGGCTACATAGCGGATTGTTTACAGTGAACATTGTTTTCACACATTGAACAATGTCACCATGTATCCAGTTAGTATTTATACTTTTATATTTAAACCTTCGTTTTCATTTCTGTAGATTTATTTTATTTCTGTTAATTATTAATCTATTGGTTGGTTGATCTATCAATAGATTATTATCTTATCATTAGTTATGCTACATCAGTTAGCTTACAAGTTGTCACTGATATTTTATTTAACATTGCATTAGCTTATATGTTAACTTTTCTTTTATTATTCAAGTTGATGTTTGCCACTAATTCTGGTGTTGGTGAGTTCCTTCTATGTATGCCCATTTCCATTTGTGAAGGCACAATCATTAATGAAAAGTGCACAACCTCTATATCTGGGATCGTTACCCAGTTATAGGGGTTGTGCATTTTTCATTTGAATGACCTTTATATTTATTTTCAAATACCATCGAAATACAACTGCCCTGTGTTTTATCAATGGAAACCCACATTCAAAACTTCATAACTTTTAACATTTTTTTTTATAGAAATGTGGGGCAAAATAGAGATCTAAGTTAAATTATTTGTTGAGTATGCAAAAAGTAATGAAAGCTGCAATATTTAATAGTGTCATTACCATCAGGATAGGCTGCTACAAAATTGGCAAAACTAAAACTGTATACTAGAAACATCTACACAAACTTCTAAAATGCACTTCTTTTAGTGAAAAATTATGAATAAACTCGATATATTTGGTATTTACCTATAAATTACCACTTTGAAGTCAATTCAAATTTTTAGATACTGTTTTTTATTAATATATATATATATATTTATTAATAATTTAATTTAAAAAAATTAACTGTTTTTTATACAGATTTTTAGAGGAAAAATTGTCTTGAGCCAGGTGGGATATGAACCCATGACCTCCTGAAAACATGTCAGGTGCTCTGGACCACTGAGCTACTAGCCGCCAATCAAGATCTCCTCTAATTTGGAGATACAATCTAATTAGAAGAGATCTTGATCGGCAGCCAGTAGCTCAGTGTTCCAGACCACCTGACATGTTATCAGGAGGTCATGGGTTCGTATACCACCTGGCTCAAGACAATTTTTCCTCTAAAAATTTGAATCAACTTCAAAGTGGTAATTTTAGTGAAAAGTCTCATATAACAGATGTTATATGTGTTCCAATTAATTTTGAAATAAATTCTTACGACTGACAATTAAGTAACTAAACTTCCATAGCTTTAATTACCAAATTAATATTGCCCAAAATTGAGATGATTCAATTTGGATCTTTAACTTATCTTTCTGCCTGATATTTTCCATAAGTTTGTTTTTGGTTAGAGAGCTTTAAATTTGACATTGTAGAAATTCTCCAATAATTTGGTAGCGTAGCATATATTGCCATATTCCACAAAGTCGCATTAGTTTTCTAGTCATAAGTAAAAATTTGAAATATTTGCAGGGTTATTTTGTATTTAATAAATTCTTGTGCAGTGTAGCAGAACAATTGGAAATTATTGGCTTATTCATTTTTCTTTTGAAAAAACAGTATTTTCCTGAGATTCACTGAAGTGATATTGATAGTCACTCAAAAGCCAAGTGTGAAAAGCCAACACTTATGTAGAACAACTACTACTCATTGGTCAAATGATCAGTGCCACTTCAGTGAGTTTCTGTAAGGTCAATGAGTGCCAATATGTAAATTGAAGCTCTATTAGCATGTGCCAATGTCATTGGCATCAGCGTTGAGATTTATCTCCGCAAATATTCCCTGCCCTTCCCACGGTCAGTAGGGGACACCGATGGGCTTGGAAAGGCCGCTGTCCGTCGGATGGATGTTAAGCCGTGGCCCCATGTGCAGGAGAGCCATACCCTGTGCACGTTAAGGAACACGCTGGATGGCCTTGACGGGAGACTACCATCTGTCTCCCAACAGCTGTTCCAGTGGGTGTCCCCTCTCCCAACCTTCTCTGAGCCGTAGGGGTCCATGTGACCTGGCCATCAAGGCACTTTTTTGCACACCATGAGCTAACCATGGTGTGCAAAAAAGTGCCGCCAGAGGTAAAACAACCCAAACAACCCAAGCCAATGTCATTGGCAACATAACCCATTTTGTGTATTATAAATGCATTGTCAGTTAAATACCACATTAATAGTATTCTAACTTGGATCTTACTTAACTAAGAAAGTTGGAATCACTGCCATCTGAATTCACTGGTAGACTAACAGGAAAATTCATGAAATTTTGTAGTTGCCTTTTGGGAGGAGAAGACATCAGGAGTAAAATGTTTCCCTTGAACATAAATGACAATCACAGCATTACCTGTTGACTTTTTAACATCTATAAATTAATAAATATTTTGTGGAAAAAATTTTGCCAACATACAGGACTTGAACCTGCATCTCTCCAGAAACATGCCAGGGTATTCTACCATTGAACTAATGCCAACTCTGTCTTTTTTCCACTAATTTAAGACTTTAAAGTCATCACCAAGAGTTTTGCCACCAACTGTTGGTGTCATTTGTGAGTTTAAAGTCTTAGTGGAAAAAAGACAGAGCTGACATTAGTTCAACAGTGGAATACTCTGGCATCTGTTTCTGGAGAGATGCAGGTTCAAGTTCCGTATGTCAGCGAAATTTTTCCACAAAATATTTGTTTCCCTTGTTTCATCACGATATTAATCATATGCAAGTTGATGAAAATATGCTAAGAGGCTTTTTTTTTTAATCTGCTGTCGATTTAAACTATTCCTGAATGCTAACTTCATGTTGTGCAAATATATCACATTGTTTGGATCACTCTTAGTTTAAACAACTCTTTTTTTTTATCAAATTATTCCATTTATGCTGAAGGTATTTAATAGTAATATAATTATTTACAAATATTTTCAGAGTTTTACTTTATATGTAATATGTATGTTCTCCATGTAATGATCTTCTCAAGAATGAAAATCTGTTTTCAATTTTTACCAGGTATCCTCTCTTGAGTTAGTATGCAAACAGTATGAGGCTTCCCTGGAAGAAAAAGATGCAGAGATTAAGAGCTTATTAGGCCAACTGGATAAACATAAGCACATCACTGAAATGATACATGAGATTACTAGTGGCAGAACAAGTGTTGCCTCACTTCTGGACAAATAGTAAACACTGTCAAATTATCATCTAATGGATTATTTTCAGCTTAGTTATTAATTTAAATGCTGAAATAATCAGAAGATGTAAATATTAATTTAGTAAAAGCCAAACGCCTATCATTGATTATACATCACCTATTCAATAAGTTGGACTACAAAACTGATCACTCACAACTGCTTATTGTATGGTTGTAAAACAGTTAATATTTTTATTTTATACTATATCTCCAAAAATTTTATATTTATTAAATGTTCATTGATGGTAGAAATTATTTTGGCTGCTATATAATGACTGTTGATATAACTAGTATGAAATAAAATATAAAAGAAATGTAAAATGTATTATATTATATATTATTAGCACATAAGTCAGTTTCAATATGAATAAATTCCCCATAATAAATGTAGCCAAGTATATTTGGCTGTTCTGTTGTGCGTTTGGTACATTTCACTACAAAGCAGAGAGTTATACATTCAGATCCTGGCTAAGGTATGGATATATATGTTGTATTTCTGCTGAGATTTTGCCTAACTTGACTTGTAGGTCTTTTATTACAAATTGCACAGACTGATTCTTGTCACACCACCTCTGTGGTAAGTAGCTGCCTTAGGAAAAAGATTTTTTTAACTAGTTTTATGTTTATCAGAAAACGAAAAAATTGTAACTCTTAGAAGGTAGTTCTAGAAACTTCTGTTTACTGGCAGTTGTGTAGTTTTCTTGAAACTGTCCCCAATAAATATCTGAGAACCATCAATGGATTCTCACTTCTCAAATCACATGATGCTCAGGCAAAAAATCTAGAAAGTCTGAAAGTTTTTGGAAATTACTTGGAAGCAGAACAGCCATCCTTGTTACATGTACAATTCACACCTGCTAGAGAAAATAGGATTTATTATTTTTTTTGTAGTGGTTAGCACGCTTGGCTACTGATCTAAGGGACCTGGGTTCGAGTCCCGGATAAGGCATGGCTGTTTGTGTTGTTTTTCTGCTGAGGTCCTGCCATCCTCTCAGACCTTCTACTATGGCATATAAACTGACAGGTTCCTGTTAGACCTCTGTGGCAAGCAGCTGCTTGAGGGAGTATTTATTTTTATTTTATTACAATTTTTATTCATTTTCTAGCTTTATTTTTTTAATTCTTTAATTTTGTTTCCCTCATTTTTTATCCTTTTGATTTCACTTTTTTTGTAGTATTTATGGGTAAAAACCATAAGTTTATTTCTGTGCACTGTTTGGGAAGAAAACATCTTATGAGACATTTGCCAGGGAAAAAAGTTCTATGCTGAGGACAGTGTACATTTACCGAGGAAATAGTGTATATATTTTTAAACTTATTTTTTGTTTCATTTTCTGCTTTATTATATTACCATTTGATATTTTGTTGTTTGTTTTTATCATTTCCCTCCCTCTCTATTTTGCATTATTATTCTCCTTTTTGTTCTTAATACTGGATGAGAAATCTTGTTTTGGTTGCTCTAATGTTGACAGGAAGGTGAGCCACTCAGCATTATTCTGCAACACATCCTTGTATGTGTGATGGGGGATGGTCAAGGTTTTTTACTTATTTTCAGTTTTCCATTTTCGTTTATTTTCTTATTTCTTCATTAAATTTCATTTTAAACATGCAAACAGTTGATGCACAATAAGCAATTACACCTATCCCTCGATTTACACCGTATTCAGTTCACACAATTTTGGCTTTGCACGGTCAAAAAATGCAACCAGTTTTGATTTACACGGTACTGACTGAGATTTCCTTTCTATGTACGTCTCAGTCAGTACTGTGTAAATCGAAATTGGTTGCATTTTTTGAACGTGCAAAGCCAAAATTGTGTGAACTGAGTACCGTGTAAATCTTTTTCTATATTTACACTCACTATTTATAGTACAGCATATCCATAAATGTTTTTTTTTTTTTTGCCATTTTCAACACATCGGATAGAGAAGAATCCTAGAAGTTACTAGCTTTTACAGGCCTTCTCACACAAGAGCATGCCCTACTAAGACCAAAGTCATGTAATGCTCCAAAATGTATATTTAAGGTTTCCGAATAGCTTGGATGCCAGGCAATTTCTCTTGCCAATTAAATTAAATAAGTTATTTTCTTATTGTTAGTGGTGTTGCTGCAGAAAAAAAACTAAATTAGTGATTGTCAATATAAACTATAATCAAATCTTAATAAACTCTGCCCAAGAGAAAAAATAAGAAGTCAAAACTATTTCATAAAACAAATAATATTTATTCAAAAATCTAGACTCACCAAGAATCTTTATCACAAAAGCACAAGTTTTTTTTAGCAAAAAAATAACAACAACCTCACAATAACTAATTTTTTCACTAACATGGACTGCTCAATTGTTCACTCAACTGACTCTACTAACGTCCTAACTCTTACTTGACCTAACATCACCTGCTACAGGGTGAATATATATATATAGGGTGGTGCCAAAAGGCTGTTTTATCAAGGTCATACTGGTGTCCTGAGAGGACGTGCTCCATGATGTCGCAATGGGGATTAGTAAGCTAAAGGATTTACATAATCGTGCATTCTTTTGTGCCTTTGTTCTTCATTTAGTGAATCTTTCTCTCTGTGAGGTCTTTCGGGTATTTTTTTATCATGCCGAACTGTGTGGTAGCAAAATACATGAATAATTCTTCTTACTATACATCTGGCATGCAAACTGACACATGCATAGTACGCTGATGGAAGTCACATTTGAATAATATAATTGCACTAACTATGGCATAATGGGACGTGTCTTTCCACACACATTAGCGGCTGTGAATCAAAAAGAGTAATTGCACATACACAACTTCTCTTGCGGTATGGGCGAAGAGAAATGATTCAACTGAAATACTAGGCCCCAAAATAATATAACGTGAATAAAGTAACACTGGTTAAATAAAAGTGAATGGATGAACCATAACAGTCACTGCTGACCACTACCTCAGAAAGAGCTAAACCAACACAAAAAGTTTTGCCCTGCTGAAACAGTCACTAGGTCCCTAACCACTGTGCCAGTTGTCGCCTTCCTCACAGATCTACTATTTTGTGTTAAACTGACAGGCTCCTGTCAGACCTCTGTGACAAGCAGCTGCTTGAGGAGACTTTTTTTTTTACACATATATATATATTTTTTCATTTATATATTTTTGCACCTTAGAATTTCCAATTAATATTTCTTACTGATGATTTTTGTTTTTCTATGATTATATTTAAAATAGCAATGCAATTAATGCTTTATGCCCCGTTCTTTTCATGGAGTTAAGAGTAGCAATTCTGCATTAACAATACTACAGAATTTGTACGAATTTCCTTATGGACAACCCACTTAAGTGGTAACAGCCATTGTCAGTGTTTGTTTCACAATAACTCTTGAATGTTTGCCTTGATCAGCTTGATATTTTATACACTGATTCTGTATATAAAAGTGTCAAGTTTGAAGATAAAATAGATTCGCTGATAAACTAAAATGACAGTGTTAGTCATTTGAGCAGAATAAGTAATATTCGTTTACTACAAATATTAAACAAGTAAAGATATTTGACAGCTATTTTCTGCATCATATTTTGCTCTTTTTCAATCATCTGCATCATATTTTGTTCTTTTTCGATCATCTGCTTAAAATATGGATCTATCTTATCAAATACGCCTGTTAGCAACAGGTAGAAAATTTTATGTTGAACTACACATACGGTTGCCATGTTTCACCATCAATTTTACAAGGGTTTTTTTTTTTAAACCACCATATCGCCTAGAAATTTCACGTGAATGCTAACAGCAACAAAAGTTATTTTATCTCTGTGATCCTATGATATTTATTAAAAAAAATTGATGCTGAACAAGGCAATGCATATGAAACTCCAAACCTTTTTGTAGTTCAAATATGAAATTTTCTACCTATTCCTGAGTCAAAGAAGTTCTTTGCCTAAGTTACATACACTTGTGCTCCAAAGTTAAACAATAAATGCAAAAACATCTCGTGCGACAATTGACAATAAATAAAAGTTGTATTTTTTAAATAAAAACGACAGCGTTCAAATATGCGCACAAAATTTTTATTAAACAATCGTGCATGCGAAACAGAGTGTACAAAGCACCTCATTTATATGTACGCATTACTTCGTGTTAGAGTCTTGACGTAAGACAACTTTATATAATGGCCGTTAGAGATCTTTTGAATGAAGAAATGAGCCTCAAGGCTTCAGTCTGATAGCAAGATTTCTAAATGTAAATTGTAGCGTTTTGTAAGTGCCTCTGGAATTGATTTCAAACAAACCATCGCTAGAAGACCTGTTCCTAGGCGTTTAAAGGCCACATTGACAAGAGATCATTGTTACCTGCTCCTAATGCAAGGCACCATAGAACCCATATAGCATAACAGCTCGTTTTTGACCTCGCTGTGAAACTGTCCAAAAAGCATGCAGATCATCTTTATACAAGACAATAGGTTGTGTGTGTCCCTTTGATTTCCAAGCACCACAGAACCTGATTTAATTAATCTGGCCATCAATGGGGCAATGACAGATGAATCCCCATTTAGTTTCCAAACCAGTTCCTGATGACGGTCTGGAGACAGCTGGTAACCATATATCATCCCGTTAACCTCCTGGAAAGAGATTTTGAACTGGTAGTGTGGGCAGGCTTCAATCTCAATAGCCGTACAAAAATTCCTCTTTTCAGGGGGGACTGTAACAGCTTTAAGACCTAAATCCAATGGAAAGTGTTTGGGACACTCGAGGACAACACATCAGCAGTGTCAATCTATCTTCCAGGAGCTCCAATCTGCACTCGCGCATGAATGTAAATTATCCCTCAAACCCGCATTGGCACCTTAATTTACATCATGAGTTGTTTTGCAGCTTGTGTAGCTGTCTGAAGTGATCACACACCATATTAAATTCCTGAAAAGTTGTTCCATTATGCATTTTTTTCCAGTGAAAACTTGACCATATTAAAGACCATATTGAACTTTAACCTGCCGTTTTGAGGTAATTTTCTGATTTAAATAGCTAATAATTCACTGAAATTCGTTTGTTTTTCAAATATTAATAGGATATATGATCCTGGATTTCATCTGTTCGTTTCATTGAAATCCAATTAAGGACTTGTTGCAATTCGAGTTTGTTGCTTAACCTTTGAGAACCATATATTTACTACACCCATACTAAGTGGAAATAACTGGAGGAAAATATATGATTTAGAAAATCTTTTTCGAAAATTCTTTACTGGTTTGAAATTTAGAGTGAAAACAAATTTTTAAAGGATTTTGCATTTCGCGCAAATGATTACTGCTGCCATTTTTGTTTTAATTATCGTATCCATTTCATGTAGCCGTCCCGTGGCCGAGTGGTTAGCACGCTTGGCTACTGATCTACGGGACCTGGGTTCGAGCCCCGGATAAGGCATGGCTGTTTGTGTCGTTTTTCTGCTGAGGTCCTGCCATCCTCTCAGACCTTCTACTCTGGCATATAAACTGGTCAGGCTCCTGTCAGACCTCTGTGGCAAGCAGCTGCTTGAGGGGTATTTATTATTATTATTATATCCATTTCATATTTGAACTGTACACATATTTTTCTGTAATGAAACAGTATAAACAATAGCGTCATGGTCAAGGAAACTTCTAAACTTCGACCTAGATAAGATGGATGTGTATGGCATGCTGATCAAAGGGACTTGGCTAACGTATGTATATTTGTTTTGTCATTCTGCTGAGGTCTTGCCTCCTTTACAGACCTACTATGGCGTTTAAATTGACAGTCTCCTGTCAGATCTCTATGGGATGCAGTTGCTTGAGGAGAGACTTTTATCCTATAACAATACTGTTTTCAACTCGGCATATTCGCGATGTTTATTCCTGCATAATTTTTTTTATAGTAGTGAAATCACTGATTGTTGAATCTAAATTAGATTAAAGTGTTATGGATTAAGATAAATATCGATAATATTAAAATTCCTCCAGCATGGATTTTGATCGCATCAAGAGTAGCTACTGCCACAGCAGTAGACTGGGATCCGAACTTTACAGGTGTAAAATTAAAGTCCTTGGAATAGGGAGCCCCACATTGGAGGCTAATTTCCCCAAGAGCTAATATTAACTTGAACTTGAGTCATAGTAGTTGCATATGATCACAGTGAAATGAAGATTTTCGCTAAGTAACAATCTTTGGCTAAACACGAAAGGAGCTGTGCATCCTGCACCGACCAAGACTAGTTTCTTCCTGCTACAATCAACAGTGACAGTCATGTGCTGTGCCTGTTATTGAACAGCAGGGTGAAATGTGAACAAAGGACTCCAGTTCCCCTATGCAGTTAGGTCGTGTGGCTGAATGAGATTCAAAGTGTAGTTGAAACAACTGGAAAAGCAGAAAACACTGCCTACTGAGGTGAGGACTGGTCATTGGAGCGTGAGAGGTACGAGTGAGCTAAGAACTCTTTCTTCTCTCGTAGCCTAGGACAATGAGGTAACTAAGATATACAATATTGGTCTCTCTCCCCTTTTTAGTTAATATTATTTGACAGCTTTTTAGCCGAATTGTTATAAGCTGCACTGCACGATCTATTGCCTTTGTGTCTTCTTCCTGCCAGCTTTAGCTATGCCAAATGGATTACTAAATAAAACTGTCATTTGAGCAAATTATGTGTGTTTTCTTAGTACACTGATTTCCATAAATTAAAGAAATTTCTTGTATTAAGTCAATGGAAAGCTAACGTCAAAGCTCTATAACTTTTAAAATAAGTTGTTTTGAAAAATGTGATTGCAGATAAATATCTCAATTAAATAAATAAATATCTCGTTTTTCAGAAATATTCGTTCAGTATTTCATGAGCTATGGAAGTCTGAATATATAAAAATAATAAATAAAAAAAAAAAAAGCAATACCAGTCTTAAGAAACTTATACAAAACTGTAGAATAGTGAAAGAATTCTTTACACAAAGTTCTAAAATACAAACTTATTTTATTAAACACTTTGATCCAATACTTATTACTAAGTTTTAATTAACTTTTGAAGTCAATTTTTGGGGCAGGCATTGTTATCAGTAAATATTCAAACTTCCATAACTCTAAATATTGAACGAATATTGTTAAAATTGAGATATTGATTTATTTGATTGAGATTTTTATCTGCAATTACATTTTACAAAGCAAAATAAACTTATTTTAGAAATTATAGAGCTTTGGTGTTAGCTTCCCATTGACTTAGCATAGGGATTTTCCTTAATTTATGGAAACCAGTGTAGTAGCTGCCAATTAATTAATCACAGACAGAAAATGGCTAATAGGAGTTTCGTCACCACTTACATTGCAGCTACGAGGTACATTACAGCTACTCAATCGAATGCTGCAAACTCATAGATATCACAATGTTATGTTTCTTTCCCTGTACCCTCCTTTTTTTATCTTGACATCTCCCCCCAAAACAGTGGTGGGTTTGGGTCGACACTAGTCCACTCCATTTTTATGAACAATTCGGGACATTGATTTCTAATTTTGTGCCTCCATGAAATGCCAATATAGCCACATTCTCTATCATCATTCAGTAGGGCTGAAACTCCTTGCTGGTCATTGTTCAGTGTGGCTGAATAATCTTGCGATCGAAACATTGCTATCTTCTTCGGGCCATTCGAATTTGTCGTCTTCATTCTCTAAACTATCAATGAATGCAAATAAAATGTTCAGAATTTCTTCCTTATTTAATATTTTGTTATGAGCAGCCATCTCAAACAAGAAAATAAAATATACAAATTTAACTCAACTCGAAAATTTTAACAGTTGCAGAAGTTCCGGTCCCCGAAATACTCTAAAAAATACAGTAGGAAAACGAATTAATATAACAAGTAATATTTCAAGCTCCTGTTTTATACATTCCAAATCTATTTTCATTGCAATCTTTGTTTCGTGTGAAAATGAAAAAGAATATAGGTGTGAACAGGCTGCTTTTTTGCCAAAAGGTCTAGTAAATTTGTTCGACCCATTTTTTTTCAGGGGGACCCTTAGTTCAAAAAGGACCTCTATTCATATATCACCCCCACCCCCCTCAAGACATTTTCTGGATGCGACACTGACTGGGGCTGTGCAGTCTAAGATATCTAGTATAGTCGAAGGTTCGGAACTTGTTGGGAAACAAATGTACAGAAACCCATACTACCAATGGAAACTATGACTCAAAAGGAACATATCCCTAAGAAAACTGACCTAAAATTTCGAACATAGGGCGCCTCCATTAATATTCTTAGCTCCATGTTTATTTTCAATCTCCGATCTAACTTGTAATACCTTAAAGAAAAAATATGTTTTATAATTGTGCAACGTATTTTTTTGTTGTCTCTTTTTCTAATGATTGGTATACTGAATGCAACAAAACTTTGTCCTGTAATAAAATTTTAATGCAGACAATTTTAGGATAAAATGCGATTCTGTGTAAAGCAGACTTTTTTTTTTTGGTCATCCACATTAGGAGAAACTAAGCAATACCACTGACCTCACTTTTATATCGACAAAGAATTAGAGACAATCCATCTAGTTCCACATATATAGATCAATGGTGCAATATATTCAACCACAGAACAGGGATGATTGAAGGAAGGAAGGAGGGAAAACATGCGACATCAATTTTTAAGCTCTTACAACAACAGTGAGTGCCATGGGTCTAATCTTTCTCAGTAGAAAGTTTCATGTTTAATTTTTTTACAGATATTTTGGAAGAGTGCCAGGAATTGCTTTTCACCTGTAAGCTTCGTAAATGTATCAAAATGCTATATATATATAATTGCTGAAACAAAGTTTTGAACATTTTTCAGTTTGCAGTTGCAAATTAAAATATTACAATTTCATTCAGTGTAATGTACCATCAATTCTGGAGAAAAATATTGCTATTTATTAGAATTTTTCTTTGCATTATGAATCCTTGCAAACTTGGGAAATTTTCTTTGCTAATCTTTTTTATTTCCTGAATGAAAACGATCTATTTGAAACTGATTCATTATTTACACTATATATTTTGCATATTCATTGCATGCATTTAAAGTAACTTTTAACTCAACCAGAATGAATAAGCACTGTATTATAGCTCCTCCAGTCGGAAGCCAACGTAAACTCATTTTAGCATTCACAATTTACACGACAACTAGCATGTAAAGTATGTGAAATAATGCAATAAGCACCTATTGCTTAGCATTGTATTATAATGCCTTAATAACGAGGGCTGGGTGTGACTCAGTCAAACAACAGGGGATGGAGGTAGGTCAGTCTGTAGCACACCAGTATCACCTGGGATGAGATTTGTTTCCTCTAACTTCCAGCCAGTAGGGGACACTGATGGGCTTGGAAAGGTCATCTTTTAAATAGAGGAACCATGGCTTTGTGTGCTGGAAAGCCATACCCTGTGCATGTTAAAGTACACACTTAATGGTCTTTTCAGAAGCCTACCATTTGTCTCCTAATAGCTATCCAGTATAATAAGCTAAAGGAACTCAAAGAAGGTCCTGTTCGGAGCCTTTGGGGTTCTTATAACCTGGCCATTTGTCCCATTGTATGCAAAAAAATTGCCGCTCAGAGATAAAACAAGTGAACCCAATAAACAACAGAATTTCAATGTTGATTAAATGTAATGCCAAGCAAAATAATTTTTTTCAAAATAATCTAGAAGATGCCTTAAAAGATAATTTTTTTTTTAATATTAACTGCATTATTTTTATAGGACATTAAAGGTCCAACTAAAACGCCTGAAAAATTTTACTCGTTTTCTGAAACAACTAAACGTAATTTTCAGAAAAACAAAACTTTTACCCACCCATCATTGCTGCTTTATTGCCTATATTTTACGTGTAGAGTGAGGTCAACATGTTCAACTTTTAACTGGTTGTGCATTCTATCTGCTCTAACTCGTTGTATTGAATGATAGTATACACAGTTATTAAAATAAAAAGACGTTTCTTTGTACATTATATTTCGTTTTCTTCAGTCTAAAAGAAAATATATCCACTTAGTAATTACCATTCCTACTGAACCTACAACATAATATTGAATGCGAATGATATTGTGATCGTAATCATTATTTTGGTATATTACTCATTACAAATGAATCCTGTATTGGTGAAATATAATATGCAAAGAGTACCTATTTCTGGCAAGAGATTGTTTTTGGGGATATATTTTGCATGAATTCTGTTGTCTTTGATGTACAGTATGTTTTTATTATTATTACAGATATCCCCTGCTTTTCGAAGGTTCGCTTTTATGAAAGACCTACATTAGTACTGGTTTTCGCTAACTGAAAGAAATCCGAAAAGGATTTTCGCTTTTACGAAAAAAGGCGAAAAGCGCGAAGACAGCGTTCAGCGTTTGTTTTGCACCGAGCCATTATAGAGGCAGCGCACACCCCAAGTAGTGAGAGTGGCACTGCCAAGTTCCTTCCCTGGGAACTATACTCAGCACTAGGGTATCAAGCTGCCATACCTTTAAATTGTGTCTGTGAGCATCTGTGCTTTATCTCGATTTATTTTGTGCATCCGTTAGCAATATGTGTCCTTAGGTATCAGAAAAGCCTAAGAGAGCTCATAAGGGAGTTATGCTTAGCAAAAAAGGGTTTCGATCGTGGTGAACAAAATAAAGACGTCTGTGCATTTAACTTGCCTGCGTCCACCATTCTTACTATTTACACGCAGAAAGAAAGAATCTTGAAAGCTGCCGAAGTTACTATTGGTTTTGCCAGCAGCAAAGTGGTCTCTTTGAGTCGGCATCAAGCAATGAATAAAATGGAGTCTATTGCTTGAGTGGATCGATGGGTGTACAAAACGTGGTGTTAAATGAATAAATGGAAATTTATCTTATACTTAAGGAGAAATCAGTCTTTTTTTAATGAGCTGAAACAGAAAGCACTGGATAATGGTCATGAAAGTGTTGCAAAAGTGGAATTTATGGGTAGTTTGATCGATTTTTGAGGCGAGGTTAGCTTCATAGCTTAAAGGTTACTGGAGAGAATGCTTCGGCTGATACTAAAGCTGCCGAAAAATTCCCAGAAGAACCAAAGTAAAAAATTACAGAAGGTGGTTATTCGTATAAGCATGTGTTTAACTGTGACGAAACTGCAATTTATTGGAAAAAATTGCCAAGCAAGATATTTATTTCGATAGAAGAAAAGCAGACTAAGGGACACAAGGCATCGAAAGACAGGTTTACCCTAATGCCTATTATTAATGCCACTGGTGATGCTGTCCTTGGACCTCTACTAGTGTACCATTCAGAAAATCTGAGGGCACTTAAAGGTGTTGATAAGAATACACTTCTTGTTGTGCTTCGTTCACATCCAAGCGGTTGGAATACTCAACTGATTTTTTTTTTTTGAGTACATGAGTGGATGCATTAGTTCTTTTGTTGAAAAATGCTGTAGAGAAAATAATCTCGATAATAGGTGTCTTGTGATTGTCAATAATTGTGCTGCTCATCCACCTGGCATTACCGAGTTTGCCGGTAGCATTCGTGTTGTGTTCTTACCCCAAATACGACGTCATTGCTGCAACGGTATGACCATGGCCTAATAACCACAATTAAGGTTTACTATTTGCAAAATGTGATGCATTTAATTTTAAGTGCCATTGACAGAAAGAGCAACTCCGAAGCATCTTTGCGAGAGATCTGGAAAGATTACAATATAAAATTGGCAATCACCAACCTTGGAGATGCTCTCGATAGGCTAACAGTCTCGATGAGAAATAGCGTTTGGAGGAAATTGTGTCCGGAAGCAGTGAACGATTTTCAAGGCTTTGAACCAACAACAATAAATATGGCAATATTGATTTTGGCTAAGGAGGCTGGGTTTGTGGAAGTTGACAAGGATGATGTGGAAGAGGTTTTGGCATCCCATGACCAAGAACTGACAGATGAAGAGCTGATGCAATCACAAGCAGAAAGGATACGAATCGAAACCTAACGCAATAGCGAGTTGCGAAGTCGTCCAGGAAATGAATTTTTGCTATGATTGACAGTGCTGCGATGATTGCAGAAAAGTATGACTTTAATTTTGAAAGGGCACGTAGGTTTAAGGCAGGTTTGCAGATGTTTTGAGTGCCTACAAAGAATTGTATGATAGAAAAATGCGTGAGGCTAAGTAGTCAAGCCTACTGTTGTATTTCAAGCCTTCCATATCAGCCACAGCAGACGACGAACCTCGACTTTCGACATCGAGGCAGGCAGACATAGAAGAAAATGTAGACGTTAGTGACTTGCCTGCCCTGATGGATTTAGATGACGATGAGATGTTAAGAGAGATCTTCTTTCTCTCACTCCTACACCCTAGTCTCCTGTATCTCCCACCACCCCAAACTCCGATGACTCAGCCGAACACACCATCGTCATCACCACCACCTCAGCCTTCGAGTGTGCTCTCTGTCTTCCCGATTCTGTTAAGTGAAACTACAGTGTGCATACACTTTTCTAATTTATGTAGGCTGTGTGTATATATATATATCACATATCATTCCTGCTTTTACTATATGTTACTGTTATTTTAGGTTTTATATGTTATTTGGTATGATTTCGTAGGTTATTTTCCATATAAATTAATGATAATTGCTTCTTCGCTTTACTCCATTTCGGCTTACGAAAGGATTAATAGGAAAGCTCTACTTTCGGATAGCAGGGGAACCTGTATTTATTATTATTATTATTATTAAAGGGGAAAAGGTAAACCTGAGGAATTTTTATAATTTGAATGTTTTTATTATAAGCATAATGCATATGTATAGCTCATAAGCACATAACGCTAAATAAAGAAAAACTCAATTCATAGAAAACTCTATTTTTATTAATGCCATGCAAATATTATGGTTATAAAATCAAAAATTACACAGCTTTTATATATGCATAAGCAGTGGCAGTTACAAAATGAGATTCATAGTCTGCTTTTCTAGCTGTCTGCATATTTATGAATGAAGGACTTGATCATCACTTAGAATAACATCGCTGTCAAAAAAGATATTTGTCTCTGTCTTCCAGAAAGCACCATTTCTACCTAAAGTGAGTTTAATTTTGAGCTCTGTAGATAAGACTTGAATCACCTACAGTTGAAAATAGAATCCACTGTGGCTTTAGACATCGGAAGTAACATAGGTTTGGAATAGATGAGAGACTCGTATAGGGCAAAGGTGTGACCCTCGTGGAGGCTCGAAGAACTGTCTAATTAAAGGCTCGCCATTGTTATAGCAAAGAATCGATCCATCTGGGCTGTGTTCAGGTGTACTACACTTGCACAGCATAAACATGATTGGTGCTATAGTGGGTCTGAAAGCTCCAATAAGAATGCATACAATACATTTGAAAGTAATTGTACCCCAACTTAGTTTAAAAGCGCTTAGTTTAAAGGTAAGAATTTATGTAGGTAAAAGTTTATTTTTTTCTTTGGTCTGAAGGAAGTCTACCAGCATTTCAAACACCTATGCATAAATAGTAATCCTTTAGCTTAATTTATTTTAATGTTTTTTTTTTATGGAACAGCTAAGATCGAGGAAAATCTTAATCTATGAAAAACAGTTTTCTTCAATCGCGCAATGAAAATTTCCACGATGTCACATTGTTTAAATAGAGACAAACTGGGTTTTTTGTTTGAAAGTTTTTATCAATCATATGGTTGAAAGTTTATTGAAGTCTTTCTCTACGCTTACATTTTAGAAAGGTTTTTAGTTTTACATGTTCTGTCAATTATTTCCATTTTTACTCGGATTTATTTTAGGATTTTTCTCGTTTTTATATTTGCTTTACACTGATAGAACAATTTATTATACACACCCACTTAAAAACGTATGGGTGCATCTTTCACATTCACAACAACAGCAAGTCATAGCATGGACTCTACCAGCTGTTGGAAACGTTTGGGTAATATTGTATTCCAAGACGCCATCGATAAAAGCACAAAGAATTGACAGTGGCGGGTTTCGGACTCGAATGCACTTGAATGGATCTCTGAACTTTGTTCCACAAATGCTCAATAACAGAACAGGATCAAGGAACACTCATTTTCATCTATAACATCCCCTTTCAGAATAAGGCAAAAGAGGCAAAAAATTATTATACTTATTTATATTTCATGCATTTTTCAATAAATTTTTTAAAAACCTGCAAAACAGAGGGGGAAATGTACTACATTGGAAATCAAGTGTCTCATCTTTTAAACGTTTTGGGCAAGACTGTGTTTCTTGGTGCCCGCCCTCAATTTTTTTTTTGATCCGGTCCTGCTCAATAGGGTTCCAATTCAGAGAATGAAAGGGCCATTCGGGGGTTGTGAACTTTCTGGAATAATCCTCCAACCAGTCCTTCACTAAAGAGGAACGATGAGATGGGTTGTGTCATTGAAAGAAGGCATCCTGCTGTGCAAAATGGATAACCATTAACGTCTATAGATGGCTGTCGAGTACATCAACATAAACTTGTGCAAAGATGGTGGTCTCATTAGGTACAAGGGGCCCCAAAGTGGTGCACTAAAGCACACCCCAGAACATTAAATTTCTTCACTGGCCTGTAACACACAGACGTAACAGTTGGGGTCCATGGCTTCATGTGGTTTACACCACACATAGGGCTGTAATTGGTTTGTTGTAGTTAGAACCTCGATTCGTCAGACCTAGCTGTCTCCAGCCTTTCACACTCCATTGGTGATATTCCTTCGCCCTCTACAGCCTTACAGACCGTTGATGCTCTGTTAACAAGGGTACTCGATATGGGCTGCCATAGCTTAGTTATACCACCCTACCTCGAATGGTTTTGCACAAACCTTCGTAGCTGCCCTGTTGTTTAATACTGACATTATCATCTGCACTGTGGGCCTGCATTCTGGCATTACAGTATGGGAGAGGAGGCGCTCACTAACGGCCTACTTGTACTGCAGACTCTTCATGTGGTGGCCACTGCGAGACAATCTGAAGAGCTCAGCAGACATGCTTATTTAGGTATATAACGAGCTATCTAATGTTCATAGAAGCAATTAGGTTGGCAGTGAGTGCCTGAAAGCGAGGTAGTGTGGTTCTAGTCATTGCAAAAGATTAAACATTAAGATCTCCAAAATATGCTTTCAATTCCTTACATAATTACAATACAAAAGCAAACATTACATTCGAAAAATAGGTTGAATACTTTTGATATAGACGCATCCCTTGAGAATTTTAACAAATAGAATGATAGTAAGGAAAAAAATGGTAAACATATAGTCTAATTTTTTTCAAAGACAACCGAGAAAAGCCCCCCTTATATTATTTGCTAGTTCAAAAGCAACGCTATTAATTAGGATCACATTAAACTATGGGAGAAATCACCGCTGGAAATGCGATTTTTTAATTAGGGGAGGGCAAAGTACGTCGATTCTTTTACCTCCCCCCCAAAAAAAAACAACATGGAAGAAGTACTTGGGAATGCCACAGTCCTCAGATGGAGTGTATGTTACTTCGAATACAACTAGTTTTTTTCATATTCGGAATTAGTGGGACACCGTCCTATCAAGTTCCAGTGGTGGAAATGTGCCCCCCCCCCATTTCCACCACTTGTAGAGATGAACTTTTTATATTATTGAGCTAATTAAAATCATCGAAAATATCAATTTATAGTAAATATGCAGATTACCTTTGCATATAGAATTCAATAAATATTTATGTGTAAAAAATTAGTTTTGCTGTGGTGTGGGACTCCAAACACGTCACATTGCAAAAGTGAATGACGGAATTGGTGCTTTGTTTAGTGGTTAGTTAGCGTTGGATGTATCTTGCGAGAAGTGGGTTCGAGTTCTGCACTGTCTGTAAAGCTAATTTTTTCTGTATAAGCCTCAAAATTATTATGTTTTCATTTTAATATTTTTTATATTTTATTATATAATAAATATTAAAACATATTTCGAATTTTCAATTTTGCATTTTTAATTTCCTGATCAAACATTTAAAAGATCTATAAATGTGATATATTTATTGATGACATTAAGGCATTTTGGTTTAAAATGCACAGGACACATTTTTGTGCTTTTATGGGAGTCCAATTTTTTTGTGTTACTGCATGTATCCATTTTTGACGTAGTATGAGTAGAGAAAATGTATTGAAAGTGTGAGTAGAGAAAACGTAGTATGAGTAGAGAAATTAATAATGTATCCATTTTTGACGTAGATCTTCATTTCATAACAGGAATCTTAAAAAAATTGAACGATGAACAAAAATATTGCTTTAAAATAGCAAGTTTAGATTTTCATATGTGTTCTGGGAGCAAATTTTAATTGCTCAACGTAACCCATAACGTAATTCCGCATCCTCTTGTACATCTAATGGAACATTAAATTGCACAGCAACAATTAGACATTTTCTGAGAGTTTAAAATGTTTTATAAACGAAAATAAAATTAGATATTGAAGTGAAAGAAACACGCGTT
Source organism: Ryuthela nishihirai (assembly GCA_038380435.1). NCBI lineage: Eukaryota > Metazoa > Arthropoda > Arachnida > Araneae > Heptathelidae > Ryuthela > Ryuthela nishihirai. Next base: position 80,845,868 of record JAWZYU010000001.1, read on the forward strand.
ATCCTATGCAGCTCAAACGCGACTGCCAACAAGCTGCCCTAAAGTGTCATGGAGTCCGAAAAAGCAATTGTGGAACTCGAATAGTTGTGGAACCTAAGAATTTTGGACACTTCTTGATGCAAGAAATAAAAATTAAAGAAATAAACATTGATTTAACTTAAAAACGCCTTAGGCACACTCATCGGCGTATTCCAAAAAAATGATCTTTGCAAAAATATTGTTATGAAGTATATATGGGGCTAGATGGACCACAATTTGGTTTCATAAGTACCAATTCTTTTTCGTTGATCTGATCTTCTTGTTAGCCCATTACACTTATAAGCGATGACTGGGACAGTGTGAATGAGTACTGCTTTTCTACCACAGTTTTCAATTTTTTTTACTTAAAAGAGTTTAGGGACAGTTTGAGCAATGAGTAGTAGTTTGGTAGTTGCCTCGGTTGCAACAAATGAAAGAGAGGTAAATGAACTGTGCAAATGCTGATAGTGTTTGAATTGGGTTGTGTATTGGCTTGTGAACTATAAGGTTACATACAATAAATAGCATCTGATTTTGTATTGACATTAAACTCTAGCACATTATAGTCTCTAAGTGGAAGAGCACTGCAGATCCCATAAACTATTGTACACAAAATACCATTTCAGAAAATTTCGCTTCAGCTTTTTCATCCATGTATAGACAATTTGATGAATAAAAAAATATGCATATAAAAAAATGCTTTCTCAAACTGCTGATAAATGTGGAACTGTCCAGAAAGACTAGCTTATTTTGCTCTCCCTCAACTGGTAAAATGATTGCTACATGTGCAAGCTATTTTTTGACAGTGTTCTGCTCTAGTTAGAAACAGGGTTTTTTGATATCTGGAAAAATTCAGCGAGTAGGATTATTTCTCACAAACTGTCCTAGGATAATCTTGATGCCATATTAGTAATGCTTCATCACGAGTTTCCCAGAATTGAAACAGGACAAGATGTAGGAAAGATAATATAAATATGGATTGACCAGATTTAAAGAAAAAGATCTTGGGACTTTGGAGAATTGACCAGAAGTCTCCAGAAAATGGAGACGATTCGTCATCCTAGTTTGACAGATCGCAATTGATCACTATTACTGAACTACATAGCTATATCCCATCTACAATTTGACAAGAAAAATCTCTCCATTGATATCTTTTCCCAACTATAACGTACTATTCAGTGGCAAAGCGTCCATGGAAGCAGTGGTTCCCTTAAAATTTTCACGAATAAAAAGGAAAAACAGATATTTGTATTTTACGCATATATTTTTTTATATTTTCATTTAAAAAATAAAAGTATTTATTTAACTTTAGTTAGTTTGAACAAAAATTTTATTTTAATAATATTCGTCAAATTTCCCTGTAATATTACTCTGTATAATAAATAGAAGTCCCAGTCTACTAAGCAAATCGAGCTAGGAGTGCATGAAAAATCTAGCTTCACTGCTACTGCCTTTGGCATCGGATATCTAAGTTTCTATCCTTAGCAGGCAGAAATTAACAGAGATAGAGGCGACGGCCGCAGACGCTTTTTGCTCAATTCCAGCTCTAACTCTCCCGAGTAAGATTACTCTGTATAATAAATAGAAGTCCCAATCTACTAAGCAAATCGAGTTAGGAGTGCATGAAAAATCTAGCTTCACTGCTACTGTCTTTGGCATCGTATCACACATTAGATATCTAAGTTCCTGTCTTTAGCAGGCAGAAATTAATAGAGATAGAGGCGACGGCCGCAGTCGCTTTTTGCTCAATTCCAGCTCTAACTCTCCCGAGTTTCGCTCTAGAAGTACAGCCCATGCTCCTGACCTAGCTTGAAACCACCAATAAGTGTTCGGCTGCAAACTACACTACAGGAAATAAAAAATGCAACACTTGCAAGAAATTATGCAAATGTGACGAAATTTAGAGAGGAGGTAGTATATGTAAATTCATGGAAATGATTAGGTTTGCAGGACGATTGAAATGATTGGACAGGGGCGAGCTGACGTCACAGGTGCAGAACAGTCAAACCCAGACCTAAACTTTTCCAAATAAACGCAGATTTAACTAACTATTCTATGGGCGAATACTATACCCACCAATATTCGTAAGATTCAGGTTTTACAGAACAAGATTTTGAGAACTGCGGTTGATGCTTCCTGGTTTGTCACCAACAGACAACTCCATAAAGACATGGGCATCGACCATATACAGGGTGATTCAAAACTTATCGTTCAAATTTCGTGGGGAGGTAGGGAATACGTCAGGAAACCGATTTCACATAGGAAAGAATGTCTGCAAATGTACGCATGCGTATGTAGAGGGCGCTATGTGTACCCAACCAGTGTACAGCTCACCCGACTACTCCCGCTGTCATCAGTGTACGAGCTGACTTACTAGTGATAAGATGAATCGTTTTAGGCATCAAGAGTTAGCGGATATGCATCTCGCATATGGGGCAGCTGGCGAAAGCGGCCGCCGAGCTAGGCAAGTTGACGAAGACCGATACCCCAACAGAAGAATACCGCAGCATCAAATGTTTGCACGTGTGCATCGCAATCTGCGCGAACATGGTTCACTGCGCAGCAACATGCGGGATACGGGGAGAAGACGACTGACGCGGACTGTCAACGTTGCAGAACAAGTCCTACAGTCCATCGAAGATAATCCGAATACCAGCACGAGCTATTGCTCAGCAGCTTGGGGTCTCTCAGTCAGCAGTGTGGCGGATACTGCACGAGGAACGTGTGCATCCTTACCATCTGCAAAGGGAGCAGTTACTGCATCCTGACGATTATCCGAAGCGTGCGGAATTTGCACAATGGTTCATGCAGAAAGGTGCCGTGGACCCCAGTTTTCCAGCTTCTGTCCTTTTTACAGATGAAGCTTCATTCACTCGTGAAGGTGTGTTCAATACACACAATTTACATGTGTGGGCTTACGACAACCCGCATGGTACGAGAAGTCACGCTGCACAACGTCGTTTTGCCGTAAATGTGTGGGCTGGAATCATTGGTGACTGTTTGTTGGAACCTTACTTGCTACCGTCCCGATTGGACGGCCGGAAATACCTAATATTTCTCGAGACAGTGTTACCGACTTTTCTGGGCGCTGTTCCTGCGCATAACCGCCGAGATATGTGGTATCAACATGACGGGGCTCCAGCCCATTGCACAAATGTTGCGCGTGATTACTTGAACCGAACATTCGGAGCTCGATGGATCGGTAGAGGTGGACCGATCGCTTGGCCACAAAGGTCACCTGATTTATCGCCCATGGATTTATTTTTGTGGGAGGCCATGAAAGACCATGTGTACGAGACCCCCATCGACAGTGAAATGGACCTTGTTGCACGAATAGTGGCCGCCGCAGGCATTGTCCGTGATATGCCAGGCGTTTTTGAAAATGTTCGGCGGTGAATGCAACGGCGCTGTGAATCCTGTGTCCGTGTAAATGGTCGCAATTTTGAGCACCTACTGTGAACCTGTACTTTACCTTGTTGGAATAAAAGTCACATTCGTTACCACTTAACTGTACTGTTTCCTTGTGTTCACTTTACTTGTCCATTTTGTTCATGTAGATGACGTTTGCGGACATACTTTCCTATGTGAAATCGGTTTCCTGTCGTATTCCCTACCTCCCCACGAAATTTGAACGATAAGTTTTGAATCACCCTGTACACCTATCCGTCGATTTACACTGAAGATATTGATTTACACTGATTATTGTGTAAATTATTGAAGATACTGATTTATTGAATTATTACATTTATAGATTATTGAAGATATTGATTTACACTGAAGATATTGATTTTGTGCGGAACCTATCGTCAGTGTAAATCGAGGGATAGGTGTATATATATATACACATATAAATCGCACCTCAAAAAGATTTTTTGAGGCTGTAAGCAATAATCCCAATGAGATTATTTCTTCTCTGATTATTGACGGTCATACTGTTTTACTAGAGGCCTAAAACGGTAGCGTTCTCTAAGGAGACCTACCCGTTTTAGGTTTCTTATACAGTTTTACAGATATTTTTAGCTTTTCTTATGTTTGCCCTTAGGGGACAACCTAAGGGTGTTTATTTATATATTTTGTTCTTACTCATTCCAAATAGGCATATATTTATGATGGAGATGATTAGGGGTAAAATTATTACCCGGTACATCGTATATGATTATACGATCTTCGATCTACGATGGTTGACAAAACGTTGTGGAAATTATTCTAAACCTCTAAAAGTGCCCTTACGCAGACATCAACAGCCGTCCAACAGTTAACAAACAGACTTTGAGCGCGGAAGAATCATCGGCCGTAGAGAAACTGGTTTGTCATACAGAGATGTGGTCAACCTGTTGGACGCAATCTCAGCACCATCATACACATATGGTGCCAGTGGGTTCAAGAAGGATCCAGTACACGCCGACAAAGATCAGGAAGATGACGTATGACCACAGTGGGACAGGACGCCATTTGCTATGCATGGCAGTGCGTGACAGAATCGCAACTACAACACAATTGCAAAGGGACTGGAAACAGAAAACACATCGAATTCCTACCAGACGGACGGTGAACAACAGACTTTTGCAGTTTTCATTGTGATCCTATCGTCCGGCACTGCGTTTGCCCCTCACATTTGCCCACATGCAAACCCGTCTTCAGTTGTGTCACCTCCATTGAGGTATGGTCGCCTCAGACAGAACTGCCATTAGTCGGACATCTCGGTCAGAACTGGTCATCATAAGGGGATCTCTAACCGCCTAACGATATGGTACCAACTTTTTGCAGCCAGTGGCTGTCCCATTTGTTCAGCAGCATGGAACCTTTTACCAGCAAGATAGGGCCCGTCCCCACACAGTCGGCATTAATTTGCAGTATCTACACGAGCGAAACGTTCAGGTACTACCATTCCAGCACACTCGACGGACCTTTCACCTATTGAACACGTCTGGGACATGATGGGCGACACCTCCAACAACACTCAAGAGGTGCGCCAACCATTGTCGCTGAAATGGAACAGAGTCTTTGTGCTATTTGGCGTTCAATCCCTCAGGAGGACATTATAGAGCGGTACGAGAGCCTTCACAGCCGTGTTTATGAATGCATTGCTGCGCGGGGCTTTTCAACATCATACTAATTATACCATTTTACTGGGGAAGTATAGTATTAATTTTCCATATTTTTTTGATAATGTAATCAATCGTACATCTCAGTGAATGCTAACAGCTGCCTGCGTTTCAATAAAATTGCATTAATCATTCCAGGTGTTGAATTTAAATTTTTTTCCTGTAGTGTATTACCGTTGTGTTTTAAGCTTCTTGATATAGCCGTCCCATGGCCGAGTGGTTAGCGCGCTTTGCTGCTGATCTAAGGGACCTGGGTTTCGAGCCCCGGGTAAGGCATGGATGTATGTGTCGTTTTTCTGCTCAGGTCCTGCACATCCTCTCAGACCTTCTACTGTGGCATATAAACTGACAGGCTCGTGTCAGACCTCTGTGGCAAGCAGCTGCTTGAGGGGGATATACATATGCTCTAGTTCATTGTGCCATTTAAGCTATTTTCTGCACAAACGTCTATCGCATAGATGAAACAATCCAAACTAACTCACAGCTGTAAAGGGTAGTAATAAAATTCAGGGCTGAATTTATTATAGTACCTATATAAGGCACTATAATGACCAAGTTTGACATGTTACTCTACATGGATTGCAAATTTAACGATATTTCTTATCCAGTTTGCTGTGCCATAGCAAGGCCGTAGTCAGAGTCGTTGTCTATGTTGCTTGACATTAAAAATTATACACAGGAAGAAGTAAGGAATAGAATAATGTTTAAAAGAGCTTAAAATATATTTAAAAGGTTTTCATTTACAATTTATTAAATTTAATTTTAATGTTATACTTTTGGAGCAACGAATAAATGGCGAAATCTAAAATTTTTTTGTAGGGTTCAATGCGTCAATTCAGCTGAAGGCCGGAAGTGATCATCAACTGTTAGGGCGTAGAGGTCTACCAAATTGCGAGTAAATGTTGCTTGAGGTGACTGGACAGCGTTAGGATGTGATGACATTTCTGATACAGTATTTTCATGGAAAAATGATTATTCAAACTTGATTATCGTAATGTAGACACAATTTCAGAAGAATATGGCCCAAGCTGAAATAGAGCAGAGTACAAAACGAATGGAACGCCGCTTATCAGGTGGGTGGGTGTTTTTTAATACTGAATGTTGGGTCTTGAAAATAAATGCTAGGGTTAATATAATGCTGAGATTTCAACTTTATAAATTGTGCATTGCTGTTACCTTTTTTTATTTCCAGTGTTTAGTTGCCTTTCGAAATTAGAATATTTTTCGAGCGACGTTTTACTTAAAAGATGTTTAGAAAAAACTTTTACGGGCCTAGATTTCAGAAAGAATTATAGTTAAACCACAGTGTACAGACACAACTTAATTTTATTGCCAAAATCATTTTTACTCATTGTAATAAAAAGAAGAAATATATATGAACTGGTGAAATTCTATTATAACAAATCCCAAAAGCTTTCGTGAATGATTATTAATAGGTCAGCAAAAAGGATATTTCAGAAAAGTATCAAAATTATCAGTCTAAGTTAGGATTACTGGATACTACTATACCTTTAGATCTTACAATTAAGGATGTATTTGTTTCATAGTAATTCTCAAACAGCTGCATTGATTATTCCCAGAACTTTTTTTTTCGCTGGTATGTGTACTGGATAACAGCAAGTGTGTGAAATGTAAAACTTATTTACTGATACGTCTGGTACACTTAATTGGGTACTTTTTGGTTAACGTAATTTTGTCGTAATTTTGTGCCAATCTTCATATCAAGTGAATCTGTTGTCCGCATTATAAAAAATGCGTCGATTGAGCAGAGGCCAAGTGAGAACGAATCAGTAAAGTGTCTTTTATTCGAGGTTGTCCAATTCGAGTTAGAATATTAGTATTTCACTTTACTACTTGTCAAAAAAAACTTTACTGATTCATTCTCACTTGGCCTCCGCTCAATCGGGGTGTTTTTTATAACGCAGACAACAGATTCACTGGATACCAAGATTGGCGCACAATTATGACTGGCGCTCTGTTAACCGAAAAGTACCCTTAATTGTAACTTCTGTTCATTTTACTACCTCTATTTGATAACTTGATTTAAAAAAAAAAGCAATGATCATTCTGAATTTTATTTAATTCTCTACATAAAAATAGACATCTGAATTTCCTAAATAGATTCTCCTCTTAGAACCAAAATTGCAGCAACAGACCTCAGGAAAACAAAGCCAGTCACATTGAAATTTCCCATTAATAATCGTAGAAATTGCTTATTAAGGTATAAAAAAAAAAAATTCAGGAAGGGATAGAAAAATAAATTTTAGATGATTGTGGTAGGGATAAGTGACTATATTGAGTTAGAATCACTAAGAATGTAATTTCAATATATATATTTTTTCTCCTCATTTTAATGGAGTTTTAAAAAGTAGATATATGTGCATTTACTCTTCCCCCCCCCCCTCCCTTATTGTTCTGATTATTAAAAGGGCTCTTGCAAAGCAGGGCCTCTGTCCCCAAAACTATGCAATAGGGTGCAAAATAAATATTCCTTGTCCGGGACATAAACAATACTATTTCCTTAATCCAGATGTAAAAATCAGGCTAGTCGCAGCCAGCATATTTGCACCCCTAAATCCAGCCTTCTGTATTTCATATGTTAATTGACTGAATAAGCAAAAGTTGGCCTAAGTATCAAAGATTTAGCTAAGGAAACTGTATTCAAATGGATTGAAATAATATATTCAATAAAATTACAATTACATTTTGCAACCAAAGTAGTACAAATGTACCTAGTCAAATAATCCATTTTTTCAAACAAAGGCATATTCAAGTCATAAAAATAATGTATATTAGACTCAGTAACAAACCATTTAAAAGACTATTTTTGTTTCAAATAGATGTTCGTATTGGCTTGTTTCATGTTATATTAAGAACAAATAATGATTATTTATGTAACTTCAAAGGTTCTATTTAATGCTATTTAAAAATAAAATATAAATTATCCCTCAAATATCTAATTGCCACAGATTCCTAAGAGGAGTCTATCAGTATAACACACCATATAGGAGATCTGTGAGAAAGGGAAGACCTCAAGAGAAAGACAATGTATGTAAAGAGACTCATCCCTTCTTTATATGGGGCTTGAACTCGGGTGTCTTCGATTAGACACAAAATTCGATTTGCACACAAAAACATGGAACTGTCACTAAAAATTAAGCCTCACTGAAGATTGGTGTTTAGTTTCTTTTGCAGAACAAAAATTTGCTATAGCATATATTTATATTTTAATTATATTTGGCTATGAATCAAATGTATGTTATTGGAATTTTTTCATGGCCCATGATATAAATTTAAATCAAGGAATAAAGTTTGGTAATATTTGAATTCATGTTTCAATCACAATTTTCTTAAAAACAACAGAAGTATGAGAACTTAGAGAATACTGAATTAAACTAAATGGCAAATAAATAAACATAAATTTTAGGCAACTATTATATTCTATGTTAAACTTATTTAAATATCAGTACTACACTCAAGTAGTGAGCCCACTGTATCTGGTCAAGGTAGTATATTTTTGTGAAACTCTGTTGCAGTGTATAGAATATATGCTTAATATAATGACTTGCAAAATATTTGTTCCTTATAACAGATTTAGCATTTGAAATTAAATCTTCTAGGATATCTGGCATCAAACAGGAGAACTGATCTTCAACTTCATTCTTAAATGAAATATTTCCAATAATTATAAATGTAGTTACAGATTTATGGACAAGTTACAGCAGGAACACATAATTTGACTAAGAAACATATTCAACATAGGTTTAAAGCAGATAATAATGATTTATAAATGCAAATTTCACAAACTGCTTTTTTTAAAAACTGGAGCAGGATTTTGGTCATTTCCATTTTGCTTTATCTAAGACAGCCTAGTCATTAATTTTGCTTGTATTGAGAACCTTGTATTTTAGTTTGGGTGACATATTAATAGGTCCATCGATCATATGCATTAAAAGTCCATTTTTAATTAACAGGAGAGAGAGAGAGAGCTTGAACCAAAAATATCTGCAATTAATATTGTGTTCCTTCAAAATTTTTAAAAGGACATAATTTGTTGCTACTTAAAATAGCACCTAATGTCCGACCCCGCCTTCTCGTGGTGCAGGCCGTTAGTACCTTTCAAAAGAGATATTCTCTTTTGGAAGGGAATGGAAGGGGAGGGCTGCCAGTTCAGTATGGCCTACTGATCTGGTCATCTATGGCCACTTTTTTTTTTTTCAACCCTGCTGAGGAGTGGTCAACTTCACAGGGTCCTGGTGCTGACCATTTATACCTACTAGACTGGACTTGTTTATGGATTTGAGCTTGATTATGGATCCTGGACTTGCTGCACTGGTGGGCCTCTGTTGAGGGAGAGTCTGCCGCTGTGTTTTCTGTTTGCTTCTGGGTTGCCAGCTCTAAGTGAACAGAGGCATGGGATACCTTATATCAGCTGGTGGATAATCCTAATCAGAGGCCATCGCAGGTACCTGAACCTTACTTAGCTAGTTGGGCATCGTCAAGCCTAAACTGGAGTAATGTGTCTCAGGTAGGCCATATGGTTCTTGAAAAAGTCCACTTGAAAAGGTGGTGCCTGAAGTTCCTACCAGCATCGGTGACTTCAGCCTTTAGCAGAGGAGGAACAGGTCTTTGCCCCATGCCTGCGATCAGGGGGCTGTTTGATATTGTTGGCCCTACCAATCTCAATAAACCTAATTTCTTTAAAAATCCTACTAATCATTTTCTCTCTGCATCATTTTCTCTCTGCAGGAACGTGGAACGTGAGGACATTACATAGAGATTATTCTCTTGATGTCCTCATGCAGGAATTCCAGCGCTATAACCTAGATATTCTAGGCTTGCAAGAGACCAGATGGACAGGTAAAGGTGAGATACTTAAAAATAACTTTACATTTCTCTTTACAGGGAGGGAGGATGGAAAGCATCACCAAGACGTAGGTCTGCTTCTCAACAGACATGCTAGTGATGCTCTTCTAGGATACGAGTGCATTAATGAAAGGTTTCTTACAGCAAATTTTCAGACAAGCATTAAAGACTTGAATGTTATCTGCTGTTATGCCCCCACTGAGGATTCTGATGAGGATGAGAAGGATAGGTTTTACAGAAAACTTCAGGATATTTTGAATTCTGTCAAGAAAGGAGATATTACCCTTGTTCTTGGTGACTTCAATGCCAAAGTTGGTACTGACTCTGACCTTTGGAGAGGAGTAATAGGCCCTTTTGGTATTGGTAGCTGCAATGGCAATGGGCAACGTCTCCTACAGGTAAGTAAACTAAATGGTTTCAGAATAACTAACACATATTACAAACACCGCAACATACATAAATACACATGGGTTTCACCTGATGGGCTGCATAAGAATATGATTGATTATATATTAATTAACAGCAAATGGGCTAGTTCTGTTAGAAATACCAGGGCATATAGGGGAGCTGAAATTGGATCTGACCATTACCTTGTTAAAAGTGTCTTGCAACTTAAACTTAAAAAGTGTTGTGCTAGGGTTAAAAAATTTACCTTTAATACTGAAGCTCTGAAAGACCCAGTTATAGCTAAAGCTTACCATGATAGGTTACTTAGTCATTATGACAGTCATGGTTTGCTTAATACTGAAGTTGAGGAAGAATGGGGCCATTTTAAACAGGCTTTTTTGGAAACTAACAGTACTCTTTTAGGGAAAAAGGAGCAGAGGAAGCAGAATTATTTAAGTGATAAGGCACTTGAGCTTATTTCAGAAAGAAGGAACTGCAGGAATGTCCTTACTCAGTACCCTACTAGTCCTAATAGAAAGCATTACAATGAACTTAATAAACGTGTAAAGAATCAGTTAGCTACTGATAAGAATCTTTGGCTTGATGGCCTTGCTGACAAAGCTGAGGAAGCAGTTAGACAGCACAACAGCAGAGAGCTGTACCATATAGTTAATGTTTTGTGTGGTAGAAAACGAACAGGTATACAGGGATTGAAGGATAAACAAGGCAAGGTTATAGAAGGTGAGGATTCTGTCATGGCTAGGTGGGCTGAGCATTTCAGTGATGTTCTAAACAATGTGGTTAGTTCTACTCCCATTGTTTGCAATGATGATAGATGCATTGTTGGCTTTAATGTTGGCCCTATAACACAATCTGAAGTTAGTTTGGCTATTTCTAAACTTAAACTTCATAAATCCCCAGGGGTGGATGAAATTACTACAGAAATGCTTAGAGCTGGGAATGTTTCTGTTACCATTTGGATGACTGAAATTTTGAATAACTTTTATGATAAAGGCATGGTTCCTAAAGATTTTACCAGAGCTATTATTATCCCTATTTTCCAAAAAGGTGATCGCAGTTCTTGTGATAACTATAGGGGTATCAGCCTACTCTCCGTTCCAGGTAAAGTTCTTTCCATGATTGTGCTTAATAGAATTAAGAATCTGGTTGACAGGCAATTGCGTGATGAGCAATGTGGATTCAGAAATGGTAGGGGATGTGTAGATCAGATATTTTCACTTAGGCAGATCCTTGAGAAATGTTTAGAATTTCAGAAACCTTTGGTTGCTAGCTTTGTTGATTTCAAAAAGGCTTTCGACTCTGTTGATCGTCGTAATTTGTGGTTGATTGTGAGATCATATGGTATACCAGACAAGTTAGTTAACATAATGAAAGCTCTCTATAATAACACTGAGTCATGTGTGAGAGTTGGTAAGGCTTGTAGCAATTGGTTTAGCATTACGTCTGGTGTCCGACAAGGGTGCATTTTGTCTCCTTTTCTCTTTAGTTTGGTTGTTGATTATGTTATGCGAAATTCACTTCAAGGGAAAGCTTTTGGCCTTAAATGGGCTGGAGATACGAAAATTTCTGATTTAGATTATGCTGATGATTTAGCCTTTTGGCAAATGATGTTGATGAGATGAACTCTTTCATTCGAACTGTTGATGAGACTGGTAGTACAGTAGGTTTGGTTATAAACAGAGAGAAAACTAAAGTGATGAAAATTGGTCAGGCAGGTTGTGATTCAGTTAATCTGAATGGTTGCAGTCTTGAGCAGGTGTCACAGTTTAATTACCTTGGGAGCTGCGTAACTGATACTGGTGATGTGCGGCATGAGATTAACAGACGAATAGGTATTGCTGCCGGGACTTTTAAGAATCTATGGAGATTGTGGAGAAATAGGCGTATACACCTAAAGACTAAAATTAGACTGTATAATAGTTTGGTTCTTTCTAGGGTTAGTTATGGTAGTGAAACTTGGACGCTGTGTAAGCAAGATAACAAGAAACTAGATGCTTTTGATTCTAGATGCTTATGCAGTATCTTGGGTATTAAGTGGTTTAACTTTGTAACTAATGATGAGGTTAGGCAAAGGAGTCTGCACCCTCCTTTAAGCAGCATATTGTGCAGAGAGAGACTCCGCTGGTTTGGCCATGTTGCCCGTATGGATAATTATAGATTGGCGAATAGGGTTATGAACAGTGTGCCTGGAGGCCTCAGAAGGAGGGGGAGACCTAGGATGCGGTGGGCAGACAATGTCAAACAGGACCTTGTTAGAATTGGTGTACAGTGGCCGGATGCAGCAGATGTAGCTCAGGACAGATATGCTTGGAGAATTAAACTGCGCAGTCTGGTTGGACCTCTGTAGCCCATGGCTGCTTGAGGATGATGATGATGATGATAAAATAGCACTAGAATCCTGGCATCCTTAGGCAAGTGTCTTATAGGAAATCTAGCTCAGTTCAGTGAGCTGAAAGTTTAAGACATTTTCTTGTATGTTACTCTAATTGGATAAATGTATTTAGTATATATATAAGTATGCATAATTCAATTTTAGAAAAGAATGACTGTGCTAGTCCTGATTTACTTGCATTCAAAATGAGTAAGTGTGAATAAATGTTTTGCCAAAGAAAATTTACTTACCTTCCATGCAGCTTATGGCAGCCTATATATGTTGCTCATCAAAGTTGTGATGTCATTCACCTAAGCAGGTGTGCAGTATAAGTATTTTATTAAAAGGAATTTTCTTATTGGGCTTGTGGTGGGGATGGCTCAGTTGGTAGCGTGCCAGGCTCATAATCTGCAGTTACCAGGTTCGAGTTCCACCAGGGTCAGCATTGAAATTTTCTTTGCAAAACTCCCCGCCCTCGGTCAGTAGTGGACATAAAGATGGAATATAAAGCTGTGGCCCTGTGTGCAGAGAACCATATCCTGTGCACTTTTAGAGAATTTTGGGCCTTGATGGGAGGCTCCATCTTTCTCCTAATCTGTCTGTGGGTCTCCTCCCCCAACCTTCTCTGAGCGCTCAGCATCCTTGTGATCTGGCCATTTAGCCCATTGTGTTAAAAAAAAGTGCCGCTCAGAGGTAAAACAATCCAACCCATTATTGAGCACTTGTTTCGTAGCTTCCTTATTTGTGACAGAAGAAAATCTTAAAATGTTCCAAAAATTTGCTGTATTTGAAAAGTCACATGGTTTTCTCATAACATGAAAGCAGAAATGAAATCACATTCTCCTATTTTAGTGGTCTAAATTTTAGAATGTTGCTTGCCATGAAATATACTTACACTCTAACTTAATAATTGGATATAGGCCCAATAATAATGATATAGTTATGTTTTTCAATTAATATTTTTTTTTATAATTTTACTCTCTAACTGGAAAATTAGGCCTATTGAACCTTCTGCTCCTGTCAAGAGTTGTACTTTAATAGAAAAATGACAAAAAGAGTTTGAATTTTTAGTTCAGTGAGCTGAAAGTTTAACCATTGTGCATGACAGTTTCATTAAAAGGATTAGTAATTATTGAAAGAAAGCATTGAAAAGATCATAGGGAACTGAGCACTCCTTTTTTGTTTCATGTTATTGGATTATAGGCAAGTTTTTTTTTCTCAATTAGAAATTTCAGATTTATTTGCCATTCTTGAAATCTATCATTGCATGATTTAAAAATATGTTAAAACTGAAGCTATTAATTTTAGCTAGTTTTTCAAAATAAAATATTCTTTACATCAGCAAATTAGTAAAGTTTAATAAATAGTATTAAACTATTTCACCTTTTGAAATAATCATGGAAGTCATTTTGTGATTTATTTTTTATTTTAAGTAGTGTGTAATTCAGAATGTATAGCCTGTTCTGAGTTTATTTTCAATTTTTCATAATAAAAAGTTAAATGATTGTTATGAAAAAATTATATTGAGTTCAAAATTATCTTATATAGACTTTAGATATCAAAATGCAAATATTCTTATACTCCATGAAAATATAACCAAATATAAAATAATGAAGGTCCATGTAGAAAATTCTGTTAAACTTTGTCCTATATTTATCCATAGGTACTGTGGAGTTATATACACTGCATGACATTGAAATTGCCCCATCCAGAAGGAGTGAGGGAATAGGTGGGAAATGTAGCATACATATAGCAATACATATTGTCATACCATGATTTAATTTGCAGCCACTTACAGTGGTTAGAAGATGAGATAATGCAGCACAATGTAACTGCCTCAGTAGGTGGTTGACCATTGTGAATGGCAATATGGCGTGACATGGAGTCATACAGTCAACAGATATGGCCCTGAGGAATTGCACACCAAGCAGCGTTGACTTGCTTCCATAATTTATCGAGATTCCACGCAGGCCGGTGAAAGGATTGCACACATCGTCCAATGGGTCCCACAGATTTTCTATTGGGGATAAATATGGAGATGGCAATACTTGAATATGTTCAAACATTGTCTGGAGACCCTAGCTGTGTATACATGGGTGTTGTCATGCTGGAGAATAGGCTGCAGCATTTCTCCCAGGATGATAACAAAATGGGCTGCTGCATGTCTCCCAGGAATCATAACAAAACGGGCTACAGAAACGCACTAACGTATCGTGCAGCTGTCAGTGTTCCCATTATGCAGACAAGAGACGACTTGCTTCATATCCAATAGCACCCCATACCATTATGCCTGGCTGATGAGTGGTGTGCCAGTCACGAGCGAAAGCTGAATCTGTCCTCTCACCTGGTTGTCACCATACATGGACTCATCGATTGTCAGCACCCAGACAGAAACGGGATTCATCACTAAACACAACAGTGTTCCATTTGTGACCCCAGATTGCATGACTTTGGCACCAAGCCAGATGAGCACTGCGATGGTTTGCAGTCAATGGCAGTGGACATAACGGTTGCCTAGAGTGCAGGTATGCCTCATGTAACCTTCGGTTTACCATTCAGGTCATTATGGGGATGTCCATGGCTGCTGACACAGCCCATCAAATATTGCCTGCAGTGCTCTGTGGTGACGAATGAGCATGTCGAACAATGTGCCTGTCAAGCTGTGCTGACATCTGTCGGATGGCACCACTCCTTCTGCGACACATGCTAGAACCTTCATTTTGCTACTGTTGCCAACAGCGTCCTACAGTTTCTTGCTTCTTGATGAACATGGACAGCAACATGACGTGTAGTCCATCCAGCTTCACATAGGCCTATAATTCTTCCTCTCTCAAAAGCATCCAATGGCAATAAACTTGCCGACAGCATGTACCAGGCATTTTGGTCTTTGCTGAACAATATGTCCTTCTGGGTGAGTGCACTTTCAATGTTGAGCAGTATATGCACAGATTATTTCATATCAATTCAACCAGGCCAGTTGATGTATCATAGATTTTTATGAGATTAGTCATAAATGCTAGAATACATAAAATATACAATTGCCCAAAATATTAAGAATTAAAAAAAAATCATTTAATTCTTCCCAGATCCAAGTATTTTTTCACTCTGATCAGGCAAAAAAACTAGAACTTTTTTACCAAATAACTAATGAAAGGAATTATAGTATGTTATATGCCAAATTAATCAGCATTTAATTCTGGATTTTCTGGAAATAAAATATTTAACAAAAAATACGACGTTTTATTTTAATAGGACTACATAAATAAACTTTAATAAAAATTTATTTAAAAAACATTAATTGACCAAAATGATTATAATGCACATGAATTGAATATTTCTGAATAACAAAAAAAAATTCTTGTTTACTGTAAACATTTCTCGTTTTGTATTTTTTTTCTCTCTACCATACTTCCTAAGTCCAGGCTTGTTGCAGAGTCCAATAAACAAGTCAACTTTAGAATATTTTTAATAAATAACTAATCAATAGAAATAGGTCATTATATACCAAATTAAAGAGAATTTAATTCTGAATTTTATTGAAGTAAAAAATATGAAAGATAAATAAGAACATCAAAATTGGTGTACTAGCATAATTTTTGAATTTGAGAGCAATAAAAATCATAAAATACATTATGGCTTTTAAAATATTTAAAAAATTTGAGAAAAAAATATGCATTCTATAAATGGAAAGTAAACCTTATTTATGTTGTACATTATACACTATCTGATATATGTATGAAATATGAAGCATTATTAAAATTGTATGTGCTTGTTCCAAAATGCTGCTGAGTTTTCTCTTAGAAACTTTAACATCAAATAGTTTGAAAGATAAACATAAAAATTTTATTGCTCAACAACAGGTAACTTTAAGTTAATATGAAAAAAAGGTTGTTTTAATATATTGGTAAATATACACTTCAGGGGACTGGTTGCTACCTTATCATCTATCTAAAACAATATTTCTCAACTGGTATTTTGAAAACTTTTGGTAAAATGTTCAGAAGTCTATAATTGGTAATATTGCAATAATAAAATGTGAAATTTACCAAGAGTTGTCAACACTAACAACATACTAATAAGACTTTTTTTGACATAACTTCTTGTAGTAAAATAACTCTGTTAACATACAGGTTCAAAACTCCCATTAAATTTTATGAGTGTATTATTATTATTGCAAGAGGATATAGCAGTGGCGATCCTCTTGTATATGATAATGTGTGCACTTGTATCTTGTAATGATATTAAGTTGAACCATCTAATGCTCAAGATACTAAATAAGCATCTGGAATCAAAAGCATCTAGTTTCCTGTTATCTTGTTTATAAAGAATCCAAGTTTCACTCCATAACTAACCCTAGAGAGAACCAAACTATTATACAGTCTAATTTTAGTCTTTAGGCATATATGTCTATTTCTCCACTCTCTCCATAGATTCTTAAAAGTCCTGGCAGCACTCATGCCACACATCACCAGCATCTGTTACATAGCTCCCAAGATAATTAAACTGTGGCACCTGCTCAAGACTGCAACCATTCAGATTAACTGAATATAGTTTATCGAATGCAGGCTTATTATTATCGAATGCAGGCCTATTATTCAGATTAACTGAATTATAGGCCTGCATGACCAATTTTCATCACTTTAGTTTTCTCTCTGTTTATAATCAAACCTACTCTACTTTCAGTTTCATCAACAGCTCGAATGAAAGAGTTCATCTCATCAACATCATTTGCCAAAAGGGCTAAATCATCAGCATAATCTAAATCAGAAATTTTTGTATCTCCAGACCATTTAAGGCAAAAATCTTTCCCTTGCAGTGAATTTCGCATGACATAATCAATAACCAAACTTAAAGAGAAAAGGAGACAAAATACACCCTTGTTGAACACCAGAAGTAATGCTAAACCAATTGCTACAAACCATACTAACTCTCACACACAACTCATTGTTATTATAGAGAGCTTTCATTATGTTAACTAACTTGTCTGGTATTCCATACGATCTCGCAATCAACCACAAATTATGATGATCAACAGAGTCGAAAGCGTTTTTGAAATCAACAAAGCTAGCAACCAAAGGTTTCTGAAACTCTAAACATTTCTCAAGAATCTGCCTAAGGGAAAATATGTGATCCACACATCCCCTACCACTTCTGAATTCACATTGCTCATCATGCAATTGACTGTCAACCAGATTCTTAATTCTATTAAGCACAATTATGCAAAGAACTGTACATGGAGCAGAAAGTAGGCTGATACCCCTATAGTTATCACAGGAACTGTAATCACCTTTTTCTAAAAATAGGGACAATAATAGCTCTGGTAAATTCCTTAGAAATAATGCTTTTATTATAAAAGATATTCAAAATTTCAGTCATCCATGTGGTAACCGAAACATTCCCAGCTCTAAGCATTTCTGTAGTAATTTCATCAACCCCTGGGGATTTATGTAGTTTAACTTTAGAAACAGCTAAAATAACTTCAGACTGTATTATAGGGCCAATATTAAAGCCAGTGATCCATCTATCATCAGTACAAACAATGGGAATAGAACTAATCATATTGTTTAGGACATCACTGAAATGATCAGCCCACCTAACCATGACAGAATCCTCACTCTCTATAACCTTGTTTATCCTTCAATCCCTGTATACCCTTCCATTTTTTTTCTACACAAAACATTAACTATCTGGTACAGTTCTTTGCTGTTGTGCTGTCTAACTGCTTCCTTGGCTTTTATCGGCCAAGCCATCAAACCAAAGATTATCAGCAGCTAACTGATCCTTTACGTGTTTATTAAGCTATCTGTAATGCTTTCTATTAGGACTAGTAGGGTACTGATTAAGGACATTCCTACAGTTCTTTCTTTATGAAATAAGCTCAAGTGCCTTATCACTCAAATAATTCTGTCTCTTCTGCTCCTTTTTTCCTAAAAGAGTACTGTTAGTGTCCAAAAAGCCTGTTTAAAATGATCCCATTCTTCCTCAACTTCAGTAGTAAGCAAACCATGACTAATAAATAATGACTAAGTAACCTATCATGGTAAATATATCATTAATAAATAATGACTAAGTAACCTATCATGGTAAATATATCATTAATAAATAATGACTAAGTAACCTATCATGGTAAGCTTTGGCTATAACAGGATCTTTCAGAGCTTCAGTTTTAAAAGTAAAATTTTTAACCCTAGCACAACACTTTTTAAGTTTAAGTTGGAAGACACTTTTAACAAGGTAATGGTCAGATCCAATTTCAGCTCCCCTATATGCCCTGGTATTCCTAACAGAACTAGCCCATTTGCTGTTAATTAATATTAATCAATCATATTCTTATGCAGCCCATCTGGTGAAACCACGTGTATTTATGTATGTCACAGTATTTGTAATAAATGTTAGTTATTCTGAAACCATTGAGTTTACTTACCTGTAGGAGACATTGCCCATTGCTATTGCAGCTACCAATACCGAAAGGGCCTATCACCCCTCCCCAAAGGTCAGAGTCAGTGCAAACTTTGGCATTGAAGTCACCTAGAACAAGGGTAATATCTCCTTTCTTGACAGAATTCAAAATATCCTGAAGTTGTCCATAAAAACTATTATTCATAGCCTCATTGGCATCCTCAGTGGAGGCATAACAGCAGATAACATTGTCTTTAATGCTTGTCTGAAATTTTGCTGTAAGAAACCTTTCATTAATGCACTCGTATCCTAGAAGAGCATTACTAGCATATCTGCTGAGAAGCAGACTCACGCCTTGGTGATGCTTATTATCATTCCTCCCTGAAAAGAGAAATTTAAGATTGTTTTTAAGAATCTGACCTTGGTCTCTTGCAAGCTGAGAATATCTAAATTATAATGGTGGAATTCTTGTGTGAGGACATCAAGAGAATAAGCTCTGTGCAAAGTCCTCACATTCCAACTACCTATGGAGAGAAAATGGTTAGTGGGATGTTTAAAGAAACTATGTTTATTGAGAGGGAATGCCAACAATATCAAACAACCCCCTAATTGTAGGCATGGGGCAAAGACCTAGTGTGACCTAGAGGCATGGGGCAAAGACCTAGTGGGATGTTTAAAGAAACTATGTTTATTGAGAGGGAATGCCAACAATATCAAACAGCCCCCTAATTGTAGGCATGGGGCAAAGACCTGTTCCCCAACACTAAAGGCCGAAGCCATCTACATTGGAAGCCTTCCTATATATTCCTATATATTCTAATGTAGAATTTGATGATGCCAGTAGAAGCAAGAATTCAGATTATGCAATGACCTCTGCTCGGGATTATCCAGGGATAGACATATCCTGTGAATTTATTCATTTGGGGCTGGCAACACACAAATAAACCGAAAACAGTGGAAGATTTTCCCTCCACAGAAGCCCACCAGTACAGCAAATTCAGGATCTATAATCAAGCTCAGAGCCTTATTCCAGTCCAGTCTGGTAAGTTTTTATAGTCAGTACCAGGACTTATGTGGTTGATCACTCCTCAGCAGGGTAGAAAAAAAAAGTAGTCATAGTTGTCCAGATTAGTAGGCTACATTAATCTGGTAGCCCTCCCCTTCCATTCACTTCCACAAGAGTGTATCTCTTTTGAAAGGTACCAAAGGCTTGACCACAAGAAGGTGGAGTCTGACATTAGCCAATTCAATGTATCATCACATGTACACTTTCATTTTTAAATTGAGAATTATTCCTGCTGCTCATTAAGAATGTAGTTTTTTCCTTGTGGCTTTTCACTAAATTTCGGTTCAGGGTTGATCACAGGGGTTGGTGCATAGCTCTCCTTCCAGTGACTACCTAGCTACCATTTACAGACCTCTTCTATATCTGCACAAGGCAACTTCATCAGAACACCACATTTCCCAAGGGTGACTGGGCATGCAGCAATGACACGCCCATTGTTGCAATGACACATATCCAACCAAAATTTAGTGAGAAGCCAGAAAGAAAAAACTATATTCTTAATGAGCAGCACTAATAATTCTCAACTTAAAAATGAAAGTGTACATTCTTAATGAGTAATGAATTAGAAAATAAAGCAAATTATTTGTTGGAAATCAAGAAAATATCTTGACTGAAAAACAAAAATGTATGTTTTTAATGAGTACTGTGAATTGGCAAAATCCTTTAATTATGCATCGAAAAATGTTTGGCCAAAACAGTGGAAGTAATAAATCTCAGTCACTTAAAGCAAAAATAATTTGTAGTAATTAGGCAAGTGTGAAAAAATCTGCCCATGCGCCACCCATACTCGAATTTGGGAACTTCTAGTTGTATCATGCGTACTCATGGAAGCCATTTTATTGTTCTACTCCATTTTGCCATTCTTCAGTTACAAACATAACAACTAAAATGATCATTCATAACATATCAGTACTTCATCTCTTTTTGAGACGTTCAACATTACAGAGTACAGGAAATTTAATGTTAACTAAGTAATCAGAATGAAATATCATAACAATATTAACATTTAAATATTTTAATATTGACATTAAACCCCTTAAATAAAATTCTAACTAAGCCAAGATTTTCAATTTCAACTAAATTTTTTTAAATAGTTAAAAGTTTAATGGTAAATTCAGAACTAACATTCAGTGTTTGAGGTGCTTTTCTGACACAAGTTGATCATAAAGTCAAGGATTTTTCTAGTCTAGGACTCTCATTTGTTTCAATCACCTTCTTGTTCTGTCATGTTGTCATTATCTGGATGGTCTGGTTGGCCAGTGTCCACCTCTGGAATACTCGAATAGCTTGGATGTTTTCAGATTATGTCTGTTCCTACGTAAGGCATTATCATCCTTGATTTGCACTTAGTAGGATCGACTTCAAAATTTTTCCTTTAAAGGACCAATTCTTTCCATCCTTTATTCTTACTCTATCTCCCATGATAATTTTTCCTCTGTAATGTTTCTGGAACTTTTTCTTGACAACATCACTCTTTGTCACTTTATGTGAAGGAAATCTTGTTCTCAGCTTTCTAATCATTAACAATCCAGCAGGAGATATGCTACAATCTAAAGGTGTGCTACAATAATTTAATAGTGCTAAGTGCCAATCTGATACATTTTCAGGTAAAGTTTAGAAACAGTCAAAAGTTTCAAAGTTTTGAACTTTTGAAGAAGCTTCTTCAAAAGTCTTTTTTACTTCTGGACTCCCTTTTCCGCAAGTCCGTTGGATCTTGGGTAGTTTGGACTTGACTAAGTGTGCTTGAAATTATACTTTTCTGAGAACTCTCTAAATTCTTTTGAACTAAACTATGACCCATTGTTGGATATAAGTTCTTTAAGTATTCAGTGTCTTGATAATATTTTCTTCAAAGCTGTCATGACTATCTCTGATGAAATACTGTCTTTCAGGTCTTCAACTTTTGGATAGTTTGAATAAGAATCTATGACTATTAAGTAGTTCATACCGCAGTAGAATAAATCTATTACAATAACTTTCCATGGATGTTGTCCTTGTTTCTGTATAAGTGTACTCTTTTCCCTGTCGGTCTGCTATATCTGACAAACACTACATTTCTTCACAGTTTGTGTTATATCATCATTCATGCTAGACCAAAATAGACATTTTCAGGCCCTTGTCTTACATTTTTCTATTTCCAAGTGTCCTTCATGTGTACATGACGACATGTCTCTTCTCAAGGATTTTGGAACAACCAGTCTGTTTCTTTAATATGATACCTCTAACCACAATTAAATCATCTTTGTGGCAATGAAATACAAGAGCATCATTGGCTATGTCCACACTTGAGCGTTTTATGTGCGCTAGACGCATGCACTGTGGCACATGCGTCTAGTGCACGTGATGCATGCACAAAGGCATGCCTCAAATCAGTTGAACAGCACCGTTTTCAGTGACACAAGCAGTAATGCACATGCTTCCACCAGCAGTGGATTTTTGTTTAACATTACAAGCAACTTCATAGTTTGTCTGGAGGGTTTCGTTCTGTTTTTGTAATTATTGAGCTTGGGTTTTCACCATGTCGTCAGAACAAACATTGGTCTTTATAAATCATTATTAATAAATATATTCATTATAGAACAAAATTATTCGTAATAAAATTATAATTAATAAAATAATAATATTACAAAAAATAAAAATAAAACCTTCATTTATAATGTTTTCACTAAACGTTTCACTATATATTCTACCTATGTTTTATTAGCTCTACAAGTATTTGTTTTGACATGATATGGAACCTTCAGCCGACATAAAGTAATTCATGTTCATTCATTCTTATACCCGCTAACATAGCAGCATCAGTTACATCCATTGCAACTTCAAGTCTACACTGGTGAAAAACTTAAAACTATTTGACGCACAGGTGTAGACAGTTGAAGGCATGCATCCAACACATTCCATCTAGGGCATGCGCTAGACTACTCGGGGTTGAAAAGTGGAATTGAAAGTTGAAAGTGAAGTTGAAGATGAAAGCGCACAAGTGTGGACATAACCATTGGGATTTTTCCACCCATTGTAGATCTGTCCCCTTAAGTGTTCCAACTCAGGATCTTTAGACGTTTCTTCTCTAAACTTCTGTAGCGTCCTCTCTGAGATTGGCAAAATTTTTAAGATAGAATCTCATGAACTTCCACTAGTTCATCCATAGAACTTTTAGCTGGTTTTTACAAGTAGATTCTAAACAGTGTGTCTGCAATGACAATCGTTTTCTTGCTTGAATACTGCATCTCAAAGTGATATTTTAAAAGTCTCGGGAACAATTTTTGTAATCTCAGTAGAATTTCTCCACGCATTTCTTGCTTATAGCCAATAGTTGTTTGTGATCAATCTCCAAAATGATAGGTCTTCCATAAATATATTTCTTGAATTTTCCACAACCAACTACCAGATCCAGTGCTTCCTTTTCATTTTGAGAATAACTTCTTTCTGCATCTATCAGTGATTTGGAAGAATAAGCAACGGGTCTCCAATCATTTTAATATTGCTCTAATAATACACAACCTAGGCCATTCATCAAGGCATCAGTTGAACTACTGGCATCGTAATATGCTAGAACTGGTTTCTCTCTGAGGATTATCTTAAGTATTTTCAGTTCCTGTTCATGAGACCAATTTGTATCACTGTCTTTCCTCACGAAACTTCTTAGATATTTTGTCCTTTCTGCCAAATTTGGAATATACTTGCAAATTTAGTTGACTTAAACTTAAAAAGTGTTGTGTAGGGTTAAAAAATTTACCTTGAATTCGGAACTCTGAAAGACCCAGTTATAGCTAAAGCTTACCATGATAGGTTACTTAGTCATTATGGCAGTCATGGTTTGTTTACTACTGAAGTTGAGGAAGAATGGGACCATTTTAAACAGGCTTTTTTGGAAACTAACAGTAACCTTTTAGGAAAAAAGGAGCAGAAGAGGCAGAATTATTTGAGTGATAAGACACTTGAACTTATTTCATAAAGAAAGAACTGTAGGAATGTCCTTAATGTCCTAATAGAAAGCATTACAGATAGCTTAATAAACATGTAAAGGATCAGTTACCTGCTGATAATCTTTGGTTTGATGGCTTGGCCGATAAAGCCAAGGAAGCAGTTAGACAGCACAACAGCAAAGAACTGTACCAGATAGTTAATGTTTTGTGTGATAGAAAATGGACAGGTATACAGGAATTGAAGGATAAACAAAGTAAGGTTATAGAAGGTGAGGATTCTGTCATGGCTAAGTGGGCTGAGCATTTCACTGATGTTCTAAACAATGTGGTTAGTTCTACTCCTATTGTTTGATAGATGCATAACTGGCTTTAATGTTGGCCCTGAAACCTGAAGCTATTTTAGCTGTTTCTAAACTTAAACTACATAAATCCTCAGGGGTAGATGAAATTACTATGGAAATGCTTAGAGCTGGGAATGTTTCAGTTACCACTTGGATGACTGAAATTTTGAATATCTTTTATGATAAAGGCATGGATACTAAGGATTTATCAGAGCTATTATTGTACCTATTTTCAAAAAAGTTTATTGCAGCTCTTGTGATAACTGTAGGGGTATCAGTCTACTCTCTGTTCTAGGTAAAGTGCTTTGCATGATTGTGCTTAATAGAATTAAGCATCTGGTTGACAGGCAATTGCGTGACAAACAATGTGGATTCAGAAGTGGTAGGGGATGTGTGGATCAGATATTTTCCCTTGGATTGTGAGATCATATGGTATACCTGACAATTAGTTGACATAATGAAAGCTCTCTATAATAACACTGTCGTGTGCGAGAGTTTAAGGCTTGTAGCAATTGGTTTAGCATGACTTCTGGTGTTTGACAAGGGTGTATTTTGTCTCCTTTTCTCTTTAGTTTGGTTATTGATTACATTATGCGAAATTCATTGCAAGGGAAAGATTTTTGCCTTAAATGGTCGGGAGATACAACAATTTCTGATTTAGATTATGCTGATGATTTAGCCTTTTTGGCAAATGATGTTGATGAGATGAACTCTTTCATTCGAGCTGTTGATGAGACTGGTAGTAGAGTAGGTTTGGTTATAAACAGAGAGAAAACTAAAGTGATGAAAATTGGTCATATAGCCTGTGATTCAGTTAATCTGAATGGTTGCAGTCTTGAGCAGGTGTCACAGTTTAATTATCTTGGGAGCTATGTAACAGATACTGGTGATGTGCAGCATGAGATTAACAGACGAATAGGGATTGCTGCCGGGACTTTTAAGAATCTGTGGAGAGTGTGGAGAAATAGGTGTATACACCTAAGGACTAAAATTAGACTCTATAATTGTTTGGTTCTTTCTAGGGTTAGCTACGATAGTGAAACTTGGATGCTGTGTAAACATAACAGGAAACTAGATGTTTACGCATTATCTTGGGCATTAGGTGGTTCAACTTTGTAACTAATGATGAGGTTAGGCAAAGGAGTCTGCAACCTCCTTTAAGCAGCATATTGTGCAGAGAGAGACTCCATTGGTTTGGCCATATTGCCTGTATGGATAATTATAGATTGGTGAATAGTGTTATGAACTGTGTGCCTAAAGGCCTCAGAAAGAGGGAGAGACCTAGGATGCGGTGGGCAGACAATGTCAAACAAGACCTTGTTAGAATTTGTGTGCAGTGGCTGGATGCAGCAGATGTAGCTCAGTACAGATATGCTTGGAGAATTAAACTGCACAGTCTGGTTGGACCACCATAGCCCATGGCTTCTTGAGGAGGAGGATGGTTAAAAATCAATCCAAAGTGAATGCACAGTATTCCCTGTTAAGATAGACATTAATTAATAGATTCTGAAAAAGATTCATCGCCGCCACACCAGGAATCGAACCCGCATCTCTCCAGATTCATGCCAGAGCGTGCTACCATTGCACCACAAGTTCATTGTCCGACACATGGTGCAATGGTAGTGGACTCTGGCATGAATCTGGAGAGATGCGGGTTCGATACCAGCCATGGCGGCGATGAATCTTTTTCGGAATCTATTGATTAATGTTTGATGATGATGTAGTTGACCATTCCCAAAATTCTCTGTTCTTATTTTTGGTTTTTGGTGGTGGCATTTTGAGAATAGCTTCAATGTTTTCAGGATTCACTGTTTCTTTCTGAAGTTAATATATTACACATAAAGAGTAGTTCATGCTTCTTGAATTCGCATTTTCCAATATTAAGAAATTAGACCTACTTTTTTGTATTTTTCGAGTACTTTTGCTAATCTGTCATCACATCTTTTGATGTTGGATCCCGAAATCAGAATATCATCTATATAGGTCTTTACTCCATCTAATCCCCTCATATATCTGACTCAATAATTCGTGAAATATTTTTGGAGCGGATTATATACCAAAAGTAAATCTTTTGAAAAATATTGACCAAATGGACTATTAAAGGTACATAATTTGCTACTTTCTTCATCTGGAGGAATCGGTAAAACCCACTTGTTGCATCTAATTTAGAAAATATCAATTAGAAATTAAGAATTATTCTGACTAAATTTCACTAGTTCTGACTCAATTTCACTTATTGTTGGGATGCCCCATTCTTTTTCTCTACAATGAAAAGAAAACTCACCCAGTCTGTTAGTTCATCAATTATTTTGTGTCCATAGAACACATATTATTTAATTCTGCTTTTAGTTTTTCTTTCAGAGATAAAGATATTCTTCTAAAAGCTTGAACAACTGGAGTACAATTTTCTTTTAATCAAATTTTATATTTTTTTCTTTACACAACCAAGTCCATTGAACACTGTTTTGTATTTCTTGATGATCTCTGACTTGTAATCTTTTTTGATCAGCTATAGCTTTCTAGTTAGAAATCTGTATTTCGTAGACTCTTTTTAAAATGCTTTAGTTTTCAGCTATTTGAAGACTTAGTATTGGTTGTTTACCCTTATTCACTACTACAATGCTAGATTTTACTTCTTTTTCATGGAATTTGATCTCTGTAGATCATTC
Source organism: Ryuthela nishihirai (assembly GCA_038380435.1). Lineage (NCBI taxonomy): Eukaryota > Metazoa > Arthropoda > Arachnida > Araneae > Heptathelidae > Ryuthela > Ryuthela nishihirai. Next base: position 80,873,037 of record JAWZYU010000001.1, read on the forward strand.
TATGTGCCTGTGATCTTGGCACCTTCATAAGACATTAAACAGGGTTTCTTATTGAAAGCCTAACTTTTTGTTTTATCTTAGGATATGTTGCCAAATCTGTCAGATTTGCTTGTCTACCAATATTCACTTTCATAGAAATTTTTAAGCCTGCAATTTCAATATCAGTAATCCAGTCATTTCGATCCTGTGAAGAATTTCCAATTTGATCAACAAAATTTTTTTCCACTAATGGTGTCTTAAACTGTATGTATTTTATGCTTAGTCTTTATTTTTTCACCAACACATCTCTTTAAAGTAATTTAAACCTCCACATTTATTGCATTTCTTCCCATGAGGTAGACAATTCTTAATTTTGTGTTTATAGCCACACCTCTTACATTGTTGTTTCAAGATATTGCGATCACTTTTTGAAGGTTCGTTTTTGGCTGACCTATTGACCTTTCAGTTTTTTTACACATTTATTTTTCGATTTTTGCTATTACATAAACTGCTTTTTGTTTTTCTACCATTGCATGCATTTGCATAAGTGTTTGTTCTGCCAATTGGCAGATTTGAACAGCATGATTGAGAGTTAAATTTTCTTTTATAGAAGCCTTTCTCTAGTTTTTGCACTTGAAATTCCAATTACTAACTGATCTCTTATCATTGAGATAGTTAAATTTCCAAAATTACTTGTACTGCTTTTATTTTTCAAGTGCACAATGTACTCTCAACAGTTTAACCATCTTGCTGCATTCTACATCTGATAAGTTTTGTTTGCTCATGGCATACAGTACTGTTCAAATTTATTAGGAACATTTTCATAATTTCTTACCTCCTCAGGTCCAAAAGTAAAACTGTTGTACACATCGAGCACTTCTTTTCTTGCAACATGAAGGAATAACGCCATTTTAGCATTGTCGGTATGATTAACGTGAAGTTAAACACAAAATATTTCAAAGGCTTGCTTGAACTTCTTTACACAACCAACTTCTTTACCAACCAAAGTTCACTGTGATGTTACCAGACAGTCTTAAAGACTCTGGAGGTTTTAAACCTTCCATTTCTTATTGAAATTATATTTTACTTCTGATACCATGTATCATGCATATTCATGGAAGCCATTTTATTGTTCTACTCCATGTTGCCATTCTTCAATTACAAACTGGATCAATTAAAACGATTATTCAAAATATATGATATACTCGTTACACACCAGTAGCTTTTCAGCTAAGGCAAGAGCAATTCACAGTTGCTTAACCCTTCCAAGGCCCATGTCTTGTAAAGAAGTAGACAGAATCCGAAATGAGAGACCAAGGATGCCTATATCAGTTTTAATATAATACATGAAACTTCAATATTTAAAAAAAAATTGCCGTTTGAAAATTTTCTTATATTGTATAAAAATACATTATTAAACCTTGAAAAATAATATTTTCTTTTTCTATATGATGCATATTTTGTTAAACTATCATCATCATCATCATCATCCTCAAGCAGCCATAGGCTACGGAGGTCCAACCAAACCGTGCAATTTAGTTCTCCAAGCAAGTCTATCCTGAGCTACATCTACTGCATCTGGCCACTGCACACCAATTCTAACAAGGTCTTGTTTGACATTGTCTGCCCACTGCATCTTAGGTCTCCCTTTCTTTCTGAGGCCTTTAGGCACACTGTTCATAACCCTATTCGCCAATCTATAATTATCCATACGGGCAACATGGCCAAACCAACGGAGTCTCTCTCTGCACAATATGCTGCTTAAAGGAGGTTGCAAACTCCTTTGCCTAATCTCATCATTAGTTACAAAGTTGAACCACCTAATGCCCAAGATACTACGTAAGCATCTGGAATCAAAAGCATCTAGTTTCCTGTTATCTTGTTTACAAAGTGTCCAAGTTTCACTACCATAACTAACCCTAGAAAGAACCAAACTATTATACAGTCTAATTTTAGTCTTTAGGTGTATACGCCTATTTCTCCACACTCTCCATAGGTTCTTAAAAGTCCCAGCAGCAATCCCTATTCGTCTGTTAATCTCATGCCGCACATCACCATTATCTGTTACATAGCTCCCAAGATAATTAAACTGTGACACCTGCTCAAGACTGCAACCCTTCAGATTAACTGAATCACAGCCTGCCTGACCAATTTTCATCACTTTAGTTTTCTCTCTGTTTATAACCAAACCTACTCTACTACCAGTCTCATCAACAGCTCGAATGAAAGAGCTCATCTCATCAACATCATTTGCCAAAAGGGCTAAATCATCAGCATAATCTAAATCAGAAATTTTCGTATCTCCAGCCCATTTAAGGCCAAAATCTTTCCCTTGAAGTGAATTTCGCATAACATAATCAATAACCAAGCTAAAAAGAAAAGGAGACAAAATGCACCCTTGTCGAACACCAGAAGTAATGCTAAACCAATTGCTACAAGCCTTACCAACTCTCACACACGACTCAGTGTTATTATAGAGAGCTTTCATAATGTTAACTAACTTGTCTGGTATACCATATGATCTCACAATCAACCACAAATTATGACGATCAACAGAGTCAAAAGCCTTTTTGAAATCAACAAAGCTAGCAACCAAAGGTTTCTGAAACTCTAAACATTTCTCAAGAATCTGCCTAAGTGAAAATATCTGATCTACACATCCCCTACCACTTCTGAATCCACATTGCTCATCACGCAATTGACTGTCAACCAGATTCTTAATTCTATTAAGCACAATCATGGAAAGAACTTTACCTGGAACAGAGAGTAGGCTGATACCCCTATAGTTATCACAATAACTGCGATCACCTTTTTTGAAAATAGGGATAACAATAGCTCTGGTAAAATCCTTAGGAACCATGCCTTTATCATAAAAGATATTCAGAATTTCAGTCATCCAAGTGGTAACCGAAACATTCCCAGCTCTAAGCATTTCCGTAGTTATTTCATCTACCCCTGGGGATTTATGAAGTTTAAGTTTAGAAACAGCCAAAATAACTTCAGATTGTGTTATAGGACCAACATTAAAGCCACCAATGCATCTATCATCATTGCAAACAATGGGAGTAGAACTAACTACATTGTTTAGAACATCACTGAAATGCTCAGCCCACCTAGCCATGACAGAATCCTCACCTTCTATAACCTTACCTTGTTTATCCTTCAATCCTTGTATGCCTGTCCGTTTTCTACCACACAAAACATTAACTATCTGGTACAGCTCTCTGCTGTTCTGCTGTCTAACTGCTTCCTCGGCTTTGTCAGCCAAACCATCAAGCCAAAGATTCTTATCAGCAGCTAACTGATCCTTTACAAGTTTATTAAGGTCTCTGTAATGCTTTCTATTAGGACTAGTAGGGTATTGATTAAGGGCATTCCTGCAGTTCTTTCTTTCCGAAATAAGCTCAAGTGCCTTATCACTCAGATAATTTTGCCTCTTCTGCTCCTTTTTTCCTAAAAGAGTACTGTTAATGTCCACTATAAAATAAATATAAAATAAATACCTCCTCAAGCAGCTGCTTACCACAGAGGTCTGACAGGAGCCTGTCAATGCTTCTTGTTTTTATGCCATAGTAAAAGGTCTGTGAGAATGGTGGGACTTCAGCAGAAAAACAACACAACATCCTTTCTTTACCCAGGGCTCGAACCCAGATCCCTTAGATCAGTAGCCTAGCATGCTAACCACTCAGCCACAGAATGGCGACATAAATATTTCTTTAAATCCATCTGATTGCCATTTTTCAGAAGCAATATACAATATTGCCAATTTTTTTTGTTAACATTACTCTGTGCTGAAGCAATCCCCTGATTTAAGCTCACAAGTTTGAGTTGAACTGCTATCAACAAATTTTTTCTTAAAGTTTCAAAAATTACTTGAAAATTGATGAAAAATGCTATTTTTTAAAATGGAAGATTTTGGAAATATTTATTAAGTTGGTACCTTTTTTTTTTCACTATATCACTGTAAAGAGTCTTATTAAAATTAACATGTTTCTACTTTTGTTCAATTTTTTATTTAAAAAAAATTCAGATTTAAATTCTTTAATTTGGTGTTTAACATGACCTATTTCTGTTAATTAGTTATTTGTTCAAAATATTCTTAAGTTGACTTGTTTATTTGGCAACAAGCCTGGGACTTTTCCCAAAGTTAAAATAAATTGAAATTCTCTATCATTGAGCAATGAAATTTTAAAGTTTATCTTGAAACTATTTGCATGCTAAAAGTTTTAAGGAGAAAAAACTTTTAACATGCAATTCTCCTAAAAACTTTTAACCTGCAAATAATTTGATGGATAAACTTTAAAATTTTATTGCTCAGTGACAGAGAATTTTAATTTATTTTAATTAATTTCTGAGCTAGAAGGTCTTTTAAATTTTTCATTTTCTCAAAGTATGTTACCGAGAAAAAAATAACGAAAAGAGAGTAATTTTCTTGTTTCAAGCAAAACTTTGTTTTTCTATTATTCAGAAATAAATAGCCTTTTTATTCATACACATTATAATTCATCATCGTTATCCTCAAGTATTCATGGGCTACGGAGGTCCAACAGACCATGCAATTTAGTTGTCCAAGCATATCTGTTCTGAGCTACATCTGCTGCATCTAGCCACTGCACATCAATTTTAACAAGATCTGTTTGGCATTGTCTGCCCACTGCATCCTAAGTATCCCCCTCTTTCTGAAGCTTTTAGGCATGCTGTTCATAACCCTATTTGCTAATCTGTAATTGTACATATGGGCAACATGGCTAAACCAATGGAGTCTTTTTTTGAGCAATATGCTGCTTAAAGGAGGTTGACTACTATGTTGCATAACCTCATCATTATTTACAAAGTTGAACCACCTAATGCCCAAGATATTTTAATCCTTTAGAACCAAAAGCATCAAGTTTTCTGTTATCTTGTTTACAAAGTGTCCAAGTTTCACTACCATAACTAACATTAAAAAGAACCAAACTATTATACAGTCTAATTTTAGTCTTTAGGTGTATACACCTATTTCTCCACACTCTCCATAGATTCTTAAAAGGCCTGGCAGCAATACCTATTCATCTGTTAATCTCATGCCATGCATCACCAGTATCTGTTACTAGTTCCCAAGACAATTAAACTGAGACACCTCAAGAGTTTCATTCAGATTAACTGAAACCAGCCTGTCTAACCAATTTTCATCACTTTAGTTTTCTCTCTGTTTATCATCAAATCTTCTCTACTACCAGTCTCATCAACAGCTTGAATGAAAGGGTTCATCTCATCAACATCATTTGCCGAAAGGGCTGAGTGGCTAGCATGTTTGGTTACTGATCAATGGGATCTGAGTTTGAGCCTTAGATAATGCATGGATGTTGTTGTTTTTTCTCTTGAGGCCCTGACATCCTCACAGATCTTCTACAATGGTGTATTAACTGATTTGTCTCCTATCAGACCTCTGTGTCAAGCGGCTGCTTGAAGGGGTGTTTATTTATTATTTTATTTAATCTATATCAGAAATTTTCAGAACTCCAAACCATTAAAGGCAAAAATCTTTCCCTTGCAGTGGATTTCACATAACGCAACGCAACATTTCACATAACGCAACATTAGCAACGAAACTAAAGAGAAAAGGAGACAAAATGCACCCTTTTAAAATACCAGAAACAATGCTAAGCCAATTGCTACAAGCCTTACCAACTCTCATACACAACTCAGTGTTATTATAGAAAACTTTCATTATGTTAACTAACCTGTGTGATATGCCATACAATCTCACAATGAACCACAAATTATGACAATCAGCAAAGTCAAAAGCCTATTTGAAATCAGCAAACTAGTAATCAAAGGTTTCTGAAGCTCTAAATATTTCTTAAGAATCTGCCTAAGTGAAAAAAAGTATGATCTACACATCCCCTACCACTCCTGAATCCACAGTGGCTATTACACTGTGGATTCAGGAGTGGTAGGGGATGAATCCACATTAGCTCAACAAGTAATTGCCCGTCTATCCTGAATCCGCATTAGCTCCTGAATCCACATTAGCTCAACAAGTAATTGCCCGTCTATCAGATTCTTAATTCTATAACCACAATCATGCAAAGAACTTTACCTGGAACAAAAATTTGACTGATACCCTTATAGTTATCACAAGAACTGCGATCACCTTTTTTAAAAATAGGGATAATAATAGCTCTGGTAAAATCCTTAAGATATCATAAAAGATATTCAAAATTTCAGTCATCCATGTGGTAACTGAAACATTCCCAGCTCTAAACATTTCAGTAATAATTTCTTTTACCACTTGGAATTTATGAAGTTTAAGTTTAGAAATAGCCAAAATAATTTCAGACTGTGTTATAGGGCCAACATTAAAGACAGTAATGTATCTATTATCATTACAAATAATGGGAGTAGAACTAAGCACATTGTAGGATATCACTGAAATGCTCAGCCTACAGAATCCTCACCTTCTATAACCTTACTTTGTTTAGACTACAATTCCTTTATACTTGTCCATTTTCTACCACACAAAACATTAACCATCTGATAGAGATTTGGCTTTACTAAAGTATATAAATCTTAAATCATAAAAGGCAATTGTATAACTTACTTTGACACTACATAATTTTGGTTTTAAAAACAATGAAAAGTTGCACAGGGTATAATAAAACAGTTCATTTACCTCTATGATTTCTTTATGCAATATCAGAAAGATCATTTTAATAGAAACTGCTTCATTAAGGAAAGTGCTTGCTTTCTTCAACTTGAAAACTGGAAAATTTATATTCTATCCCTTACTACCACAAAAGTTGTATACATAGTTATGATATGATTTATGAATGTATTATAAGTAAATTTTCCTCTGTTGATTTAATTGAAGAACACAAAGCCACTCTTAAATTACAATATGCAACTTAAAGGAGAGATTTTAGCAAGATATATTTTTGTAGAAATTGCACTGTCAGTGTTCACTAAGATTGTATTTATAGAGAACTTTCTATGCTACTGTTGGCTCTTATAAAAGTGCAGAGCTAAATGTTCTAAACTACAACTGTGAAATAAGAATGCTTCATATTATGTGCAGCTTTATCTTATCAGTAGTTTCCATAGTGATAAATGTAGGGTTAGTTTCTTTGTTATGTAGCTTAGTTCATATCCATTCTACTGATATGTCTTCAATAGGAGAGTCAACAAAGTCTTCTACAAGTGATAGTGTCCCAGGTGATCACAGTTGTGACTTTGAACCAGCACTGGAGTTTGATGATACAGAATTAGTACATGCAGTTGAGGCAGGTAAGTTATAAGCATGCATTTTTTTTATTACCATTAGCAGACATGTATTTTATGGAGATAAAAAAACTCCCATAGTTTGAGCATAAAAATTTTTCATTTTTCTAAAACCAGATGAAAATACAACTTGACAACTGTTTGCCTCTGGTAATATAGGAGTAAAAAGTATTAAATTAGAAACAATAGAAGAACAGGAACTAATAACAACTTCATGATTTAAACTTTTTTGATCTAGCCAAATTAAAGATTTAACAGCCATTTAAAGTAATTTTTTAGTTGTTTTTAGTATTCTTACATGGGTAATTAAAAAGTAGCGTGTTAGATATCTGTTTTAGTACATTTTAACATACATATTTAAATAGCTAATCAAAAGTTATTGCAATCATTTTAAAGCTAAAAATAATGGTAATGAAATGCATTTTGCTGTCATGGATTTATATGTTAACTCTTTCAAAACGTTTTTAAGTAGTTAAAGTATGATGATTAATGTTTAGTTAATGAAATATACATTAACGCATGTTAAAGAAGATACTAATATTATCATTGGTGGATGATTAAGCTATCTGTAGGTCCTAGGTGCAAAGGTTTGGGAGGCCAACTATCTGGAAAGAGGGATGGGGAATATTCCATTTTACTTTACTCAACATCAATCAAACTCAATCTACAACCATTTTGCAACTTATGAAGGGAAATAATGTATGCAGCCAGTTAAATAGTTTGCATTGCAAAAATAGAAAATTTATATGTATTATGTACATTTACACATACTGAAAATAAACAAAAATATCTGTTCTTTGTTGTGTATTAAATAAAAATCACATTTTATTTTCTATTAATCTAAAAACACCAGTATGTACATAGTAAGATTATTCAGATTGTGAAATATTTTATTAATAAAATATTGAAAAAAAAAAAGGAGTTTTGATTGTTTGGAGGCCCCCAGGAGTGTCAAGGCCACAGGCAAGCACCTGTGCAGTAATCTGCCACTGATTAGGATTTGTGTTTAATCACAATTGCAAAAAATGGCTTTAAAATAATGATTGAATATTAACTTTTGCTTTAAAGTCTCCCACCTTAAAGGTATCATCACTTCATATTAAAGAAAAATTTCATATTTTATTAGTAATTTCACATCTGTTGCTGCATTTCACAATTAAACTACCAATGTTCAACAAGATTTCTCTGTGATTGGTAGAATTGTTTAATATTATTGATGTTTAGAAAAATAGTTCTAATGAGAATTTTTTTCAAACCATAAAGAAATTAACTTTAGCTTTGCCACACAAGAAAGGTAGTTCATAGTCAGTCACATTTCCAGCATTAAGGGACTTCAACATTAATAGCACTAACAGATTTTTAAGATTAGCTACCATATTTCTTGAGTAAATAAATACACTGAGATGCAGTTTATTAGGTACACCTATCTAGTAGCGTGTTGCCTCTTTGTCCTTCATAACAACCCAAATTGGTCGATGCATGGAACTTACAAGATGCTATATGCATTGCACAAGAATATTGTACTGCATAGAAATGATTGGGCAGTTGCTTCAAATTGGATGGCAGCAGTCTCACTGTGAACAGTTCTTACCACCTCATTACAAAGATACTCAATATGATTTAGATTTGGGGATTGTCCAGTCTTCAAGCGTCCAGTGTTGATGCTCCTGCACCCACTGGAGAGACTTTCATGTTCATCACTGACAACATTGGCACAATGTGGTCGGTGGCTGTGGTAGCCCTGTTGTGATAAGGTCCAATATGTGGTGCATTCGAAGATGACATTCTGCACACCAATGTTTAATTCTGCTGTCATTTGACTGGTTGTGGCCCATCTGTTTGCTTGCATGATTCTTGCCAGTCTTGTTTGGCCCCTCTACTGATCCACAAGATATTTTGCCCACAGGATTGCTGATCACTGGTAAGTTTTTTTCTCACACTATTCTCAGTAAACTGTTTAAACAGTTGTGCATGAAGAACTCAGAAGGATGGCTGTTGGGAGATGCTCAGGTTGCTTGTTTTACTCATTCATGCTCAATCCAATTCTAACTGATGTTTGAAGAGCTGGTCTACCTGATTTATACCATTTTGATATATTACGTGTTAGAATGAACAATTTATCTGATGAGGGTGGTGTACATAATAAACTGTCTTCTCAGTGTATAAATATATACTCAGTTTCAGATTGACATTCCTCAGTTGATCTTATTCCTGCTTCTTAACTAAACAGTGATTTGATTGGCCAGTGGTATTTCAGTAGTAAGAGAAATTGACATTGACATATATCATCAAAATATGTGCCCCTTCAGTGGTGCAGAGGTATTGCATTAGAATGCAGCTCTGGCATTAGAATCATCTTATGCCAGAGCTGCATTCTAATGCACTGAAGTGGTGCAGGCTATTGCATTAGAATCATCTTATAGGGTCTAAGTGTGAATCCCAGAGTTTCAACATGTTCATTTGCATTTGACATAAGCTACTAGCTGTAATGGTAGCTAGGTGTACCAATCCCTAGTGATGACGCACAGAACTGGCTAGGTCTAGCACCTAATGTCCGACCCCGCCTTCTCGTGGTGCAGGCCGTTAGTACCTTTCAAAAAAGATATTCTCTTTCGGAAGGGGAGGGCTGCCAGTTCAGTATGGCCTACTGATCTGGTCATCTAAGGCCACTCATTTCTTTTTTTTTTTCAACCCTGCTGAGGAGTGGTCAACTTCACAGGGTCCTGGTGCTGACCAATTATACCTACTAGACTCGACTTGTTTATGGATTTAAGCTTGATTATTGATCCTGGACTTGCTGCACTGGTGGGCCTCTGTTGAGGGAGAGTCAGCCGCTGTGTGTTGTTTGCTTCTGGGTTGCCAGATCTAAGTGAACAGAAGCATGGGATACCTTATATCAGCTGGTGGATAATCCTAATCAGAGGGCATCGCAGGTACCTGAACCTTACTTAGCTAGTTGGGCATCGTCAAGCCTAAACTGGAGTAATATGTCTCAGGCAGGCCATATAGCTCTTGAAAAAGTCCACTTGAAAAGATGGTGCCTGAATTTCCTACCAGCATCGGTGACTTCAGCCTTTAGCAGAGGAGGAACAGATCTTTGCCCCATGCCTGTGATCAGGGGGCTGTTTGATACTGTTGACCCTACCAATCTCAATAAACCTAATTTATTTAAAAATCCTACTAATCATTTTCTCTCTGCAGGAACGTGAGGGCATTACATAGAGATTATTCTCTTGATGTCCTCATGCAGGAATTCCAGTGCTGTAACCTAAATATTCTAGGCTTGCAAGAGACCAGATGGACAGGTAAAGGTGAGATACTTAAAAATAACTTTAAATTTCTATTTACAGGGAGGGAGGATGGAAAGCATCACCAAGGCATGGGTCTGCTGCTCAGCAGACATGCTAGTGATGCTCTTCTAGGATATGAGTGCATTAATGAAAGGTTTCTTAGAGCAATATTTCAGACAAGCATTAAAGACTTGAATGTTATCTGCTGTTATGCCCCCACTGAGGATGCTGATGAGGATGAGAAGGATAGGTTTTACGGACAACTTCAGGATATTTAGAATTCTGTCAAGAAAGAAGATATTACCCTTGTTCTAGGTGACTTCAATGCCAAAGTTGGTACTGACTCTGATCTTTGGGGAGGGGTGATAGGCCCTTTTGGTATTGGCAGCTGCAATGGGCAACGTCTCCTACAGGTAAGTAAACTCAATGGTTTCAGAATAACTAACACATATTACAAACACCGCAACATACATAAATACACATGGGTTTCACCTGATGGGCTGCATAGGAATATGATTGATTATATATTAATTAACAGCAAATGGGCTAGTTCTGTTAGAAATACCAGGGCATATAGGGGAGCTGAAATTGGATCTGATCATTACCTTGTTAAAAGTGTCTTGCAACTTAAACTTAAAAAGTGTTGTGCTAGGGTTAAAAAATTTACCTTTAATACTGAAGCTCTGAAAGACCCAGTTATAGCTAAAGCTTACCATGATAGGTTACTTAGTCATTATGACAGTCATGGTTTGCTTAATACTGAAGTTGAGGAAGAATGGGGCCATTTTAAACAGGCTTTTTTCGAAACTAACAGTACTCTTTTAGGAAAAAAGGAACAGAGGAGGCAGAATTATTTAAGTGATAAGGCACTTGAGCTTATTTCAGAAAGAAGGAACTGCAGGAATGTCCTTAAACAGTACCCTACTAGTCCTAATAGAAAGGATTACAGAGAGCTTAATAAACGTGTAAAGGATCAGTTAGCTACTGATAAGAATCTTTGGCTTGATGGTTTGGCTGACAAAGCTGAGGAAGCAGTTAGGCAGCACAACAGCAGAGAGCTGTACCAGATAGTTAATGTTTTATGTGGTAGAAAACGGACATGCATAGAAGGATTGAAGGATAAACAAGGTAAGGTTATAGAAGGTGAGGATTCTGTCATGGCTAGGTGGGCTGAGCATTTCAGTGATGTTCTAAACAATGTGGTTAGTTCTACTCCCATTGTTTGTAATGATGATAGATGCATTGGCAGCTTTAATGTTGGCCCTATAACACAATCTGAAGTTATTTTGGCTATCTCTAAACTTAAACTTCATAAATCCCCAGGGGTAGATGAAATTACTACAGAAATGCTCAGAGCTGGGAATGTTTCGGTTACCACTTGGATGACTGAAATTTTGAATAACTTTTATGATAAAGGCATGGTTCCTAAAGATTTTACCAGAGCTATTATTATCCCTATTTTCAAAAAAGGTGATCGCAGTTCTTGTGATAACTATAGGGGTATCAGCCTACTCTGTGTTCCAGGTAAAGTTCTTTCCATGATTGTGCTTAATAGAATTAAGAATCTGGTTGACAGGCAATTGCGTGATGAGCAATGTGGATTCAGAAGTGGTAGGGGATGTGTAGATCAGATATTTTCACTTAGGCAGATTCTTGAGAAATGTTTAGAATTTCAGAAACCTTTGGTTGCTAGCTTTGTTGATTTCAAAAAGGCTTTCGACTCTGTTGATCGTCAAAATTTGTGGTTGATTGTGAGATCATATGGTATACCAGATAAGTTAGTTAACATAATGAAAGCGCTCTATAATAACAGAGTCGTGTGTGAGAGTTGGTAAGTCTTGTAGCAATTGGTTTAGCATTACTTCTGGTGTTCGACAAGGGTGCATTTTATCTCCTTTTCTCTTTAGTTTGGTTGTTGATTATGTTATGCGAAATTCACTTCAAGGGAAAGATTTTGGCCTGAAATGGGCTGGAGATATGAAAATTTCTGATTTAGATTATGCTGATGATTTAGCCCTTTTGGCAAATGATGTCGATGAGATGAACTCTTTCATTCGAGCTGTTGATGAGACTGGTAGTAGAGTAGGTTTGGTTATAAACAGAGAGAAAACTAAAGTGATGAAAATTGGTCAGGCAGGTTGTGATTCAGTTAATCTGAATGGTTGCAGTCTTGAGCAGGTGTCTCAGTTTAATTACCTTGGGAGCTATGTAACAGATACTGGTGATGTGCGGCATGAGATTGGCAGACGAATAGGTATTGCTGCCGGGACTTTTAAGAATCTATGGAGAGTGTGGAGAAATAGGCGTATACACCTAAAGACTAAAATTAGACTGTATAATAGTTTGGTTCTTTCTAGGGTTAGTTATGGTAGTGAAACTTGGACGCTGTGTAAACAAGATAACAGGAAACTAGATGCTTTTGATTCTAGATGCTTACGCAGTATCTTGGGTATTAGGTGGTTTAACTTTGTAACTAATGATGAGGTTAGGCAAAGGAGTCTGCAACCTCCTTTAAGCAGCATATTGTGCAGAGAGAGACTCCGCTGGTTTGGCCATGTTGCCCATATGTATAATTATAGATTGGCGAATAGGGTTATGAACAGTGTGCCTAGAGGCCTCAGAAGGAGGGGAAGACCTAGGATGCGGTGGGCAGACAATGTCAAACAGGACCTTGTTAGAATTGGTGTGCAGTGGCCGGATGCAGCAGATGTAGCTCAGGACAGATATGCTTGGAGAATTAAATTGCGTGGTCTGGTTGGACCTCCGTAGCCCATGGCTGCTTGAGGATGATGATGATGATGATTTTTAGGAGATTTTTGAAAATTTAAGGAAAAATATGTTGATAATAGTTCGAATAAAACTTGAGCTTAAATCAAGTGATTGCTTCAGTACAGAGTAACATTAACAAACAAATCAGCAATACTGTATAATGCTTTTAAAATATGGCATTCAGATGGCTTTATCTAATTAATTATATTGTAGTTTAATAAAATATGCATCAAATGAAAAAGGAAATATTATTTTTTAAGCTTGAATTATGTATTTTTAAAAGATATATGTAAGAAAATTTTAAAATGGCAATATTTTAAAAAAATTGAAGTTTCATGTGTTGTAGAAAAAACATCTATAAACGTCATTAACTTTGGAAGGGTTAAAGAAATGTAGGATAGCTTGATGGGAGGCTTCCACTTGTCTCCTGTCCAGTGGATCCCCTTCCCCAACCATCTCTTAGTGTTAGAGATCCTTGTGACACAGCCATGTAGCCCATTGTGTGCAAAAAGTTATAAAATGTAAATTGGCTGTGCTTAAAGATTATTCAAAAATGCAATAGTCAGTTCACTACAGGAATTAAATGAAATACTAAACTTTTAACAGAAAAGACAATTTCATCCACTTTGCTGTGTGTAGTTACAACAATAATAATCGTTGACATCTGCACTCTAATATGAAACTATAGAGGTCGCACTTTTGGGAGAATGAAATAATATACCATGTGCAAGTTTGTATTAGGTACTCGATAAATACTGGACAATATATTTTCTTTTACTTTTAAGTACTTGCACATTGAGTGCTGTGAAACTTTTATGCTAACTCATGTTTGTGATTTCATCATATAACCAAAATGTTATTGTCCTAGACTCAGTGGGGCAGGGGTGGCTCAGTTGGTAGCATGCCAGGCTCGTAATCAGTAGTTCTGAGGTTCGAGTCCCAGCTGGGACAGTGTCGAGATTTATCTCTGCAAATTTCCCCGCCCTGCCCACCATCAGTAGGGGACACCAATGGGCTTGGAAAGGCCACTGTCTGTCGGATGTGACATTAAGTCATGGTCCTGTGTGCTGGAGAGCCATACCCTGTGAAAGTTAAAGAACACACTGGATGGCCTTGACGGGAGGCTACCATCTATCTCTGAACCTTCGAGATCCATGTGACCTGGCCATTTATCCCATGGTGTGCAAAAAAGTGCCACTCAGAGATTAAACAACCCAACCTAGACTCAGTTTAATAAGATTTTTTTTCTCTGATACAGTTACAATCTAAATAATAGCCTTAACTGGCCTAGTGGTTAGGCAGCTAGTGACTGTTCCAGCAAGGCAAACTTTGTGTGTTGTGTTAGCTCTAACTAAGGCAGTGGTCAGCAGTGACTTCGGTCTTAGTAGGGCATGTCCTTGTGTGAGAAGGCCTGTATTAAGCTAGGATTCTTCTCTGTCATATATGTCGCAAATCAAAAAAAAAAAAATCTTTATTTGCTTAATGTAGAAATGGAACTTGATAATGATAAGAGAGCAGTCCATGAAGATAATGATTTATTGGAGTCACCTATGTCTGATGGACTAATGGATGAAAATTTTGAAGAAGTCCTTGGAACTGATCTGTTCAGAGGCATAGAAGAGGAAGAAGGAGAAGAGGAGGAAGAAGAGGATGATGATTTTTCAGATATTTCCAAATACGGTATAATAGAAATAGCTGGTGAGTGAGCTAGATTATTTGGATGCAAAATTCTTATTTATAGTACTATACTTACGTGCATAACACAAATCTTCAGATTAAAACACGATTTATTGAAAGCAAAATATATATGAAAAATTTTTCACAAAAGTGAATATGTATTGCGACACTTCTTTATCATGCTTTATATTTCCTTGCTATATTTTGTTCACTTTTTTTAATTTGTGCTTCTGCTATTTAAATTTTTACATGTATAAAATTTTTCTAATATGCACTGAAGAGCCAGAACATTATGACCACCTGTCTAATGTGATGTTGGTCCTCTATGCACCGCCAAAACTGCTATTACCCAATGAGGTATTGGATGCCAGAGGCGTAGCTAGGCTTTTGATGCCCTTGGCAAATTTGTAATTGCCCCCTTGTTCAGTTATTGATAAAAAAAATGCATATGTTATTTATATTATATATATTAATTGCACATAAATAATTGCAAAAAAAATTGCAGTTATGCAAGTAATTATTTTTTAAAGTAATTTAATTTTTCCTACTTTTTCGTTGGCAAAATCATTAATAATCTCATAAAAATTAATTTTTTGTCAGTTCTTGCTCAATTGATAGGAAACAAAATGATGATGTACGCTCCTGTCCTCATGTTAATCTTAAACAATCCCGGGATTTATAAACGTAATTCAATACAATGTACAAATTATGAACTTCCATCCTGACAAAAAGATACATATGAAAAAAATTTATTTTGTAAGGGCATGATTTGTGAAAGTAATATGAAGAGTTGGAAATTGCGTCCCAAAGCTGTTTTATGGCATGCATGGTGCAAGGGGGCAAATTGTCCGCCGATAAAAGGGGAAAATTTTTTTAGGAAATAACGAAAATTTATAATATGCTGTCTTGACGATACGACAGTATAAACAATACGTATTAAATTCAACAAACTATGGGTGGCTAATCATTCGATTTTATTTTGCACATAAACATCAGATATCGTGGACAGCTCATGCCGCCCTGTGATTCCGGCACCCTTGGCAACTACCCCGATGCCAACACGTTCTTATGCTTCTGTGGGATGCTACAAGATTTATAAAGGTGTCTTGTGGTATCTGGTGCCAACACTTTACCAGCAGATCCTTTTACTCTTGTAAGTTACGTGGTTGAGCTGCCGCAGATCAGATATGCTGTTGTAACACAAACCACAGATGCTCGATTGGATTGATGTCTGGGGAATTTGGAGGCCAGGGCAATACCTAGAAGTTTTCCTCATGTTTTGTGAACCATTCTAAAATAATCTGGGCAGTGTGGCATGGCCCATTATCCTGCTGAAAGAAGGCACTTCTAGAGGAATATACCATTGCCATGAAAGGATGTACCTGGTCTGCAATGATGTTTAGGTATGTGGTAAACATTATATTTTCTGCACATGAATGACTGGACCCAGGATTTCTCAGCAGAACATTGCCCAAAGCATTACATTTCCTCCACCGGCTTGTTTTTGTCCCACATTGCATCCTGGTGCCAACACTTCCCCAGGTAAATGGCGCACACGTACCTAGCCGTCCACATGGTGCAACAGGAAATGGGATTCATTGAACCAGACAACCTTCTTCCAATCATTCAAGATCCAGTTTTGATGCTCACATGCCCATTGTAGGTGCTTTCGAGCCATTGTAGGTGCTTCAACCTCCAGTTGCTTCAATTTGCATAAAGACGTGCTGATCATAATGTTTTGGCTCTTCAGTGTATATATATATATGTGTAGAAATGCTGCTACTACTACTACCGAAATCAAAGGGTGACTGCTTTGCATAAATAAAATGTATTAATGGTACAAATTACTATGTATTAATAAGTCATTTGTAAAAAATATGGTGTAATTATAACCGGATATGATATTGCAAGAATCAAAGAGTTGATATTTCAAGTATCAAATAGTCACCATTTATAGCATTTACTCTATAGAAATAATTATCCTTAGCGATTCTCACCTATACTATTCAAAAATATCATGCAAGGCATTCATCCAGATTTTTAATCTCTAAATTCAGAAGAAAAATATAGTGTAAATGAATATGGCAGCTATTTTTACTGGTATGCTATTAACTGCTTGCAAATACTAATCTGTGAAATGATTATGTAAAGTAAGAGTTAATTCTTAGGTTAGAATCACAGATATTAAAATGTCATGATTTTTAGGTTTTTACTAAGTTTAATATGACTGGTGGATTTAAAATTTTTTAAAACTTTTTTTATAAAAGCATTTTAGAATATAAAGAGGAAAATCTTATATATGGCTTCCATTTTATATTCTGTTTATTAAAATTAAATTGAAATCTTTAATTTCCTATGACTGTTAAATGTTTTTAAGCATGTCAACAAATATTCTGTGCTATAAAGTATCAAAAATTAAGGGGAAATTTACACATCATATCGCAAGGATGGGTAGCAAGAGGAACTTCCAGGATGCTTTCGAGTGACAAGTTTAATCTTCAATGTTCTTGTCAGCAAGTGACACCTTAGCATCCCTCATTGCCTTCTCAAATTCTACTGATAGTTTATTTGCTTAAGGTTTAGTGCAAGTTTTTCTGCTGAGGTCCTGTCATCCTCACAGACCTTCAACTATGGCATATAAACTGGCAGGCTCCTGTCAGACCTCTGTGGCAAGCAGCTGCTTGAGGGGGTATTTATTATTTATTACTTTTGGTAGCATAGAATGTTTAAAAAATTTGAGTTCCTTGACACACGTTTTGTGCCATTTGGGTGCACGTCAGGTGGGAAATGAGCAGCTTTAGGTATTGCATGAGAGGCAGTTGGTTGTTGAGCATGGAGGAGGGGTGGGTGCCATAAATTGCATTGCTAGTGGCTCAGCTTCGAGGTTCGGAGTGGGCGGCAGATTGTACGGCTGGCCAAAATGTGATCTTCATGTGAAGGAAGTTGCTGTCCACTTCCACTCGAACCTCGGAGCTATACCACTGACAATGCAATTTATGGCAGCCCACCCCTCCTCTGCACTCAACAACCAACTGTCTCTCATTCATTGTCTAAAGCTGCGCATTTCCCACCTGACGATGCACCCAAAGTAAGGACACAAAACGTGTGTCGTGGAGCTCAAATTTTTTAAATACTCTATGCTACCAAAAATATTATTGGTTATTTCCTTCACTAAATCTTAAACAAATAAATTATCAGCATCCCTCATTGCCTTCTAAAATTCTATTGAGGCATTATTTGCTGGTAAGAACATTGAAGGTTAAACTTGTCACTCGAAAGCATCCCGGAAGTTCCTCTTGCTACCCATACTCTGCGGTAGGGTATGTAAATTTCCTCTTAATAACTTTTGATTCTTGATAGCATAGAACATTTGTTGGTGTGCTTAAAAACATTTAAATGTCTTAGAGAATTAAAGATTTTAATATTAATTACTGCATTTTGAACCTCTAATGTAATTTTTTGTTGTTATTTTGTTTATTTCATTTCATATTGTACCATGGATGTAGATGCAGTATAGGTCCAAGGATTTTTTTTTCTTGTCACTTCAACCAACTATAAGATTAATTAAAATGAACACTGCACAGACATATGATTATTAACACTATTCTTGTGGTAACTTCAGGAAATCACCGAAAACAATCTATCCACTGATTTTCACTCCGCTAAAATTATAGTATCCCCACCTACCAAATTCCAACTAGCTTTCACAGAAAATCTCCTCATTAAAGTAAAACTGACCGAACTCTGCAACACAGATATTGTCCCCCTCTCCCCAGTGTGGCGTCTGATACTTAAGAGATATACATACACCTCAGAAATTCCACGCACCCCTAAACACTCTCCTCTCTCATCATCGATCCCCATTTGCCACCTGCAATAATACACACCCACCTAACCCTGTAGAACACCTCCATAATACCTCCTAAAATCGACGATCAATGTACCCCCCCCCCCCCCCCCCCCACAAAAACTCCCTATAGTAATACCAATAAGAAAACCATTATTCAGACCCTCAATAACACTCATTATAAAAATGAATTAGTACCCAGAAACAGTGATGTTTCCCTCGACATACCCATATCTTGGCGATTTCCCATAATCCCACACTCTCCGAACCTTCGTTACATGCAGATCGCATTACCGCCACCCACACTTCTGCCGACCACTCAGATCCTTGGAGCTGAACCACTGACATCAATTTATGGCACCCACCCCTCCCCTGTGCTCACCAACCAACTGCCTCTCCTACATTAAGTCCCTCACTTTCCACCTGATGAAGTGCCGATAGGAACATCGCAAAATGCACGTCATGGATCTAAAACTTTTTTAAGTACCCTATGCTATCAAAAGTATAAATAATTATGTCATTTGCCAATGCGGGTAGACCATTGGCAGCAGTCATCATTATCTTAATCTCCACTGAGACGTCACTTGCTGGCAAGAATGTCGAATTTTAAATTTCTCACCAAAGGCATTCCAAGAAGCTCCTGTTACTTCCCATCTTCTATGGCATGATATGTAAATCTCTCTATAATAATTATTGATACTTGATAGCATAGTCCATGTGTTGAAGTGCTTAAAAACATTTAACAGTGGCATAGAGAATTAAATTACTTTACTTTAATTATCGCGCTGTGTACCTCTACTGTAATTTTTGTTTAGGATGCTCAGTTAACTTTTTATATTATAGTTAGTAAAGCATAAAAAGGTATGACATAATATTTGATATATAAGTTTACTGGACAAAAAAATTAGTCACCTCTGTGGTTTCTCACCTAATGCTATGTAACACTTCCTCTAACATGAATTACAGCAGCAGTCCCATTAGATGTGGACTCCACTAGTTATTGGATATAGTTTACATCAATTCTAGTTAACTCCAACAATGACTGGCCTTTGCATACCAGTCAAGGTGTCCCATTATTGCTTCATGCTTCTTGTGCTAGTCACAGTTTTGACTTGATGCCTCTGCAGTTGTCATCCTGAAACACTGGGTGTCTATGTTATGTTCATCCTTCACATGAAGCACAAAAGGCAACACCTGGTCATCCAGATCTGTATATAGCCTTCCTATCTGTAAACCAGTTTGATACCTCAACTAATGGGCTTACCCCATAGTAGATAAAACATCCTCAGAACATCACACCATCACAGAACCACCCGCCAGTTTTAATAACACTTTGGGCACAGTCCAGATGGAAGGCTTCATTACTCTTGCAATGCATTCTCCACATGCATCATTTGATACAGATAGAAACGAGACTCATCTGGCCAGATAAGTTTTTCAGTCATCTGCAGTCCAACATCCATAACACCTAGCCTATTGCAGTTGGGCTGCTTTATTTGTAGCTATTAGAATGGGTCTCTTTTGAAGTACTCTGCTCCAAATACACATGGAATACAGTTCCCTTTGCAATGTTCTTTCTAAAATATGTAGATGTGGTCCTTCACTGACTATCTGTAGCAATTTCTGTTTGGTTTGAAATTGGTTTCCAGTCACTGTCTGAGAGCACTGACTTTTGACCGCAATAATGTCTACGATTATTGGTTAAATTGAATGTATACCACTATTTATATGATCATTGGACTGACACACCAGCAAATTCAAATACTTCCTTCACAGCCTGTCCTTTACCCCTACCAAATTAAATAACACCCTTTTTCCACCTGGTCATGTCTTTCTCCCGACTCATGATTCATAGCAGGAATAATGTATAACCAGCACTCCACTGGGACTGATGACACAACAGAGCTCATGGAAAGTCATGTCTCTGTAAAGCGCTGCATTACTACAGACATGACATCTACCAGTGTAGCAAGTCAACACTACCATTTATGGTGGGGGTGGCAAATTTTTTTGTCCGGTGTGCTTATATATACATTTGGGTTGGATTGTTTTACATCTGAGAGACACTATTTTCCACACATTAAGCTCAATTGCCAGATCACAAGGACCTCAAAGACTCAGAGAAGGTTAAGGGAGGGGACCCACTGGAAGTTGTTAGGAGACAGATGAAAGCCTTCTATCAATGCCATCCAGTGTGTTCTTTAACGTGCATAGGGTATGGTACATGGGGTCACAGCTTAACATCCCATCAGATAAATAACTGCCTTTCGAAGCCTATCGGTGTCTCCTACTCACTGAAGGCAGGACTAGGTGTTTTGCAGAAATAAATCTCAATGCTGGCAAGGGTGGAACTTGAACCTGGGAACTGCAGATTATGAGCCTGATGCAATACCGATTGAGCCATTCTGATCCCTTATATACTATATATATACATATTGAAACTGACTTTGTATCAGGCTTTTACAGTAAGGTTATTTTAACTATTATTGCTATTCTAGTAAATGAACAGAAAGCATGTTTGACTATAGAATAAATAGGCTTGAGTTTATAACTCAATATAACAGATATATCCTGCTGAGTTCTTGTTCTCTCACAAATTGTGCTTTTGGCAAATTATACCGGCCCCTGTCAGATATCTATGGTAAATAGCTATCAAAGTTTATTAATAAAATGGTTACATCATATGTAGAATTCTAAGCTTTATGAGTCTAAAAGCTACTTTCACTGTTTGCCAGGGGTGGGGGTGGCTCAACTGATAACATGCCAGTCTCATAATCTGCAGTTTTCAGGTTTGAGTCCCACCTGAGCAAGCATTAAGAGTTTTCTCCACAAAACTCCCTGCCCTCAGTCAGTAGAGGACACCAATGGGTTGGAAAGGCCACTGTCCATAGGATAGTTAAGACATGGCCCTGTGTGTGGGAGAGTCATACCGTGGCATATTAAAGAAAGTGCTGGATGGCCTTGATAGGAGATTAACATCTGTCTCCTATAACTGCCCAGTATGTCCCCTTCCCCCAACCTTCTCTGAGCCCTCAGGGTCCTTGTAACCTGGCCATTTAGTCTATTATGAGCAAAAAAAAGGACCACTCAGAGGCAAAACAGCATTGTTTTCCAAACTAGATGAAGCATAGTACCTTCATAGCTGATAAATATATCACAATTTTATTGCTGTTCAAGCTGGTGGAGAATCAGTATCACTTCCCAAATGCAATCAAATACAAGAAAAAAATTGAATAAGTACAGGAATTTTATTTCTACTGGTGACCATTAATTAGAATAAATGTGTGTGCCTAAAGTTTGAGCTAATTTATGTATGAAAGCAAGGGGATTTAAAATTTTTAAGAATATAAAAGCTATAAAAATCATCCAGGAACATTGTTATTAATGATTTTAAATATCAGTAATATCATAATTCATTTGTTTGAATTCTTTTCTGCCCTCCATTTTCCTTATGTTTGTTATATCTGCTTTGTGACGGACTTTGCCACTAGATGTTCAAAGAAAATGTGAATATTAATTAATTTGATTTTTGAATATTTAATAATTATAGCAAAATTATATTATTTAATGACTATTTTTTTTACAGTATTATTAAAACCTGTATTATCAAATTGTTCAGTTTTTATAAATATACAACTTGTCAGTGGAAAAAAATTATTAGTGAGTGAAAAAGGAAAGAAAAAAGTATGTTATTACAAGTTATATGCTCAATTTAGATTGTTTTTAGTACATAACCTAGTGTAGACATAAACAAAAGAGATATGATAAATTATAGCTTTTTTTTAAATCCAAGAATAATTTTCCTTACAGTAGTTTTCAGACAACAATTTAACCATCTACTTCCTTATCAGACAGTCAAGTCATGTATTGTTCTTCCCTATTGTGTAAAATTGCTTTCTTTGTCAGCAGACCCTATCAAAAATTGCCATCTGTGATTCTAGCAGGCTTTGATTGCTTTAAACCTTTATCTTTTCTGCTTTCAGTGTTATTTATGTGGACAAGCAGTTACGGAATAATCTGTGCTGACAATATTCTTTCTTCCAGAAAAAAATTCTTGGTACAATAGTAACAGGTTCTCATCGATTGTTTTTCTTTTGTGCTCTTGTGTAGCAAGTAGGCTTAATCTATGCAAATGGTTTATTCTTTACTTAAATTACTCTTAACTATAAAATGCTTATTAGACATTTTGTGAGACTTCAACATTTTAAATAATTATATTTTTGTCACACTTTAAATTCTTTTGAAGTAATTAAATGATGTCTTAAATGAATAAAAGTTGGCAATTTGTGTATATTTTTATTAGATACAAATAAAAAGCTGGAATTTTACTATGTATAACATTTAAATGGTAATATAAATTTATTTATAAACTCAAAACACAATCTGTAGTTCCCAGGTTGGAGTCCTAGCTGGGTCAGTGTTGAGATTTATCTCCGCAAAATTCCCCGCCCTGCCCACGGTCAGTAGGGGACACCAATGGTCTTGGAAAGGCCGCCGTCCATCGGATGGGACGTTAAGCCATGACCCTGTGTTCAGGAGAGCCATACCCTATGCACGTTAAAGAGCACACCGGATGGCCTTGACGGGAGGCTGTCTCCCAACAGCTATTCCAGTGGGTCCCCTCCCCCAACCTTCGGGGTCCATGTGACCTGGACATTTAGTCCATTGTGTGCAAAAAAGTGCCGCTCAGAGGTAAAACAACCCAAACTCAAAACATAAGGTGGTCTACATTTTTAACATAAATATTTTAATGTGTTGATTATGCCAAATTTATTAGGTTATTAAATAGTATGCACTGTGAAACAAATATTCATATCTTTATTTTTGTGTTTTGCTACACAATCTTCCAAGTGACATGAAAGCATTTCATGTCACTTGAGAGACTGTAATTAACATATCTGGCACCAACTGGATAAACAATTAGAATTATGTCCGTTGAAAAAAATTGTTGGAGCACAGATCGGCCACCCCTTGATTTAGTGTATACATTTGAAAAGTTAGTGTGCAGAATTGGCATCAAATTCTTCAACATAGATCCATCAACTAGTCATAAAGGTGATAGTTTCAGATCTTGCAATGCCATGATAATGAGTCGGTTATAACAATTTTTGCTGATAGTCAGTGTGTGGAAAGCATGCAACTGGCATAGAAAAGTTATGTGTTAGTTGTATAGAGCTACCTAAATTTTAGAAGCTATGCAATATTGGGTAAATTTATTATGTTCTCCACCAAAAAATATTCCCTAGTGCAATATTATCTAATTTATATATTGACATTATTATGGCCCAGTTACAATTTTGCCAAATAATACAACAAAGAAAACTGCGAAGAAGTGAACTGTAAAATAACACATCGAAAACAAAAGGCACTTTTAAGAGCCACATATTGTGTAGAAAGGATGCCCGACCGTACAAAAAAAAATATCGTGAAGTGACATTTTTAATAGTCTTCATGTAGGAAAAATAACCAGCATAAATAACCTATGAAAAAAAGCAATATTGATCACTGGAAACAATCGTTTGCAACTTTCAGTACTTACCTGAGGCAAAATTTATACCTTTATGGAAATTATCATATATGGAAATTAAATCCAAATTGCATAAAAAATACAATTATGTGAGTATTGTTTTAAAATTAATTAATAATAAATATTCCTTCATTTGAGAAAAGGGCAAAAATACTGCAAAATTTGGGAGCAAATTTTCATAAGGGTGTTAGCACACTTAGCTACTGATCTAAGGGATCTGGGCTCGAGCCCCGGGCTAAGGCATGGATGTTTGTGTTGTTTTTCTGCTGAGGTGCTGCCAACCTCGCAGACCTTCTACTATGGCGTATAAACTGAAAAGCAGCTGCTTAAGGGGTATTTATTTATTTATTATTTAAAACTGAACCCGATCAGATTTTCAAATTTCAAACCAAAAATCCAATAAAAATTGGAGTAGTTAGCAACTCTGCTTCCCAGAGCCTTTGGAGTCCTTGTGTGTGAAAATATGCCGCACAGAGGTAAAACAACCCAACTCGTGACCTGGCAATTTAGCACATTGTGTGCATAAAAGTGTCACTCGGAGATAAAACAATCCCATGCACTAATGCTACTTAGCTACTGATTCACTCATAAAAGTGTCACTCGGAGATAAAACAATCCCATGCACTAATGCCCTTAGCTACTGATCTAAGGGATCTGGGCTCGAGCCCCAGGCTAAGGCATGGATGTTTGTGTTGTTTTTCTGCTGAGGTGCTGCCAACCTCGCAGACCTTCTACTATGGCGTATAAACTGAAAAGCAGCTGCTTAAGGGGTATTTATTTATTTATTATTTAAAACTGAACCCGATCAGATTTTCAAATTTCAAAAAAAAAATCCAATAAAAATTGGAGTAGTTAGCAACTCTGCTTCCCTGAGCCTTTGGAGTCCTTGTGTGTGAAAATATACCGCACAGAGGTAAAACAACCCAACTCGTGACCTGGCAATTTAGCACATTGTGTGCATAAAAGTGTCACTCGGAGATAAAACAATCCCATGCACTAATCAGTGTAATTGTAGCCCTGCTTCCATGAGTCTGTGTAATAGTACCCAGTTACACAGAGTAGCATGCTGTTGGCAGTATGGTGCTCCAAATTTGGTGCAAATGGGTTTGTTGCCATCTATCAGCAGATCTACCAAGTGAAATTTGTGGGTGCCTTCCTGCACCACTGCTATCAACATCAATGGTATCATCATTCCAGTCAGTATTGGTAGCAATATTGTGAGTTGACAAGCCATTCTTTCCAAATCCAATTGTCCAACTCTCTCTGAAAGATATTCAGCTGGATATTATCTTCATAGTCATGGCATTCCATCAACTTGACTACTGCTGTGCTAACTTCAAACTAAATGTAATGTTTAGTACCAATGAATTATGATCAAGGAATACCTGTTGTACTGGCTGTATTTCTGGCTATGTTGTGTCTTGGCACAATTTCTACAGCAGTTTCATTAGAAGTTTAATCATTTGCATATATCTCATCTCGTTATTCATTTACTCAATTTCAGATGAATCCATCCATTCTTTTGTGGGAGCAACTTCTCTTGAGCAGAGGATAAACAGTTAAATTTTTCTAAATATATATATATTGTTTTTGACAAGATTGTAATTAAATTACTTTTACAGATATAATAGGAATTAATGCTATAAAACGTAATTGAGATTCAACATTAAGTGCCAATGATCAAAATGACCAGTATTGCCATTCTGGATTGTGAGAGTAGTGCAGCCATTGTAGTGTTAAATTTAGTTCTAGTGTGCATTTCCTTTGGATGCTACAAATAGCATCAAAGATTTCTTGACATAGGTAATTTTTTTTTATCATACACTATAATTAAATAATTTTCAATTAATTACAGCTCCATAGAAAGCATAAATGTTTTAATATTTTTTAAACCAATTAAATATTTATCCTTTGCAGATACACATCTTGCAGCTTAAACTGTAGTCATTCTGCTCTCATTCATAAAAACTTAGATAGGTGATTCATATCACCCATCTAGTGGCAATTATATTGGGACACTCCAAAAGCAATGCCCAAAATTATTTTTAAAGATGAGTGTTTGTTTAACAACATTTTCTCTGTACATTTATAGATATATTCTTACCACCTCTTTTTATCATAATTTTGTCATCTTTCCACTGCTGTAGCATTAATCAAACATGCCAACCCTGATGGATATGAGTTAAAGTAATGTGCTATTAAAGAATTTTTGATATATGAATAGGAGACTTTTGGAAACATCTACAAGTGACTATAGAATGTGTGTGGGATTGATACAGTAAGTGCATCATGGTTGATCAATGGGCCAGGTGGACAAGTGAAAAAGATGTACATGACAATCTTTACAACTCTGACAGGCATACAGACTCTTGTTCTGAGTAATGCAAGATAGTTGAGTGTGATAGAGATCATTAAGAAAAAGTGGTTTATCTTCCTAGATATGCTTATGTACTGTACAAGTAACAATGCTGCAGAATGAATATTAATATGTAAAAAACTGAGGCATTACTTTTGGTATGACCCCCATGTTTGAAGATGAAGGAAATTGCCTTGAATGTTGATCCTGATGGAAGCTATAATGTTCTGAGACATTACTTTTGGTGTGACCCCCATATTTGAAGCCTACACTTAGTTAACTGTTCAATGTGTTTGAAGGTGAAGGAAATTGCCTTGGATGCTGATCCTGATGGAAGCAATAATGTTCCTTTGTCTTTAAAGTTTTGTTCTTAATGGCTAAAATTGTGATGTTAAGCAGAAAATTTTATGAATAAAATAGCCTTAATAATGATAAATATATGCATACAAAATCCTCATGCAGCCATGGGCTATGGAGATCCAATCAGACTTTAATTTTCCTCTCCAGATGTGTCTGTTCTGAGTTACTGCTGCTGCATTTGGCCACTCTAGGTCAATTTTAGCAAGGTCCTGTTTGACATTGTCTGCCCATAGCTTCCTAGGTCTCCCCCTTTTTCTAAAACTCTTAGGCACACTGTTCATAATCCTGTTTGCTGATCTGCAACTATGCATATGGGCAACATGGCCAAACCAACACATCTCTCTCTGCA
Organism: Ryuthela nishihirai; assembly: GCA_038380435.1. Lineage (NCBI taxonomy): Eukaryota > Metazoa > Arthropoda > Arachnida > Araneae > Heptathelidae > Ryuthela > Ryuthela nishihirai. The sequence goes on from JAWZYU010000001.1 coordinate 80,900,451, forward strand.
CAATATGCTGCTCAAAGGAAGTTGATGATGACTCCTTCTAACCTCATCATTGCTTACAAAGTCAAACCACCTAATGCCCAAGATACTTTGTAAGTATCTAGAATCAAAGGCGTCAAGTTTCTTGTTATCCTACCTACAAAGAGTCCATATTTCACTACCATAACTGACCTTAGAAAGAACCAAACTATTATACAGCCTAATTTTTGCCTTTAGATGTACATGCCTATTTTCCACACCCTCCATAGATTCTTAAAAGTCCCAGTGGCAATCCTTGTTCTTCTATTTATCTCATGCCACACATCACCAGTATCTGTTACATAGTTCCCAAGATAATTAAACTGAGACACTTGCTCAAGAGTGCAGCCATTCAAAGCAACTGAAGCACTATCTACCTGACCAATTTTCACCTTAGTTTTATATCTGCTTATCATCAAACCTACTCTATTACCATTCTCATCAACACTCTAATGAAAGAATTCATCTCATCAACATCATTAGCCAACAGGTCCAAATCATGTGCATAATATAAATCAGAAATTTTGAAATCTCTAGACCATTTTAGGCCAAAATCTTTCCCTTGCAAAGAATTTCACATAACATAATCAATAACAAAACAGAAAAGGAGACAAAATACACCCTTGTCTAACTTCACTAGCAATGCTAAACCAATCGCTGAAAGATGTACCAACTCTCACACACTACTCAGTGTTATTATAGAGAGCTTTCATTACACTAACTAACTTATCAAGTATTCCATGTGATCTAACAATCAACCACAAATTATGTCGTTAAATAGTCAAAAACCTTTTCGAAATATATAAAACTAGCAACCACAGGTTTCTGAAACTCTAAATATTTATCTACCTAAGTCAAAATATTTGATCAATACATCCCCTACCACTTCTGAATCCACACTGTTCATCATGCAGTTGTCCATCAACCAAACTCTTAATATGTTAAGTATAATCATGCAAAGAACTTTACCTGAACGGTTAGTAAACTAATTCCCCTATAATTATCACAAGAACTGTGATCATCATTTTTAGAAATTGGGACAATGATAGCTCTAGTAAAATCCTTATGAACAACACCTTTATCATAAAAAATATTGAAAATTTCTGTCAATCATTGACAACACTCATGTGCCCAGCTCTAAGCATTTCAGTAGTGATTTCATCCACCGCTGGGTATTATGCAGTTTTAATTTAGAGATAGCCAAAGTGACTTTGGAATGGGTTGGGTTGTTTTACCTCTGAATGGCACTTTTTTGCACACCATGGGCTAAATGGCCAGGTCACATGGACCCCGAAGGCTCAGAGAAGGTTGGGGGATGGGACCCACTGGAACAGCTGTTGGGACACAGATGGTAGCCTCCCGTCAAGGCCATCCAGCGTGTTCTTTAACATGCACAGGGTATGTCTCTCCCGCACACGGGGCCACGGCTTAACATCCCATCCGACAGACGGCAGCCTTTCCAAGCCCATTGGTGTCCCCTACTGACCGTGGGCAGGGCGGGAAATTTTTGCGGAGATAAATCTCAACGCTGACCCAGCTGGGACTCGAACCTGGAAACTACAGATTACGAGCCTGGCGCGCTCCCGACTGAGCCACCCCCGCCCCGACTTTGGAATGTGATATATCATTAAAGCATCATTAAAGCCAATAATGCACCTATCCTTATTACAAACAATGAGAGTAGAAATAATCACATTATTTAGAACTTATTTGAAATGCTCAGCCTACCTAGCCATCACATATTCCTCACCTTCAACCACTTTGCCATGTTTATTCCTTAATCCTTATGTACCTGTCTGTTTCTTCCCACATAGAACATTAATAATATGGTACAACCCCCTGCTCTTGTGCTGTCTAACTGCTTCCTCAGTTTTGTCAGCCAAGCTATCAAGGCAAAAATTCTTATCAGCTGTTAACTGATCCTTTACACATTTATTAAACTCATTGTAATGCCTTCTGTTAGGACTAGTAGGGTGTTGATTCATATTAATCCTGCACTTCCTTTTTTCAGAAATAAGTTTCATAGCCTTATCACTCAAATAATTTTGTTTCCTCTGTTCCCTTTTACCCAAAAGAGTACTGTTGGTTTCAAGGAAAGCCTGTTTGAACTGATCTCATTCTTTCTCAACTTCAGCAGTAACCAAACCACAATTGTCATAATGACTAGTAGCCTATCATGGTACATTTTGGCTGAATCTGGATCTTTCAGGCATTCAGTGTTATAGCTAAATTTTTTTTAACCTTAGCACAACATTTCTTAAGCTTCAGCTGCAAAACACTTTTGACCAGGTAATAGTCAGACCCAGTTTCGGCTCCCCTGTATGATCTGGTATTCCTAACTGAACTAGCCCATTTGCTGTTAATTAAAAATGATAAATATAGTTATAATTTAGTAAAATTTGAATTCTGTAGATTTTATGGGGGAAAGTCTATCAGGAATAGGTGATAGTTTATAAAATTGAGATTTGTTTCTTTGTTAACAGTGCTGTACTCTTTATATGTATACAGTATAGTTTATTGAACAAAAGCAATAGAATGAAGTAATAATGCAGTAGTAATATACTACAGATATAAATGATTATGTAATGAGAATATTAAAAAATCCCATGTCCCTGGTACAGTATTTACATCACAGATGCTACAATACTTCTTATTCTTAATCGTTCTTATATATCTGCTGTCGTAGTTCAGTTGGTGACCTGGTGCTTACAAGAGATGTTGATTATGAAGGAGGTACAGCCTTAAAGAACATATTAATTTTCTTCTGAGTAAATTTTTGCTATTGCTTATGAATTACAATCTCTGTTAGGTCCTCAAATGCTGATAGTCTGCATTTACTCACTCTCATGAAGTTCACAACCTTATCCAGGGTATCTCTGACTTTAGAATGCTTATATTTATATTGTTTTCTCTTTATTCTTAGTATGATATTCTTTCAAGGCAGTAATTGAAAATCTTTGCAGTCTAGTAATAAATAGGCACTTTTTGACATCGATTTCAATTTTAGAGGAAAAATTGTCTGAGCCGGGTGTATGGGAAGAATATAGTATTTACATCACAGATGCTACAATACTTGTTGTTCTTAATCGTTCTTATATATCTGCTGTCATAGTTCGGTTGGTGACCTGGTGCTTACAAGAGATGTTGATTATGGAGGAGGTACAGCCTTTTCCAATGTACAAAAACCCCTTACTGTATTATTTATTAATACAAACAAATAGTTTTGGAGCCCAAAAAAGTAATTTATTTTCATAAAGTCATAAATCCAGTATCATGGAAGTAAAGAGCAAACTAAGAAGGTCACTGAACAAGAGCCAGTCAAACTACTTTGGTGCTGAGCGGTAGATGCACGAAGTAATGCACTGTAAAATACACGAAGGAAAAAAAAGTCCATGAAATCAGGGTCTGTAAAATCCAGGGTTTAATGTATAGAAAAAAATATAGTCCTATGAGTGTTCAAAAAATATAAATTGTTGAAGTAAAATTTTCAACATGTCTATTGTACCATCTTCTGGTTCATGAATTAGAGTTTTCTCTTTCAAAAACTACTGCAACTGTTGTATCAAAAGTATTAGTTCAACATTATATATTCTTCAAATGATCTTAAGCCAACTGTATTTTTTTTATAAACTTCCATCAAGTTCTTTTCATAATATTAAAATTTAATCTATTTGGAAGAAAAGCTTGAAGATAAACACTTATTGTTACCATTGAGATCAACACTCAAAGTAATTAATTTCCTTCTCTATAAACATAGTGAAAAAATAGTCATCTGAATAGACTATTGTATATTTTTTCTATAATATATCAAAAACAAATCCAATGGGACATATCCACATAATCTACATAAATGGAAAACCACATTCCAAGTTCCCTAACTTTGAAAATAAGTTTTTTGTAGAGAATGTTTGCTGGAGATAAATTAAACTTCCCTTTCAAATCTCTCTGGCTTTCAATTTTTAACAATATTTGTTCAATATTTAGAATTATTGAAGATGGAACATTTAATAGTAGACGTTGTTGCCATACTTGCCCTAAATACTTCAAAATGACAAACAAATGAAAGAATCATTACACAAACTTCTAAAATCACTGCTAAAATAAATCCATTTATTTTAGCAAAATAATAAAAGTCAATTAAAATAAATCCATTTTAGCAAGTGATTTGTTATAGCAGTTAATATACACAGTCATATCAGAATAATATGATCACACCACCAGTAATATGATCATCAGTAATATGATCACCCAGTGTATCCGCCCAGGCGCGTCACAGAGTGCACATGACAAGGTCGACCACACAGAGATGTAAGCAGCCGGCCAGGACAGATGAGCCATAATGCGTAACATGAGCGCAATGGGCAGAGGTATTGATTATTGGCTACCACGCCAAGGGTAGAAGCATATTGGAAACAGCAGACTTCATGGGCTGTTTGCGAGGTGCTGTAGTAAGGGTGTACCAAGAAAGGACTGCTGGCACACCGAGTACCTCCAGACATCATAACTGTGGAGCCCCAAAGGCCATCATCCCCAGAGGAGAACGTCGCCTCTGTTGACAGTAATCGAGGGCTATCGACGTGCAACAGTGCAGCAATTGACCACTCAAATGAATACTGGGGCAAATGAATACTGTCCCCGATAACAATAGAGCAAACCCTGTTACGTGTCTCTCCAGAGTCAACGCTGCATAAATGTGCCCATGTTAACCAAGGTCCATCAGCAACAATATCTGTAGTTCACATGGAACTACCATTGGACAGTAGAAGAATGGAAAAAGGTTGCCTTCTCCAATGAATTGAGATTTCTACTCCACAGAAATGACTGGCTGTGGGCAGATATGGCATCAGACACACGAGAACCAACACCCAGACACGCTTGTCAGTCAAGTACAGGCTGGAAGTGTGCATGTCTGGGGGATGTTTTCCTGATATGATCTGGGACTGCTAGTACCACTGGATGGGTCCCTGAATACCAATGTCTACCTGTCCATCCTCGCTGACCACATGCATCCTTTCATGTTGGAAGTTTATCCTGGTGTCGTGATGGTGTCTACCAATAGGACAATGCACCCTGCCATGTCGCTAAGGTGGTGCATGACTGGTTCCAGGAACACGACAGAAATGTCTCCTTTCTCCCTTGGCCAGCGAAATCGTCCAAACTCAATCCCATAGAGCACTTTTGGGACCATTTGGATCGACAGGTTTTGTGTGCGGACCCACAACCACATCATCTCCGTAACCTCTGTGCTCTGCTGTAGTCCGAATGGGCACGTGTGCCTCTGGCAACCTTCCAGGTCCTCATTGCATCCATGCCACACCATCTCGCCACTGTCATCCAGGCCAAGGATGGTTATTCCCGTTATTAGGTAGGTGGTCATATTATTCTGATATGACTGTATATATATTTCAATTAATTCTAGTGCTAAAAAATTCTTATGACTTGCAACACTGCTGTTAAATGATTCAGCTTCCAAAATTTTTAAAATATAAAAGTATTATTGAAAGTTAATTTTAAAAGTTGATACCTTCAGTTTATCTTTAATAACATTTTTCCCATAAAAACCCCTTTTTAAAGTGAGTGAGCATGGAATATAACTTTCCATTTGCTTAAAGTCCCAGTACATGATGAGGAGTTATTATAATCAACCATTCAGATTTATATGCATGTGTTTTTGTGTATATGTTAAATGGTGATTATGCCAATAAATCACTAGTTTTATTTTTGTTACAGGTGATGATTCTTATGGACGAAAAGTTATAGTTATATCAGCGTGCAAGTTACCTTCTAATAAAGGTTTTAATCATGCTAGGTTTCTAAGGTAAAGTTAATATCTGATTTGACATCAATTGTTTGAATGCATTAGGTTTTTTAACATGTTCTGGGATGACATAAAAATGCTTTGAAAATTTCTTATGAGATTTCTCTTCAATAAACCACTCTACAAATTTATGAGATTTCTGCCATATTCTGTAAAACTTGGACATTAAATGTTTCTGCCATCTGTTAAGGCTCTTGTCATCAAAATTATCTTTATGGAGAATTGTCCAGATGCAGCCTCAACCTAGTCTGTGCTTCAAGCAGTGTATCTGTATATTCATTTAGATACAATCGAAATGCCAATGACGAAAACTAAGCTTCATGGAAACCACAAGATAGATTTGCATGAAATTTAATGTGAAGGTAAATCATTGTATGGTAAAAAAAATTTAATAGGTAACCAAACTTTTTTTACAGGATATCATGTTTAGCTTTTGTGTCAGATTTCTTAAGTCGTTTTGAGAATTCTTGAACATAATCCATTTCATTAGACATAATTAGATAATAAACCATGAAAGTAATACAGTGCGGTTTTAAGTAAACAAGAAATGTTTTATATATCAGAAAAGATTCCATTTTGCGTGAAGGGTTATACAATATTAGATATTTTTGCTGTCAAAATCATAAAAGTTTTTTCAAAAGCCCAACTGAAAGCAAAAGTAAAAAAAATATTCAGCTAGAGTGTTCACTGCACATTGCATAAAACAAATTGCATTAGGGGATATGAAATTGGGCAGGGTGAACATTAGCATCTGAAAGAGAGTACACACAAATATGTTACACTGTTCAGCAAATGAAACTGAACTAATGGTCAAAGAAATTGCAGCGTATAAATAATACCAAAAGTAAATTGATGCTTCTCTCAACAATGCAAATAAGTTAAATTACCTTGTTTAAAAAGAATTGTAAAAAACCGAGGAGGCATGCAGATTTAATGAAAAAAATTAAAAATAGCATAAGATAAATTGAAGAAAGTATTATGGATGACGAGTCAGTCCCAGCTGTTCAGGTGTGAATGTAGGATTTTTTGTGTGCTGTGCAAATGCTTTAGTATATACCTACTGTTGTAATCGGTGTGCTTGATCTTAAACAGATTTAATCAACAGTCTCACTGTTTTTGCAAAGGTATTAATATTCAATTCATTTCAGTGTTGCTTAAGGAGAGGTACATACCAAAACAAATGACACTAATTGGCAATGGTTTCATCACTTAATGGCTATATCAAGCATTATAGCAGCTGCTGATGTAATAGCACTCCTGTGCAGCGATTACGCCATGGCCCCATGTGCGAGAGAGCCATAGCCTGTGCACATTAAAGAACATACTGGATGGCCTTTGATGTCTCTTAACATCTGTCCAGTGGGTTTCTTCCCCCAACCTTCTCAGGGTCCTTGTGACTTGGTCATTTAGCCCATCGTGTGCAAAAAAGTGCTCCTCAGAGGTAAAACATCCTGACCTATGCAGTGCAAGTGGTGAAAGTTCACAGTTCTGAGAATAAAGATAAAGATATTGAACAGTCCAGAGTAAAGTTGGGAAGGTTCGGTGATTGGTTCAGTCCACATGACAGTTGTTGCCATAGTTGTGGGGATGTGGCAACAATTGCAACTCAAAGTTAGCTGGCTCACCCACTTGAAAAGTCTAATTGTTTCTCATAGTTGGCTTTCTATTGATATCAGCAATTACTGTAACATTTGAGGTTTGAGTTCATACCTGGGCCAGTGTTGAGATTTATCTCTGCAAAACTCCCTACCCCGCCTTCTGTTAGTAGGGGACACTGTGGCCCATGTGTGGGAAAGCCATACCCTGTGCATGTTAAATGAATGATGGAAGGGTATCACCTATCTCTTAATAGCTGTCCTGTGGGTTCCCTCCCCCAACCTTCTCAGGGTCCTTGTGACCTGACCATTTAATCCATTGTGTGCAAAAAAGTTCCACTCAGACCTTAAACAACCCAACTGTAATATTTGATGCAGTTATTAACTGATGCAATCACTGCCAACTAGCTTCATATCCTCTGGTATGTATCTTTCCATCAGTAGCACTGAAATGAATATATTTTTAATTTCTTCTCTTAAACTGTGTGATTGCTATCTCATTTCCTGAAAAAAATGAGATAGTAGTTTGGCTTTGTTGTCTGTCTGTCCGTCTGTACACATCAAACGTTTTCGTTTATAGAGGTAAATTAAAATTCTTTTTGTGTTGGATAGGTATCAAAATATTACGATATGCACTTTCCAAATCTCTTTAAAGCTATAATTAAGCTCTCTAGTGTTTCCAGATTCAAGTCCCAGCTGAGTCAGCGTTGAGATTTATCTCTGTAAAATTCCTCGCCCCAGGTCAGTAGGGGACACCGATGGGCTTGGAAAGGCCACTGTCCATCGTATGGGACGTTAAGCCTTGTCCCGTGTGTGGGAGAGACATACCCTGTGTACATTAAAGAACACACTGGATGGCCTTGACAGGATACCATCTGTCTTCCAACAACTGTTCCAGTGGGTCCCCTCCCCCAACCTTCTCTGAGCTTTTGGAGTCCATGTGACCTGGCCATGGTGTGTAAAAAAGTGCTGCTTAGAGGTAAAACAACCCAAGCCCTTTAGTATTGGAAAAAGTTGAAAATTCCAAAATTTCAAACAAATATTTCAAACAATGTATTTATGCTAGAAATTTGAGAATTGTATAATACAATAATAAAATACTCTCATTGCCAACAATGAATTGGTGCCTTAGACCCAAGTGCGTGGGAAAACACAATTTTTTTTTTCTGTTTTAGCAGATAATTGTTTGCATTTAGAGATAAATGAAAAATTCCTTTTTGGGTTAGGTAGGAATTGATAAAATATTATGATTGGCACTTTTTGAATCTTTCAAACACTGTTATTGTGCACTCTAATGGTGAAAAAAGTTGAAAATTCCAAAATTTCAAAAAAATATTACAACTATGTATTAATTGTAAACATCATGAAGTTTCCATTGGAAGTAATGCAAAGTGATAATTAGAAAACTCTATTTTAGTTGGATTGGTACTAATGAAATATAATTTGCATTTTTCAAATACTTAGGTAGTTTTAAATATATCTTTCACAGATCACTAAATATGGAAACAGCAGAGCTGTTATCAAATTTTTCAAATAATATGTATATAATAAAAATTTGAAATTTTAGTGGTAGCTTTTCAAGAGATCACTGACAGCAATAATCTACCCATTTTTCTGATAGAGCTGTGAAAAACGCAGCGTTTTAAATTTAAGGATTAAAAAAGGAATACCATTATGTTGTATAATTACTAATAATATATTATTTGCATTTTTCTCATCCACTGGCACAAATTAAAAACTTTAAGGAGTGAAAGAGGGAAGTACTTCATTCTCTTTGAAAACGAGATTCTCATATGTGCCAGAGGCGATACGCATTCTTCTAGTTGATTAAATCTGTTTATTAATATTCATTGTGTTAACTCTAACTTTTAGAGTGGTTAATTTTTATTTTTGTGTCAGCAATAAAATATTGTTTCACATTCCAGAAATTTAAAAGTTATTAACCTGTTTACAATCTGGTTTCTTACTATGTGTTTGGCTGGCTATTTTAAATCATGCAGAAAAATGCAACATGACTGTAGTCAGGTGTGATTGCACAGTAAAATGTAGACTTCATGACAAATTAGGCATGACTGTGAAAGGGTTAAATATAACAATATAAAATTTTAATGAAAAAAATTCTTACACCATAAAACTAAGATGAAGTTTTTATGAACTCTTTGTTTTTATGTTTTAATATATTTAATGTATTTTCAAACAAGCCAGAATTTGTGCACCACTGATTTAATCTTTTACAAAAATGAATCAATAGTAAATACACAGAATACCTATTGACATAGAATATATTAAATAATTTTGCTAACAAAATAAATTTCACTGATGAGTGGTACTTGAACCCACCTCTCCCAGCTACATGCCAGGTATTCTCAGCACTAAACTATCAATGGTTAGTTCATTCTTCAGCTAACAAACAGACTTAAAATCTTCCTGACTTTGTCACTCATGGCACCATGTATGATCAAAAATGTCAACCTTTTCATTATTTGCTATTGATTGATAATTTCGTTAATAAATCTTTAGTGTGAGTGAGTAACCGATTTACTTATACTTCTGAGCAATATTGAAAAGGCTGCCATTCATGATCATAGGTGCACCATGAGCAGTAAGGTTGAAGATTTAACCCTTAAGTGTCAGGTTTCTGAAACTGGTCTCACTCTGGTGGCCAAGTTAATTTTAAAGTGTTTTCAAAAAAATAGAATTCCCAACTTTAGAACCTCATCCTGAAGTAAATAATGAAGGGAAATATTCATGTAATATACCAAAAGAAAGAGCATTTAATTGTAACTTATAAAATGACAAACATTCTAAGAAAAATAAAATAGTAAATTTTTTTAACTTTTTTTAAAATATTTCAAAATTTGATTGTATTTTTTTAATTCTGTAAAATTTAAAAAGTTGCATTTTTTCCAAATTATTTTATTATTCTAATATAAATATAATATATTTTCATTTATTTAGGTGTTTTAAATTTTTTAGTGATTTATGCAAATAATGCATAATGCATATGCTTAGATTTTTGGCAATTGGTAAACTCTAAGCCTAAGGAAAATAGTATCATAAAAAAATTCATTTCAATTTAAAAATAAGATAATTTAAATTAGAACTGAGAAATATATCTAGCAAAAGATGAAATGTGAAAAAAAACATTGAATAAAAATATTTCAAAGCATCAAAGTTTAACTCAAGCACTGAAATTGAGAATTATAATTTTAATATAAAGCTGCATAACTACTATGAAACAGTTTATTTTTAAATTTCAGTTGAAAATCGCAATATCTTAATGTTAATTAGTGTATTTGATTAAAATATAAATTATTGCTACAATAAGTTCTACCTTTCAATCAGTCTATCTATCAATTCAACCTATCAATCATGCATATAGGCTAATCGCATAATCCTACGATTCTTCCTATACGCCCATTAGAGATCAAAAGCGACTTCATTTTCGATTGTTTCAAATTATTTTTTATAATCACAGTATACATTTGAAAAGCAGTAAAACATAATTCCAGAAACACCAGAGTAAAAAAGAAGTCTGAGATCAAATGTCTGTAAAATATTGACTGAAAGCATTCAGCAAAGTTACAGAATGATGCAACTTCCAGTAGTAATAAAATCATTAACTTACATTAAAAGTTTAGAAAGCATTACAACTCTGATACAGCTATAAATAGGCCAACATACTGGAAATCAAAAACCAATTGATAATCTATTATGGTAAAGCAGAATAAAATCATAAACTAAATCATTGCTACTTGATGCTGTTACAGTGATTCAACACATGCGTACGACCAACACAAGCTCAAGTAAGTTTATTTTTTTTTACTTTTTCATAATTTTTTCAAGCAGAATCAACAGGAAAAAATATATATCATAGACTGAAATGTTATTTTCAAGATTTAATTAGAAACAGTTAAAATAATGGCAATATCTGTTCAGGGGAAAAAAAATCTTCCTGACTTTATGACTATGTCACAAAAAGACTATGTCACAAAAGCATCTTGCACTTCAAAATTGGTAGACTAACTTGGTGGTCCCCAGAATCAGAAAAATGAAAACAGTACACCTAGCTATGGCCCTTTAAGGGTTAAAGTCACATATTAGTTTAAGAATGAACTAGCCATTGATAGTTTAGTGGTGAGAATACCCAGCATGTAACAATTGGGAGACATGGGTTCGAGTTCCCCCATTGGCAAAACTCGTTTTTTCAGCAAAATTATTTATTGAATTCTATGTCAACAGGAAATCTTTGTATTTATTATTTCTGTGTATTCGTTGATTGATTATTTCACTACTAACACTTTAGTATGAGTGAGTAACAACTTGCATATACTTTGAAAATTTTTGAAAAGGTTGCCATTCCCGATCTTAGATGGTGCCACAAATGACAAAGGTATGGAAGATTTAAAGTTACAGTTAGCTGAATAGTGAACTAGCCATTGATAGTTTAGTGGTGAAAATACCTGGCATGTAACTGGATGATGTGGGTTCCAGTCCCATTCATCGGTGAAACTCATTTTGGCAGCCAGATTATTTATTGAATTTAGTGTCAACAAGTAATCTGTGTATTTACTATTGATTCATTTTTATAACAGTTTAAAATTGCAGTGCATGAACTCCTACTTGCTTTAAAATTCTATTTGCCTTGCCAAGCATTTTAAAAAGTACTAAAAACAATTTTCATGAAATTAAAATTGCCAAAATAATGCTGCAGTTTTCATACATATGTTTCAAGTAATATTAAAATTTTCTTTCCTGTCATTTACTTAGTGAATATGATAATGTTATTGCACTGTAATTGATTTTGGTTATGCAAAAGTATAATTAGCTTTACTTGAATCTTTTAAATAATATATACACAGAAGAAAAATAATGACTTGATTATTAAAACAAAATATGTTGGCCTGGTAATGAGGAGGATTTAAGAATTTGTCCCTAGGTAAAAAAAAAAAGGTTGTGCATATATGATTTAAAGTGTACATAAAATTTTCATAACATAGTGAAAGTATTTTCTGTGCAATTTGCATTTGTTAGTTTAAAGCAATTGGTACAATTTTATTTATATAGATATCTAATGTATACTTTGGACCAGTTTGTAGAAGCAGATTATACCCTAGTGTATTTTCATTACGGATTAAATAGCAGAAACAAATTGCCCCTTGGTTGGCTTTGGGAAGCATACAAAGCTTTTGGAAGAAAGTAAGTATTTCTGATAACATTTATACATCATTTCTACATCAATATATATTCTTTAACATAGAAAGCATATCATTAGTCACCCTTTGGCTATATTAGGCTGGATAGTATTTAAACTTCATATATGTTTTGACCATAAAAAAAAATACTTTCTCTAAAAATTCTGCTTTTTATATCTGTCACAAATCATAACATCATAATAGTTAATTTGCACAAATTTATAAGTTTAATAACTCAATGCTAAATATTCATAATTAATTCATTTCGAATATAACCATATAATATTAAAGCTCTCAAGAAGCAGTTCCTAAATCACTTTGTCTATTAGCCAAATACGACATTTGAAAATGTACTATGTGCCACATAGTAGAAAGCTGATGTTGATGATTTTGTCAGCCTGTTGTTGTCACTTTTATGAGCAGAACAGGTACAAAAATATCTTAAGATGTGGATACCTACTACTAATTTGGACAAAGCATTTTCTCCTCAGAACTTCAGATACTTGAAAACTCAATAACACTCCAAAAACTGCATCCATTATCATAAGTTTTTCAGATGAGAAGGAAAGATTGACTCAGTTACTATTAATTATAAGCCTTAGGTTTGGCACTATTAGATTTATATTTTAATGTATTTTACATTTTATGCTAAGCGATAAATGGTTATCATCAGGGGTTCACCTTAGTATGAATCAAAAATCTAGATAAATATCTAAAATAATACAACTGCCACCCTTTTCCATGCTTCTTCATATTTCTTAATAACAGGACATGTAAATTCTAGCTTGCACTGCATGTTTCTCCAGCCCTTTGGCTTACTGTTTAAATGTAAATGTTTATAAATATTTTCTTGTGGTTGAAAACAAGCTTTAAATTTAAAACAGTTTTATGATTATTTTTACATACAAACTACAAAACTTCTGAATTAAATCCACACAAAATCAATACAAGCAACTTTGCCCATGGTTCATAACATTTGTGCCTAAAAACAAAGCTGAGCTTATATTTTTATTTATTTTTTTTTCAAATCTATATCACAATCCAGAGGTGTCCAACTTGCAACCCAGCCCTTCACATTGTGCAGCATGCAGACAGTGCTATGAGTTATGAGGCATCTGGGTTTAAAATTAGCACACAAAAAGTATAATTAATATTGTCAGTCTAAAAATTATGTCCCCAAAAATAAATATCCCCTGAAGCAGCTGCTTGCTACAGAGGTCTGACAGGAGCCTGCCAGTTTATACGCCTTAGTAGGTCTGTGAGGAACTAAGACCTCTGCAGAAAGACAACACAAACATCCATGCCTTACCTGGGGATCGAACCTAGTCCCTTTGATCAGTAGCCAAACACACTAACCACTCAGCCACGGGACTGCTACAACATTACAAGTTGTCCTACCTTTACATACAAGATGTTTGAATAAATAAATAAATAAATGTTACATAATAAATACACAGATTACCTGTAGAAACAGACTTCAACAATTATTAAAAACATCTGAAAAAAAACTGTCACTGACATGGCAGGAATCGAACTTACAACTCTCTAGATACATGCCAGAGTGCTTTACCATTAAACACTGCATCAGATGTTAAAATCTTCCAGAATAAGACCTATAAATCTTTCATTGAGATGGATGGGCCTTGCATCATCTGTATTTCAGGAGAGGCAACTTTTCCAATTGTTGCTGATGATTTAGATGTTAGATGTAGGTCTGCCACATCTCAGTGAAAGTTTTATAGATCTTATTCTGGGAGATTTTAGCATCTGATGCATGGTTTAATGGTAGAGCACTCCGGCATGTATCTAGAGAGTTGCGGGTTCAATTCCCACCTCGTTAGCGATAATTTTTTTCAGATATTTTTAATAAATGTTACATGGACCATAATCAATTCATCTTTGTCATTTGATTTGGTAGTCTACTTTGTATGCAGGCTCATGCATACTGGTGAACATTACTCTGCTTCCTCTCTTCTCCATCAGAGGTCTCTAACAGAAGCTAGTCACAGGTGCAGGCTGACAAAAAGGGTCGTAATGTTACATGCACACAACTGTTGCCATGAGCTGCTCTTACCACCCATGACCTGAAGTATCCACCTCATGTGACATACAAACCTTAAATATATCTTATGTGGCTTGCTAACAAAAAAAGGTTGACTGTCCCTAACTTAATGAGTATAATGCATAAATGTTATGGTCCGCAAGTTGCTTTTGTGACATAGGGTTTCAACATGTTAGTAATAAGCATAGAGTCCTCTCATTTTAAATGTACATGTATAGTTCAAGTAAATACCATCTAAGTTTTTGATGAATGGTCAGAATGCAGCTGAGGAATTAATAGTCCCATACTCTTTCATGCCAATATTGCCAAATGCTGTTCATCTACACCAAGGGTTCTCAACGTGGGGTACGCAGTAAATGTTTTTTGGGGTACACCGTGAGAGCTCAAAAGTCGCTAAGTTGGCAACACTGCTGTGCGAAAATGTCATTTTTTTGTGTTTATTGATATATGTAATTTATGAATACAAAATTTAATGTATTCATAAGATATGTTTTATATATCTTATGAATGAGTTCTTTAGATATGTTTTATTCCCATTGTTATACTATAGCTATAGTTTTATCTATCTATACAAGGGGTACGCCAGTTACTACACCTTTCCAGGGGTACGTGAAGCATAAAAGGTTGAGAACCACTGATCTGCACTATAGATATAATCAAGTCTTAGGAACCGTAATCATGGAGCTTGGCTCCAGCAAACGTTTTCAGTTTCAACTAATCATTTTTCATTTTGACACGTTGTAAGATTTTAGTTTTATTCAAAATAAAAAAATTATGTTATCCAATTTTCTAAATCACATTGCAGTTTTATTGCTTTTTGCTCATCATTACAGTAAAGTGCATGCAGAAATTTCAAACTGGATCAAGAGTTAACAATTTAATAATTTTTATTTTCAGATATCAGTGGTAACACAAAAAAAATGCTTTGTACAATATCAAATTATTTAGTTATTTAATTATGATCAATTTCATAAAACAGCCCTTGCAATTTGCAAAAAGCCAATAATTTGAAAACTTCATTACTCTTGATTCATATGTAGAAAGAAGATAGTCACCAGAAAGTCATTTTTTATTAAAGATCTGGAGTCACTACAAATGAACTCCAGAGCTGAACACTTAGTTGGAAAACAGGCAAACTGGATAAAAATGCAATTATGTTTATGAAATTTTCATTTACTGAGTATATGAAAAAGTAGTGGAAGCTGAGAATACAATATTTCGTTAATTCAACTATACTATGTTTCATGAGAGAACACATATCTCCTAAATGCACTGCTTATTTATAGCACAATGGAGTAGTGCTTGCTCATATTGGTTCTTTGGTTAAATTTCAAGATTTTTCACAGAAGAGCAAATGCTTATTCATGAGTTGTAGATTGGAATAGAAATGATGTATTTAAAGGCTACTTTTTTAATTGTAGACATGCATCCATTATAGTTGGTGAGAAATGAAACGCAATCACAGTATTAATAACATGCAGCATTGGAACATAAAAAAAATACTCTCTTAAGCAGCTGCTTGGCACCAAGGTCTCACAGGAGCCTGCCAGTTTATGTGCCATAATAGGAGGTATATGAGAATGGTGGGCCTCAGCAGAAAAACAACATACAAACATCCATGCCTTAACTGGGGCTCGAATCTAGGTCCCTTTGATCACTAACCAAGTATGCTAATCACTTGGCCATTGGACAGCTCTGGAGCATAACTGAAATTCTGATTAATGAATGTTTATGTCACATGCAAATCTGAAGCTTGCCTAATTGTGTTTTATTTTACAGTTTCTTTACATTATTTTTGCAATTACTGATCAATTTATATTGCCACATAATGAACTACGAGTACTTTATTGCATAGTTTGATATTACACAATAAACCTAATAGAAATTAACACATAAGGAAAAAGTTTAGTAATATAAAAGTATATAAGTGTAAAATGCTTAGAGTGTAGTTACTTGGTATTTATGGTATCCATCTAAAGTGTCTTGTGAATGACATATTTAACTTCTTCCCAGATAGTGAACAGTCAATATATGTGTATGGGAATTGCTTATTCTATAAAGTTAACAGAGCTTATTTGTATTCCATAAAAATTGGTCTATTTGATAAATTTGTTGATTTGTCTAATTGTACAAAACCGTTTAACTGAATGTGTATAATTGGTCACATTGGTGATTTTTGCAAGTAACTACTTACTGTGAGGTGATTATGTGTGAATGTCTACTAGCCAATATCATCATCCCAAATGTTGATGAAATGAAAACAAAGTCAACATCAAGGAATGAAAATCCCTTCTTATGCCTTCCCTTCAATGAAAAAATTCCTTTGGACTTGCAAAGAACATATTTGTCAAATTGCTATTTCACTCATGGTGCTGTGTACCAGAGAGCCCTACCTTGTATATATTAAACTAGATGACCTGATGAAAGGCCCTTCTCCCTTAATAGTGTTGATTGAATCACTTTCTGTAAATTTGTTTCAAACCTTGAAGTCCTTGTGACATCCATATTTAGTTCATTGTGTAAGGAAAAATTGATTTTTCAGAAATAAAGCAACCCAATTCTTTGGTTTTATTATTAATCAAATATAGTGATTTATCTAAATATGTGCTAACAGTATTTAAAATAAATATATATTTGATTTCAAATAGATACAAGAAGAACTTGAAAGCATTATATCTAGTCCACCCCACTAATTTCATTAGATTTGTGTGGCAGTTGTTTAGGCCTGTAATTAGGTAAGTTTTAAATAATTATAGGGTTTGCTTTTGTGAAGTTGATTATTCAAAATATATGCATTTTTTATAATATGAAGATTCTATAATAGCAAAATTCATTTTGAAATAACTTTAAAATGTGTGATTTTTGTAAATTGCTGCAATCTTACCATAATGTTATATAGTTTGAGTCTGAGGATCATTTTGATCTGTTATGCTGCAGAATTCTATTTCCAATTTATTCAAGAATAATTTTATTTTCCTTTGTGTAATGAAAAATGAAAAGTGCTCAACAGCATATGCTAAACATATTTTGCAAACTTCTTCAAGCATAGATGTGGCAAAATTTAATAACACAGATATATTTTTACTGTAATATACCTAATGAGTTTCTTTACCATTTTAGTGCAGTTTTATTCTCCAGGATAAGACTGGAGTGAATGGAATACTGTAATGAGCTGCAGGTTGTTTACTTCTAATTTGGATATTTTGTATATTAAAATTTTCCTTTGTTCAGTTTTATGAGATTGGTTCTTATGTGATCTACAGTGCAACATAATAAAATTGGAGAATTGACATATTCTTAGAAACTGCATACCTTGCCAATTATGTATGCGTGTAGTGAATAATTTGTATAGCATATATCACTCAGTCTTGGGGTATAAAAGCACCTGTGCAGAAGCAAATCGTTATTGAGCCATAAAACATGAGTGGAGTAGGCAATATTATTGACTTCCAGAAAGGCCTTATAAGGTAACAGCAACTTTAGCAGCTGTGTCATTTGAGACAGCATCTTTCTTGCCTGAAAACAGTGGGAAAAACTTAACAAGAAACATTCTGGCTGCAAGACAAAGCTGAGTGACAGGGATTTTTAATGTCCTATGTAAATTAACTCTGCAATTTATATCATAAATTATCCTCAAGGATCTCACAGGTCCTGAAGCAGTTATTTGAAAGAGAAGTGTCCAAAACTGTATAATTATGATATTCACAGTTGTGTGTCAATTTAGGAGCTCCACAGCTCTTACAGTAACAGGAAGTAAATGGTGTCAGAAGCATAGATTTTGGACTCCTGATCAACAGTAAAAGGACATATGGTCCAATAAATAAAAAATTATGCTAATCCTCAATGATTATAGGGCTAAAGTTTGGAGATGACCACATGACAATTTGAATCTGCCTTGCTTTCTTCTATGGTTCAAGCTGGTGATAGATGAGTCATTATCGGTAGTGTCTTTTGTTGAAATATGAAATGTGCTGCAATGCCTCTGGATATGTAACCTTGCAATGTCTGCAACTCCTACCTGATCATGTACAGCTTTATGATGGCAACATTCTGTCTCGCTCATATTGGGTGTGTGTTCCAGGATAACACCACCAAAATCCATAGAACCAAACAATTTGGTTATGGTTCAGAGAGAGGGGATAGGGGGTTATGAAGATCATTTAGTGTGGGTCTCAAATTTAAACACTTGTTAATTTTATTATATTACAACAGTAAAAGATATGATTTTTTTAAACTTACAAACTTTGGATAAAGCATGGATGTTTTGTTTTTGTGGTATCTTTCAGCAGACATTTTCTATGGCATATTATACTAACAAGCTTCTATTGGACCTCTGTAGCTAGCAGTAGCTTGAGGGGTAAATTTATATATAGGTTATATCAAATTAGAATTAAAAATGTTCATAAATAATAATAATGGCAATTTTCATTTGGCTAAGGGCCTCAAAAGTTGGAAGTGACCTATGCCTCTCTGGAACTTATGAGAGGCTCTGGTCCAGGGAGCATTACAGTGAATTCAAACACTCATCTTGGTCAGCACTATCTCCTAATCAGAATCTTATTAAATGTGGGGTTCCTGGAGGTGTGTATAAGATAGCTGGAGCAATACCTATCTCAATTTCTCATTTGCGAGATAATTGTTGAAAAAAATTCCAGAATCCATCTGGACAAACTGCAACCACTTTTCAACTTAATGCCATGTGGAAGTAGTTTTAAAGGCTAGAGGTGGTCCACTCATTATTGATTACAATTTTTTATTTTTTATCTAGCCGCTTTCTCCAAAAATCCAATTCTTATGTTGTTGAGGAAAAGTTTGATATCAACATTTTCCCTCAACTTCCATAGTCTGCGTAGAATATTTATTTCTTACCACAATCTGATTGAGCTTGTTTATTCCGGACTGTACCAAAGAACTTGTTCTAATGTTGTGTTGCAAGAAACAGTCATGCTGTTCCTGATTAATGTAACTTTGTATGTTAACTTTGAGTATAAACCATAGGGGGATAGCAAGGGAAGGATTTACTTTTTTGCTTTTGCCAGAGCTTTGGTGCTGCTACTTTTTTCACAAACAACAGCAGGGATGAGAATTTTTTTTGAAAATCCTAGGAGAAAACATCTTTGTGGGGGAGAATAATTATTTAATGAACAGTTTAGTCTCCTATACAAAATTCATAAATGTTCAGCCAGCTGAGTACCCATGATTTAAATGATTATTTGTAAGACATGGCTCAATTGGTAGTGCACTAGGCTCATAATCTACAGTTCCCAGCTTCAAGTCCCAACTGTGCCTGCATTGAGAATTTTCTCTGCTAACCATTGTTTTGCCTAAACAAGAAAAGGGGCACCAATGGGCTTGGAAAAGCTGCCAGGATGACCTCAATGGGAGGCTTCCTTCTGTCTCCTAACAGCTGTCCACTGGACCACTTCCCCTAACTTTCTCTGAGCCTTTGGAAGGGTCTTTGTGACTTGGCCATTTAGTCCATTATGCAAAAAAAAAATGCTGCCTATAGGTAAAACAACCCAAAAGTACTTGTAAATTGCCCCTGATTGTTGTTTTCTTGATCATACATGTATTTTTTTGTTTTCCCAATGGCAGTAGTATATTCATTTCTATAAAATATTTCCAACCATCCTAAAATTAACTGTATTGACTTCTGTATATTTTCTCTCATTTTTTCCTCAATTTTCAATAAAACTTGTAAGTTTATGGCTAATATGCAACAGCAAATTTGCATAATTTAATAAGAAAGTTCACCCTTTGAAGAATTAAAATAAAAGATTAAAACAAGTAGACTAATTAAATGATCTCATTATACAGATTGTCAGTACAGCTGAATCAGTGGGAAATTAATCAACGGAACCTTAATCAGTGGGAATAAGTAGATGAATTTTGTGTGCAAGGGTAATTTCATAGTAGTACTCCTACAATTTGTAAATCCTTTTCAAGTTGGAATTGTGAACCATTAACTCAAAAATTCTATTTTAAAATATATGTTTTAACATTTTGTGTGAATATATTTTAAAATATATGTATTGGTTTTCATGGAAATGAAAAAGGGTATGAAGTTTTTTAAAATTGTAATCATGGGCTGTACATCAGTATGTATTACTAAATTATGTTCATTATGTGCACAAAACTAATAATTAAAATTGATTTTATTAATAGATCTTTTTAATCTCTTAACTATTTTTTTTATGTGAAGTGCAAAATTTGGAAAAAAAGTTATGTATGTAAACTACTTACATGAGCTGAAACAGCATCTGCATTTTGAACAGCTTGCCATTCCAAAGCCAGTTTTAGAGTAAGTTTTGCATTTTTTTTTTTAATTAATGAATTTAGAATTAGTGCTATTTGAACTTTTGATGTTAACTAAGGTGTTACCAATAATATATGTTTCTTTTAAAGAAAAGAGGAAAGTAATTATTAGATCTTTAGATGAATATAATATATGATTATTTTTTATAATAAATGCAGAAATTTATTCCAAGGTGCCTGCCATAAAATAAGCATATTGATAAAGATATATAAAATTGTTTTAAATCAAAAATTTTTGAAATTGCTTTAATTAAATCTCAGATATATTAGTTTTTTTTTATCTTTTAAATATTTTTTTGAACAAATTCTGAGTTGTCTATAGTTAAAAGTAAACTTTTGGTGATACTTCTGGATGCTCAGAATTTGTCACAGGCCTCAAAGCATTAATTTATATAATTTGTGTACATTGTTTGCTATTTAATTCATTTGATATCTCTGTTTAAAAATCTGCAAGTAGTTACATTTCCAGTTTGTTTGCAAACTCCACCACAACTATTGAGTCTTTTTTATCTTGTATTGAACTATTAGCTTTTTTTTAAAAAGTAAACTGTGGATATAGAAAAAGAATTAAAACTGTAGTTTGGTCTTTTGCTGTAATTTTTTATGCAATACAAAATGACTCGTAGATATGGAAAGAAAATCATAGAATGTTCGGTGTTTCCTATTTTTTGCAGGCATGACAAGAAACTTATTGCTACTTCCAGAAATACCAGATTAACAACTTCTTCCAGTTCAAGTACCTTCCATACATCTACACCATCATACGACACACAGCAATTCAGGGTGTCAATATCATAGTAAGCTTAATTTTAATGAAAAATGTAACAATTTTAATATGGTGGAACAATATTTATTTTTCTAAATATTTACTAGATTTAATTATTAGTTATGAAGCTGCCAGTAAACATGTTAAGTTTTAAATAATTAAGTATATTAATAATCCAAGATGTTTCCCTGTTTATTTATTAATAATAATGAAAAAATTTGTTTTTTTATCCATGAAGTGCATGTCTTTACTAAGTATGTAAATTGGTTGCAACCCAGTAATAGAAATGGGGAAATGCAGTTAGCAGCAAATGTGCAGTTTATATCCCATTTAAAAAAAAAGAATAATTTGAAATTATGAAAACTTAAACACTATGAAATTGACTTAAAAAAAAAGTTGTGGCTGTACAAAACAATTCTAAATAGCAATGTTATTAATAGAAACAAAATTGTTATCTTTGCTGTGCTTGTTTTGCATGATATTGGAAGATAAGACATACATTAAATTATAATCTAAACAACAAATTGAAACTTTTTTTTTTGTAACTCTGGTCAAATAGGATGTTTTTAACTAATTTTATGGTGCTGAATTCAAATATGGCTGTGAAAAATCTGTAGCATGTGCATTTTTTTTATTAATTATGGATTGATATATTTCAATGAATACCCATATCTGGGAAATGAAAATAAATATGACTATTTTATTAAATTGCAACTTAAAACTCATTAATTAATTACATGATTAGAGTGAAAAAAATTAGAATCATCATATTTATAGACCATTAAATATAAAGTAGCAAATGAAATAATATTGAAATGCAAAATAATAAATATGGGTAAGGATCTTTTATACTTACAAGAAGTTCATTTTTGTCTTTTATGTACTGAGGTGTCTTCCTTCTGTTAAGAGCCAGTAGTAGTCACCCATCACTACTGAGTCCCATCTGCCTTGGTATCTCTCCTCCATGGTTTTAATATCCTGGTTAAATCTTTCCTCTTGCTCATCACTGACAGCTCCTAAGTTCTTGGGAAAGAAGTCAAGATGCAAGTGCAAGAATTGGATCTTCAAAGACATTTGGCAGCTAAGATTTTCATAGTTTGTGAGATCTTGAATGAGCTGATGGCAGTTTTCCTCTTGTGATTCCCCAGAAAACTCTGGACCACAGACGTGAAGGATTTCCATGCAGTGTGCCCTTTCATATTCGTTTTTTCTTTGAAGACAGTATCATTCAGTAGCTTCCTGATCTGCAGACCAACAAAGATCCCTTCTTTGAGTTTGGCATCACATAGTTTTGGAAATTTTTCCTTCAGGTGCAAAAACCCTTTACCAGTTTTCGTCCATAGTCTTTACAAAGTTTTTCATAAGTCCCTGTTTGGTGTGTAGTGGTGGGAGTAGAACATCAGAGGGATCAACTAGAGGTTTATACCTCACATTATTCTTTTCAGGAATAAAAACACCTCTTTTGGGCCAGTCTCTTGTAGTGTTCCTTCTGATCTTATTGTCCCACAAACACAGAAAAAGCAAAATTTTTTAAAGCCTCCTTGAAGCCCAAACAACAGAGATGACTTTTAGGTCACAGCATAATATCCATTTACACTGGTCATATTTTATAGCAGTGAGTATTTTTTTTTCCATGCTTTCATAAGTTTCCCTCATCCCCTACTACCTCGCACCTACTATTTGGCCACAGTCAAACTCGCTTATGTCACTGCCTTTACCCATGATTACTTTTCTGTGACTGGTTTCCAATGCGTAGAAACCTGCTCTATTTATAGCATTGCCAGTTTCAGCATCCCACATGACTGGACGCGATACTTTTGCTTTGCATATTGTTATCAGGGTGTGTATAATAATTTGTCCATTCAATGTACATAGTACAATAATATACACTGTAGGAATAAACATATTTTTTATCTATTCACAGTAGGCATCAACATATTTTTTTATCTATACACAGTAGGCATCAACATATTTTTTTTATCTATACACAGTAGGCATCAACATATTTTTTATCACTTAATTTAAAGTTTTAGAAGCTAAAAATAAAAATTGGAACTTGATTTTTTTTCTTAGTACTAGGGTAACTACAGTCTCTGCATCATTGCATAATTAGTTACTGCTAAGAGTTAATTTTTATAATAAGAATAATTTTACTTTGAAATTATAAAAGTATAGGAAACGAATACAAATTATTTCCTTATGACTGATGATTAAGAAACTTTTTGATATTACAGCATAAAAGAACATAACAATGGATGTGTTATTCCAATAGTCATGAAAGAATGCATAGCTTTTTTAGATAATGATAATGGTAAGTTTGCACTATTAGTAATTGTTTCATTGTATCTAATGTTTTCTAGTTCTTTAACTATTTATTTATTTAAAAATTTGTAATTTACTTCCAAATGTAACGGAAGAAAAATTAAAATTTTGTAGACTTTGCATGCTGATAAATAAATTGAATCTAAAAAATATGGAAATCAAAAGTGTTCAATCAGTTATCACTTATAAAGTTACAGTTCACTTTAATACTGATGTGGTGACATCAAATGATTTACCTAATTTTAAGTAAGTACATTCATAAATGGAATCTTATTTGAGTTGTGAAAAGTACACAGATTAAATTAAGTCCTTAAACTTAGAAAAATTGGTGCAATTGGTGACATCACAGAGGTCAAACATTAGAAGCAATTATCACTAAAACTAAAATTATCAATGATTTCAGGACCTTCAAAATGCCTATCATATTGCATATATATCTTGTAATCTGATGCCAAATACCTTGAATATTTGAAATATTGATCATTGTCAGTTTTACAGCATCAGGGGAAGCTATTAATTAGACTGTCTCCCCACACAAAAATTAGCTAGATGATTTTAGTTCATAGCATTTCTTTTTAAGAATAATATATGATGTTAAAAAAAAATGCTAGTCAGCTATAAAAAAAAATTATTTTGCTAAAATTTCATCTTTACTACTATAGTGCAATCTGTATCACAATACTTTAATAAAATAATGACAGTTATGGATCTGGCAATTAAACTTTACTCTTTTAGATTGAACTCTTAAGCTAACAAAAACTGTACACAATGTCAACTGCCCCCTATATCTACATCTTTCTAGATGGGATTACTCACTGTGACAAATGCAATATAAGCATGTCAAAAGGAATTTTGTGCACCTGAAAGAAAAATGGTCTGTAAATGGTAGCTAGGTAGTCACTGGAAGGAGAGCTTGCACCAATCCCTTGTGGTGATGCATAGAACTGGCCAGGCCTAGCACCTAATGTCCAACCCCGCCTTCTTGTGGTGCAGACCGTTAGTACCTTTCAAAAGAGATACTCTCTTGTGGAAGTGAACGGAAGGGGAGGGCTGCCAGATTAGTGTGGCCTACTGATCTGGACAACTATGGTTACTTTTCTTTTTTTTTTCTACCCTGCTGAGGAGTGATCAACCACACAGGGTCCTGGTGCTATCTGCTGTTATGACCATATAAACCCACTGGACTGGACAGATATATAGCTCTGAGCTTGATTATGGATCCTGATTTTGCTGCACTGGTGGGCTTCTGTGGAGGGAAAATCTTCCGCTGTGTTTTCTGTTTGTTTGTGGGTTGACAGCCCCAAGTGAATAGATTCACAGGATAATATATAGTAATAATATATAATAATATCAGCTGGTGGATAATCCTGAGCAGAGGTCATCGCAGGCACCTGAACTCTTTGCTTCTATTGGCATCGTCACATTCTACATTGGAGGAAGTCTTCCAGTGTAGATGGCTTCAGCATTTAGTGGTTGGGGAACGGGTCTTTGCCCCATGTTTGCGATTAGGGGGCTGTTTGATATTGTCGGCATTCCCTCTCTCAATAAACATAGTTTCTTTAAACATCCCACCAACCATTTTCTCTCCATAGGTAGCTGGAATGTGAGGACTCTGCACAGAGCTTTTTCTCTTGATGTCCTCACACAAGAATTCCACCATTATAATTTAGATATTCTCAGCTTGCAAGAGACCAGATGGACAGATAAAGGTCAGATTCTTAAAAATAATCTTAAATTTCTCTTTTTAGGGAGGGACGACAATAAGCATCACCAAGGCGTGGATCTGCTTCTCAGCAGACACGCTAGTGATGCTCTTCTAGGATATGTGTGCATTAATGAAAGGTTTCTTACAGCAAAATTTCAGACAAGCGTTAAAGACTTGAATGTTATCTGCTGTTATGCCCCCACTGAGGATGCCGATGAGGATGAGAAGGATAGGTTTTATGAACAACTTCAGGATATTTTGAATTCTGTCAAGAAAGGAGATATTACCCTTGTTCTTGGTGACTTCAATGCCAAAGTTGGTATTGACTCTGACCTTTGGGGAGGAGTATTAGACCCTTTTGGTATTGGTAGCTGCAATGGCAATGGGCAGCGTCTCCTACAGGTAAGTGAACTCAATGGATTCAGAATAACTAACACTTATTACAAACACCGCAACATATATAAGTACACATGGGTTTCACCCGATGGGCTGCATAAGAATATGATTGATTATATATTAATTAACAGCAAATGGGCTAGTTCTGTTAGGAATACCAGGGCATATAGGGGAGCTGAAATTGGATCTGACCATTACCTTGTTAAAAGTGTCTTGCAACTTAAACTTAAAAAGTGTTGTGCTAGGGTTAAAAAATTTGCTTTTAATACTGAAGCTCTGAAAGACCCAGTTATAGCTAAAGCTTACCATGATAGGTTACTTAGTCATTATGACAGTCATGGTATGCTTACTACTGAAGTTGAGGAAGAATGTGATCATTTTAAACAGGCTTTTTTGGACACTAACAGTACTCTTTTAGGAAAAAAGGGGCAGAGGAGGCAGAATTATTCGAGTGATAAGGCACTTGAGCTTATTTCAGAAAGAAAGAACTGCAGAAATGTCCTTAATCAATACCCTACTAGTCCTAATAGAAAGTATCACAGAAAACTTAATAAACGTGTAAAAGATCAGTTAGCTGCTGATAAGAATCTTTGGCTTGATGGTTTGGCTGACAAAGCCAAGGAAGCAGTGAGACAGCACAACATCAGAGAGCTGTACCAGATAGCTAATGTTTTGTGTGGTAGAAAACGGACAGGTATACAGGGATTGAAGGATAAACAAGGTATGGTTATAGAAGGTGAGGATTCTGTCATGGCTAGGTGGGCTGAGCATTTCAGTGATGTTCTAAACAATGTGGTTAGTTCTACTCCCATTGTTTGCAATGATGATAGATGCATTGATGGCTTTAACGTTGGCCCTATAACACAATCTGAAGTTATTTTGGCTGTTTCTAAACTTAAACTTCATAAATCCCCAGGGGTAGATGAAATTACTACAGAAATGCTTAGAGCTGGGAATGTTTCGGTTACCACTTGGATGACTGAAATTCTGAATATCTTTTATGATAAAGGCATGGTTCCTAAGGATTTTACCTGAGCTATTGTTATACCTATATTCAAAAAAGGTGATCGCAGTTCTTGTGATAATATAGGGGTATCAGCCTACTCTCTGTTCCAGGTAAAGTTCTTTCCATGATTGTGCTTAATAGAATTAAGATTCTGGTTGACAGGCAATTGCGTGATGAGCAATGCGGATTCAGAAGTGGTAGGGGATGTGTGGATCAGATATTTTCACTTAGGCGGATTCTTGAGAAATGTTTAGAGTTTCAGAAACCTTTGGTTGCTAGCTATGTTGATTTCAAAAAGGCTTTCGACTCTGTTAATCGTCATAATTTGTGGTTGATTGTGAGATCATATGGTATACCAGACAAGTTAGTTAGCATAATGAAAGCTCTCTATAATAACACTGAGTCGTGTGTGAGAGTTGGTAAGGCTTGTAGCAATTGGTTTAGCATTACTTCTGGTGTTCGACAAGGGTGCATTTTGTCTCCTTTTCTCTTTAGTTTGGTTATTGATTATGTTATGCGAAATTCACTTCAAGGGAAAGATTTTGGCCTTAAATGGGCTGGAGATACGAAAATTTCTGATTTAGATTATGCTGATGATTTAGCCCTTTTGGCAAATGATGTTGATGAGATGAACTCTTTCATTCGAGCTGTTGATGAGACTGGTAGTAGAGTAGGTTTGGTTATAAACAGAAAAAACTAAAGTGATGAAAATTGGTCGAGCAAGCTGTGATTCAGTTAATCTGAATGGTTGCAGTCTTGAGCAGGTGTCACAGTTTAATTATCTTGGTAGCTATGTAACAGATAATTGTGATATGCAGCATGAGATTAACAGACGAATAGGGATTGCTGCCGGGACTTTTAAGAATCTATGGAGAGTGTGGAGAATAGGCGTATACACCTAAAGACTAAAATTAGACTGTATAATAGTTTGGTTCTTTCTAGGGTTAGTTATGGTAGTGAAGCTTGGACACTTTGTAAACAAGATAACAGGAAATTTGATGCGTTTGATTCCAGATGCTTACACAGTATCTTGGGCATTAGGTGGTTCAACTTTGTAACTAATGATGAGGTTAGGCAAAGGAGTTTGCAACCTCCTCTAAACAGCATATTGTGCAGAGAGAGACTCAGTTGGTTTGGCCATGTTGCCCGTATGAATAATTAAAAATTGGCGAATAGGGTTATGAACAGTGTGCCTAAAGGCCTCAGAAAGGTGGGAGACCTAGGATGTGGTGGGCAGACAGTATCAAACAGGACCTTGTTAGAATTGGTGTGCAGTAGCCAGATGCAGTAGATATAGCTCAGGATAGACTTGCTTGGAGAACTAAATTGCATGGTCTGGTTGGACCTCCGTAGCCTATGGCTGCTTGAGGATGATGATGATGATGATGAAAAAAAAAGTTAGCTGAAAGTTTTAGCATTCAAATTCATTCATATGATTGTAAAAACAACCTTTTCATAAAATTTTAAGCATTCAGTCAAGTGATGCTTAAAAAAAAGTAAGCTTCATTACCTCTCTTATAAAATCTAAACATTCACAGATAAGGCTACAAAATTGTTATATATTTTGTACAATCATCAAAGTAGCTATGAAAAATTCTACAATATTGTACGTTTTTAACATTAAGATTAAATTTAGTACACACACTGTATTGACAAGGGGTGCACAAACGTTTTTGGCATTGGGCTGAATAGAAAAATATTAATATGTTTGCTGTGGGCTAGTTGGGGGGGGGGGGGGTGCTATAAAAATGTCTTTATTTATTGCATTTAACTTCTCATATGTATTGATACAAAATTATAAGAAAAGATTAAAAAGTTAACATCAGAACTGAAGTTGACTTGTTGAAGTAATATGTGAAAGATGGAACTGATCCCAGAAATGAGTTGCTGAACATTTGGCTTCAGTGACAGTGTAGCTAGTTGTATAATGTTACAAAAGTTTTCTCTTATTAAACACCATTCACCTTACTATAGCCAGATTGAACAAAAAATTTTATATTTTCCAATTTCCATGTGGACCAGGTAAAATTATTAAATGAACCATAGTTATTGCATGCCTGATATAGACCAAATATAGCTGCTTGGTGAGTACATGTCAGTGTTTACCCATCATAACAGTCACCGGTACGTTATGCAGCAGGTAGGTATCTGAACTATTTATAGCCTACATTATTTTGACAGAGTAGTTCAGGTTTGTGGATTGGACTGTATAAAAAATTGTGCTTTCAATGTATTTACTTGAATAGTTTCAACCTTGTAGTTCTAAATGAATACAATGGTGAATTTTAATTAATTTTTTTGCATAAATTATTTAGCAAATGGCAAAAGGATGAATTTAGCAAGTAAAACAACCAACAAATAACTTTGGCATAATTACTATAGCCTTGTAGTATTCTAATTTCTGCAATATGCAATGTGTAAAGTGTTAAGTGGATGATAATAACAGAATCTAGGTAGATTTAACTCATGAAACTGCACAATTCTAAATACATTAAAACTGAACTATTAGAACCAAATAATACGTTAATATCTTTGGATTGAATTTCGGGGAGGTTTTGTGTGTGTGTGTGTGTGTCTGATGACTGAATAGCATTGCAAACTGCATTTGTTCAATTATCTCTTAGTATAGTTGAAACACTATATGTTCATGATTTTATTTTAACAGACTTTGGCTTTATGAGAATAACAAAAAAATCGTTTTTTTTTTGTTCCAGCTCTTGAAACTGAAGGGATATTTAGAAGGTCAGCTAATACAAAAATTGTACAAGAAGTGCAACAGTTATTT
Source organism: Ryuthela nishihirai (assembly GCA_038380435.1). Classification (NCBI taxonomy): domain Eukaryota; kingdom Metazoa; phylum Arthropoda; class Arachnida; order Araneae; family Heptathelidae; genus Ryuthela; species Ryuthela nishihirai. The sequence goes on from JAWZYU010000001.1 coordinate 80,930,431, forward strand.
GATGAAGGTATTTAACTAGAATGTCTTTTACTTGTTCTGTAACTTAGGTAATATAATGGAGCATTGATTTTGCTGAATTCTTACCATAAATTTATTTCTTATAGTTGTTGGCATTAGTACAAATAACTGAACGTACATTCTTTTAGACTTAAAATTTAAAATTCAATAATTTGAAGACTTTTTGACTTATATAAATTGTTCATATTTGAATTTTTCAGAAGCAAAAAAAATTTAAATACACTAGAAAAACCGTCAAATGCTACATGATTCAGTATGAACAGAAGAAAAAATTATAAATGCCTTTGCTAATATTCAGACCTAAACATAAGTTCCTTGTTTTATCAGCCTGTTCCTCAATTATAAAAATATATTTGTACGCTTACTGCTTTTGATATATTTCTTAATACCCGTATTTAGTTTCCAGTTATTTCTAAAAAAAACCCTAAATATTATATTCTGTGTGAGATTTAATATGGTTTTAAAAAGCATATACCCCAAAAGTAGGGAGTTTAGGCAGCAGTAACAGCTGTAACATGGCCTAGTTAGTTGCTGGTACATGTGGCAGTGAAGTGGTTACAGAGTAGATTGTTTACAGCAAGCATTGTTCTCACACTTTGGATAAATTCACATGCATCCAGTTAGTACTTACACTTTTATATTTAAACCTTCATTTTCATTTCTGTATATTTGCTATTTCTATAAATTACTGATCTATTGGTCGATTGATTATTATCGATTTTTCCAAGTTATGCTACATTGAAGACCAGCTTACAACTTGTTGCTGTGAATATTTTATTTAATACTGCATTAGGTTACATATTAATTTTTTTTTTTAATTTCTCTTCGTTGTCCAGTGAAAAACTTTAATTTTGTATCATTTCCTGAAAATGAATGAGGTATTTAATATGAAAGCAAATAAAGATTTTGATGTGGAAATCAGTCCTCATGTGGGAGGGCACTTTTGGCAAGTGTTTTTTAAACCTACCCCCAACACTGAAGGTATTTTACTTCCCCCTTGGAAAATTTTTTATTTTTTTAAAGATTTTTATCCCCCCTCCCCATCAGTATCTCGACTGTGACACACTGACAATAGTTGTTTTTTTTTTCTCTGGGGTGCTAACTTTTCACCACTTAGCCAAGATTACTCAAATTCAACACCCAAGGGAAAAAAAACATAATGATTAGTGAATAAAACAGCCAAGAAAATGTTCCTCAATTTCATGAACAGGAAAGAAAAATCCCATTAATGTGAGCAATTCAAGTCATCTTGTGGCCATCTGGCCATATTTTAAAATATACCATACTGAAAAGAACCATAAAAAGAAATAAAAATCATGTTTCAGGTAAATATTATATTGTTCAGGAAGAAATTTACTTTAATTAATATATAATTAACTATTTTTAATCATCGGGTTTTCTAAAGTATCAGTCATTCAGGTCATTGTAATATCAATCATCAGGTATCAAAAGCTTACAATGCGTAAAGCTTCCTAATCTGTAAACCTGGCACTGGCTATTGCTATTATTTTCATAAGGTTAAAAGAATGTTACAATTAAATTACAGTAAAATCCAAACGTAAAAGTGTCTAGACTGAACATTTCCCATACCAATGAATTTCTCAAAGAACAAGAAAATGACAATCAATTACAATATAATTCCTATTAAGTGGTCAACATACTGTAATATGTATATAGTATTATTAGTTATTGTGTTAGGTTGATGCAAAAATAATGAGCAATTTTATTTTGTTCTCTTATTTTTAATTATGAAATAAAATATATTTTTGGTTCATGTTATATATCATTTTAAAGCTTATTTTATATATTATTATGTATATATATTATTATTTTATGTTATATATTATTTTAAAGCTTATTAATCTTGTTAATCTAATTTTAAAGTATTATTAATCTGTGTTAACCTCGTTTCTAAAAAGTAAAAATTTTCTTATTTTCAGTTGCCCCAAAGTTATGTTAGAAATAAGGACTCGTGTATGATTTTGTTGCATTAGTTAAAATTTGACCACAATGTGACCCAAACAACTAGTAATGTTGTCAAAGTATGGTCCAAGGGAAGCTCTTTTGATTGTACAATGCTTCCTTGATTGAAAACGTTTCATAGTGGAGATATGAGCCATAAAAATGAGGAAGATTGAGGGTATCCTCCTGCCATTGACAATGACCAGTTGAAGACAGTTATTGAAACAGACCTACATAAAACCATGCGAGAGATTGTAGAAAAGCTAAATATTGATCACACAACTGTTGTTTGGCATTTGAATCAAATTGGAAAAGTAAAAAGCTTGATAAGTGGATTTTGCATGATTTGAATGAAATTAAAAAAATCATTATGAAGTGTGTTCTTTGTTGCTTTTGCACAATAAAAAACAAAACAATCCATTTCTCAATCAGATTGTGATGTATGACAAAAAGTGGATTCTGTATGACAACCCCTGATGATCAGCACAATGACTCAATCACAGTGATGCCCCGAAACACTTGCCCAAACTGAAGTTGCATCAGAAGTGACTTCAGGTGACTATAGTGATCTGCAGCTGGTATAATTCACTACAGCTTCTTGAATTCATGTGAAACCATCACTGAAATATTGTTATGAACTAGTCGAAATTTACTAGAAGTTCTGAGGTCCTGCCATCCTCTCAGACCTTCTACTTTGGCATATAAACTGACAGGCTCCTGTCAGGCCTCTGTGGCAAGCAGCTGCTTGAGGGGGTATTTATTTATTATTATTTTATATGCAATAAACATCCAGCATTGTTCAGTTGAAGAGGCCCTGTTCTTCTCCATGACAATGCTTGGGTACACATTGCACAAATGATACTCCTGAAGTTCAACAAATTGGGCTATGAAATTGACCCATCCACCACATTCACCTGACTTGTTGCCAATAGATTACCACATATTCAAGCATTTGGACAACTTTCTCCAGGAAAAAAAATCTTCAATTGTGAGGCAGCAGAAAATGCCTTAGAAGAAGTTATCAACTTCAGAACACCAGATTTTTGTGAAAATGGCATAGATAAGCTTATTTCTAATTGGCAAAAATGTGTAGATTCTGATGGTTTTTATTTTGATTAATAAAGTTTATCATGAGCTGAGTTATGATTTGTTGAAATTGAGGTTTAAAAATGGCCATTATTTTTGCATCAACCTAATAATATTCTTATCCTTTCTGGTGAAGTATAGTCTGGAATCTTAATTATATGAAATATGATTTTATGTTGTTGTCAGTTTTAATTATACTCTTTTAATAGATAAGTGCAGTGTCCTGAAATATATCAATGCAATGCTTTAACCTGCTAGAGTGTATTGAAGGTGGAAAATAAAAGGCTTCAGTGATCTAGGTGGGATATCCTAAGTAGGATACACATATCCCCCTTGTAACATGTAGTTCCTCTGACTATTACTCAGCTATGGGCTACTGACCAATATTTCCATTAACAACTAACAATTGTGGGGGCTAACCACTCTGTTGATTGGATTACTTCATAGCCTTAGTGGAAATTTGTCAGCAGCAACTAGTAGCTTCATGATCAGAGCAACTGAAATGTTTTTGGGAGTCATGGGTTTTGTATCCCATTTGATTATTATTATTATTTTTGAATGAATGAATCTTTATTAGAACAAATTAGTTGCAAATGTAATTTGGATAAGTAACACACAATGTTAAGTACCTACAACCTATTACATTTATTCCATGAACAGTTATGAAGTAAACTTCTATTGCAAATAATCAAATTACTATTGCAAATTATTGCCTTTATACACTATGTTACCGCAAAAAACAATAAAATTTCCTTGCTTCATTGGTCACAGGAAATAAAGAATAGTAATCATAAATTTCAACTTCACTTTTCCTCAAATGTTTTCAATGTATAAGAACAAAGGTATTATTTTCCAACAACAAATGAACAGTGCAAATGAAATATACAAAATACTTTGTATGTGTGATTTTTGAAGTAGGTTATAAATAATAAAGCAAGATACTTCACAGAAATAATAACCCACTAGAGTATGACTCATTTGTGGGTGTAATTTTGCATATTAATACAATTTTTCGTACAATATTTTACTTCTAACACATGATGTACAAAAGATTAGTGTTTGCACTAAAATCTTTTATATTAACACTATATGCACATATACTTTTTCGAATAGTAAAATCATTATGGACAAAGATTTTTAAACACTACACCAAAGAGTTAATGATTTTGCTTTTGGGCCAATAGCAAAGATTCAATATTGTCAAGAGTAAATAACCATAATTTTACTTGTTTAAGAAAATGTTCATTGTTTATGGTTTTAGTTTCATTTGGCAAAGCATTGTTAAGTATTTAATTATTGTTTGCAAATTAAATGAAAGATTTGACTACACTGATTTACAATAACACATGACTCTGCCATTATAGTCTGTTAACTTATAAATCTTTAAGACCATAAGAATTTAAACAATGGCAAATTATTATAGTCTCTATTCAAACCTACAATTTATTATTCCAACAACTTGTCATTCCCCAAAACAATGAATATGCACGTCATATTTATACTGTACATTCTTAATTGGAATGTATTACTGTGTATAAATCAGTAACTGAAAGGCCAAATAGAATTAATTCCTTTAGTATTTAATGCATAGTGCGATCAGATCTCAGGGACAAAATGTTGTGGTCCATCCTCTATCCAATTATGTGGAGTTTTCTCTGTAGGTTAGTTATTAGTTCTTTTACTTCCAAGGTGCCTTGCTGATACCATTGAAGTTTACACTGGATTATTCTGCATAAATATCAGAAAGAAAGATGGCATTAACTGAACTAATGTAAGCAGTAATTCTTAGTGCAGCTATACAAGTAGTATGTGATGAGTTTATAAAGATTGAACATATTTTTAAGTACTTTTTTGGTATATTCGTTGTTGGATTCAAAATTTATGGAAAACAATATCCCAAAATTGATGGATAAAATTATGATGGCAACATCTACCTTTCACAACTAGTATACAAATAATTTCATTCTCCAGTTAGTGGTTGACCAAGCACATAGCCAGAGAAGTGGCAGAGATTCCACTACCTCCTATTCCCCAGAAATTCTAGGACAGTGAAAAAGAATTGAGATTACATTTTAATAAATGAAAGTTTTTGTGCATTTTCATTTTAATTCATTTATTATAAGTATTTTTTTAAAAATAGATTAATTTATATATTTGTAGAATTGTTTCCTCCACCAATTTTTTTTCCCCACACTACACTTATTTTAACTGAAATTGCTTTACTATAATTGTAAATCTCATTTTTCAATAATAACTTTAAAGGAAATATGAATTTAATGTTCACATTTTTTTCTGTGAATTAAAATAATTTAGTGTAATATGTTGAAAAACTATCAGTCGGTTTCATTCAAAAACATGGTTATAACTTCAAAGATTCTTATATTTAGATTTAAGAACATTTTTAATGATATTTTAACTGCATTTTAATCATATATATATTAGTTCAAATTATAACAATTTCTTAAAATTAAAACACTGTGTGGCCGAGTGGTTAGCACGCTTGGCTACTGATCTAAGGGACCTGGGTTCGAGCCCCGGAATTAGGCATGGATGTGTGTGTCGTTTTTCTGCTGAGGTCTTGCCATCCTCTCAGATCTCCTACTGCGGCATATAAACTGACAGGCTCCTGTCAGACCTCTGTGGCAAGCAGCTGCTTGAGGGGGTATTTATTTTTTTTATTTTTTAATGATATACCAAACACTTTGGTCAAGAAATATTTTCAGGTAGGGGTAGAATAAAAAAATTTTGACAGTTTTTTTTTTGCTTTTTCTCATAAAATTTATAAATTGCAATGCAGTTTATTTTTAATTCTTAACTCTTTGTAGATTTATATCACTAGTAGAAAACCCATTGAAATTGCTGAAAATTAAAAATTGCAAACTCAAGAGAATGGGTGGAAAAGTGGTTCCATTCTCTTTAGTTATTAAAATATAAAATTTAAAGTCTGAATGTGACAAATTTTCTGTTGAAATTCAATGAAACAATTGTGATGTATATGAATGCAATGCCCTTTTTTTTAAGTTGTTAAAATGTGAAACAAACAAAAAACTATACAGAACCAGTAACTGTACCTGAACAACTGATGTTTACAAAAGTGCATATTGCTGGCGGCAATCCAGTTGGCTCTGATAAGTTGGGAAATGGGGGTTGGTTTAATCAATAGCATGCCAGGCTTTTAATGTGCAGTTCCCAGGTTCGAGTCCTTTCTGGGACAGCGTTGAGATTTATATTCACTAAACTTCACCCTGTCTTCAGTCAGATAGGGAACACTAATTGACTTAGAAAGGCCACCATTTGTCAGATGGCATGTTAAGCCATTGTCCTGTGTAATAGAGCCATATCATGTGCACATTAAGGAACATGCTGGATGGCCTTGATAGAAGGCTTCCATCTTTCTCTTAGCTGTCCACTAAGTTCCCTTCCTCAAATTTCTCTTGAGCCATTGGGTCCTTATGATCTGGCTATTTGGCCTTTGTATGCAAAACAGTGCCACTCAGTTAAAACAACCCAATAAGTTGGGACAGACTTGTGAACTAGAACAGTGGTGCACAAAATTTTTTAAACAATGACCCCCCCCCCCCATTAAATATTAACGATGCAACCGCTAAAACTTTTTAACGTGTATTTCTATTGTGATAATGTAATCAAGGCTTTATTATTTTGAAATGAAGGTAATGAAAAGGGTAATCCCAGCCCATAGATGAAATATTTTAAATTTTCCCAACTGCCAGATATTTTATGCAAATTGTGCCCAATGGATTGTGGGACACAGTTTGTGCATCACCAGAAGACATCTCAAATGAGACCCTGTTTGTCACTTCTGCTCTGTCAATCAGTTTAAGAAATACAACTCTACTTTTTATGCATACATATAATGCTTTATAAGAATATTACTCCTAAAGCAGCTGTTTGAACAGAGGTCTGATTGGAGCCTGTCAGTATAAGTGAAGATTTGTGAAGAAGGCAAACCCTCAGCAGAAAGACAACACAGAAAGAACCTTATCCAGAGCTTAAAAACAGGCCCCTCTGATACACAGCCAAGTCATTATTGGGTTATGCAAACTAAATAATATTTACATTGTCATATTGATTAACTTATGGTGCACCAATTGATTATTGGTCTCAGCAATCCTTGGCAATATAAAGTCCTACCTGGTCTAATAGTAAGTGTACCTGACTACTGAGCCAGTGGTCATGTCCTTGTGTAAGTGTGTGTATTATATGAGAAATCAGAACTGTTCTGATTTCTTTACAGAATACAGTTTCTAGTGGTATGCAGAATACAGCTTCTAGTAGATTATCTCTATCCTCTGTGTTTTTTTAAATATAAACTAACTTAAGTAGATATCTTGTTTAGATAGCCTTTATTCTAATGTGAATTACTTTTTAGGAAAACCTGTTTGCTTTGATGACTACAATGATATTCATGTTCCAGCTGTGATATTGAAGACATTCTTGAGAGAATTAGAGGAACCAGTTTTAACTTTTGATTTATATGATGAAATTATGACTTTTCAAGGTAGGATTTCTGTTACATGTTAAAAGTATAGGTATAAAGATAAAACAGAATTGTTATAGAAAGCCTTGTATAAAGGTTTAATATTAATCATTGTAAAATCGGATTTTTTACCTCTGAGTGACACTTCTTTTTGCACACAGTGGGCTAAACGGCCAGGTCATGAGAACCCCAAAGTCTCACAAAAGATTGGGGAAGGGAATCCACTGGACTGTTGCTAGAGACATGGTAGCCTCCTGTCAAAGCCATCCAATGTGTTTTTTAGCATGTACAGAGTATGGCTCTCCTCCACATGGAGCTTAACATCCTATCCAATGGACAGCAACCTTTTGAAACCCAATGATGTCCCTTTCCTCACTGAGGATAGGTGACGGTTAGCAGAGATAAATCTCAACACTCACATAGTTGGGATTCGGAACCTAGGAGGTTTTATATTGTGCCACTCTCTACTGCCCTATATTAAATCATTGGGGAACAGGTTTATAATAGCAACCATGCAGGTAAATATAATTTTGTTCTACTTCAGCTAAAAGCATAAAATTTTTGCTTTAGAATATGGTTGATACTTATATATAAAACTGTAATGAGATGGTTTTTTAGAGGTCACCCCAATTTGATATTTATGCACTGTCACCTTAATAAATTAATGCTACATTTACATCTTGCACATTATATTTCTTGGATTAGACCAAGCATGGCAATCCACAGGCCAGAAATAGCCTGTGTAAGCTTTTCATCTGGTCTGCAGTCATATTTCAAGTCATTTCACAATCACTTTCAGAACCCATTGAGAATATAGCTACATCCAGCATTCCTTCCATTGATACACATAAGAACATATAGTCTCATGTTTTACAATAAGTTGCTTCAGTATATACTTGTGAATGAACTTACACGTATTTACTTTTACTACACGAACTTACTTGTCAATGCCAATACATACACTGTTACCAAAAGTCTCTAGACATCTAGAACTTTTCAGAAAATGACCATGTATTTAAATCTTTAACTAGTGGGCATACCTTTTGTCCTGATGCAAGCTTAAAACTTTCTCAGCATATTTTGTATACAAATTTTTGGTAACAAGTTGCAGGAATATGATGTCACTCTTCCTGCAAAGCAATCACAAAGCATTCCTGCAGCTGCATGTGGAAGTGGGTTGAATTGGTCTTACTTTGATCCAGCATTTTAGTTCATCCCAAAAATCTTTCAAAGTTCAGACATGTTATTCTCTTGAACTGTGGATATAAACATTTATTGTAGCATAGGACATTGTTTGTTGGAGGCTGCATTTTGGAGGCTGTAGGAACAATTCCCGCAATATGCAATTGTCCAAAATGTCTGGATGGGCCATGGCAGTGAGAGTCTAGTCACAATGAATAATGGACCTTATCCCAACCAAGAAAACAACCCTACACCATGACATCACATTTTCCAAACTTTATAATTGGAAGTAGTATTCTTCACACCCAGATCCAACTATCAGATTTGAACATGGCAAAATGTTACTTATCACTCTATAGAACTTGTTTACATTGTTTCAGATCCCAGGTATTGGACTTTGCACCAGGTTAAGCTACATTTGCCATTCCATGATAGAATATATGGCTTATGTGCAGCAGATTGGCCAGAAAACCATAGTTTTCTGTGAATATTGGAAGCTCTTACTATCACATCTGTGGATATTAAAATTTGCACATCTGATTGTAATTTTTGCACAGATGACAGTCTCATTACTCAATTTTCATAGTTACCATAACATGAGGTACATCTGCAACACCATCAGTCTTCCATCAGTTTATTATGTCACTACTCACTTTTGACATTTAAATTTTCTTTTTTCCTGTTTATTGGAGTTCTTAGTGAATGTAATGTGCAGTTGTTTTAAATCTTTTTATGAAAGTAACTCTAAAAATGTATTGGGTCAAATCAAATCTTTATAATATTTTTTTTGTCAGAAATATTTCATACTCCATGCTTTTATATATAACACATTCAAGACTTAGATACAGTGTTTATTATATATTTATTATAAAATATATAATAAATATAAACTTAGAAACTGTGTAGCTTGTCATGCTTTGCATACAACATGCAAACACATAATAAATAAGACAACGGATAATAAAGTATTATCCGTGTGTCCAGTAAAAGCACTGATGTGGCATTCAATTATCATATCTCTTTCAAACCACATAACTTTGTGATGATATCTTATATTGGCTGCTAATGTTGTCTCTATGTAACATACACTTGCTTACACACATTTTTACCTGCTCTGAACTGACAAACAACCAAAGTAGACAGATCAGCTAAAATCAGTAGGTATATCATGTGACTACTGGTTGATCAGGTGAACTTGAACTTGTTAGCCAATAATATTTTAAGTAAAAATAATGGGTTAGCAAAATAATAATGGAAGGCCCTGATCAGTACAATATTCAACTTATAAGTAACTTAAGTTATTTTACAAATCAAAATTATTAAATTTCAATTTGACTTATGAAAATAGAAGAGCACATATTGTCTGCCACATATGGGAATCTCATTTTCAAAGAGAATGAAGTTTTAGTTTACCTTTCGTATTCATATTTGAACTAATGGAGGACTGGGGAAATGCAAGTAGTAGTATTTTATTAGTTCTTTTACCATATAAAATAGTATTTTTCTTTGTTCTTTAAAATTAAAAAGTTGGTTTTTCTCACACCCATCTGAGAAAAGGACCCTGGCTTCAAAGGATCATATTCATTATGTATGTATTATTTTATTGCTTTAAATGTTATGTAAAAAAACAAAGATTATTATTATATTGTTGTCAGTGGAATATCTCTTGACACCCTACCACCAAGATTTTTAATAAAACATCACTTGCAATATTCATTTAAAATTTTGTAATAAACTTAGAGAAATTAGACTTAAGGAAATTAAACATGCTTTATATATAATGGCAGTTTTGAAAGGAGTCTCTGCAATTCCCCTTACAGAGAAATTCAAATTGTGGAAATTTGACAGAGATTTTACTGTAGTAGAATAATTAAATTGTGTATATATATTTTAATAAGTATACAGTTGATATAAATGATGTGTCATATATATATATACACACATATTTATTTCAGAATTAACTGTCATTGAGAAATTACCGGTTGCCAAATCACTTATCTTAGATAGATTACCAGACGATAATTATGAGGTGCTAAGGTATTTATTGGAGTTCTTAGTGAAGGTAATGTGCTATTATTTTAAATTTTTGTATGAAAATAACTCTAATAATGTATCAAGTTAATATCTTTATAATATATTTTTCTTTAAAATAAAAATATTTCAAATTCCAGACTATTTTTATATGTAACACATCCAAGACCTATAATTTGCTCAGTTTAGATTAGGCAATATGAAGTTAAACCTGCAAGATACATATTTAAAGTTAATTTAAAAGCTTTTAGTTTCCATATGGTACCTTATCCTTCAACATTGCATTAATGGTGAAGGATCCTCCCCACCCCAACCCCCCAAAAAATTAATAATAATAAAAATTTTAGTATGGCATTTTAGGGTATTTGTTTAATGGAATAATATTTGAAGTGAACTGGAAAACATGAAATTCTAATTACTTAGTTTATTAATATATTCTATAAATATTCTATAATTCATATGCCATCTGGACTAAACAACAATTTTTCCATGCTTTTTATTTTGTTTGTTATTCCCTAAAAGTTATGAATAACAGTTTTGAAAATTATGTATTGATGTGTGTATCCTTTATGGGAGCAATAAGAAGAAACTAGAAAGGGTTCCATAAATAATGTATTCATATTAAACATTAAGAAAGGAAGAAGGTACTCTCCTACACAAAGTGCAAAGATAACTTAGAAACTTCATTTAGTTTATCATGCTTCTCATACAACATACAAACACATACACAGAAACCTGCTTGCTGACTTACAGTCAGGTATATTAACCTCTGTACCAGGTAGAGCCTGAAACAGGATACATAGGATCATTTTCCAATATATACTACAATTGTTTCCCATACTTTCTGTATATATCAATTCATTGTGACTATCTGATTTTATAAATAATATATGCTGCTTGGGCAAAAATTTTGGAAAACCATGTTATGTCAGGGGAAAGCCAAATTTTATGATCTGCATTTGGTGGAAAAATATGACTGAAAAAAAAATATCTCAATCAATCAAACTAATTTGTCAACAAATTTTCAACAATATTCATTCAGTGTTTGAAGAGTTGTGTAAGTTCAAATATTGTACAACAACAATGTTAGTTATAAGAATTTTTCTCAGAATTAAAACTGAATAATAAGTATTATTTCAAACTAGTTAATAAAATAGGTGCATATTTTAGAAGCTCGTGTAACTTCTCAGTATTTGTCCTGCTTCAAATAAGTCTTATGACTGGTGCTGCTAATAATAAATATTCCAGCTTCATAGTCTGTACTCTTTGAGCACAGACTAAATATTTTTAAAATTTGTTATTTAGATAGATTTTATATAAACTTTAATTTATCTTCAGACACTTTTTTTTCATGAAAAGCTTATTTTAGAGTCCACAAAGCATTAAGTTTGATTTTCTACTAGCATAGCATAGAAATTTTCTAGTTTTTTTTGTGTAAGCACTGTATGTAGTTGTGTAAAGAAAAAGTATTAGTTTAATTGATATCTTACTTTTCACTAAAGAAATTTAATTATACTACAAATAATTTCATTTCCTGTTTCATATTTAGTAGTTTAGTTAAATATTTTGCATGTGACCCCCCCCCCCCCCTCAAAAAAAAGAAAACACAATAAAATCAGGAAGAAAAAACAATGCATATGAATTTCTTGTATCAGTTTAACATTTTTGGCATTGTAAATTGCTTGAGTGACTGTAAATAAAGTGCCATTGTGTACTTTGTAATGAAAAATATAGATGACAAAAAGGACTTTCAGAAATTTTTTGTGAGCCTTTACCAAACATAGAAACCGATGAAGTGCAATAGCTCAAGTAGAAAATTTGCTTTGGATGTAGCTAGTGGTTGTATGATTCATATGCCATCTGGACTAAACAACAATTTTTCAGTGTTTTATATTTTATAAATTTGTTTTACCCTAATTGTTATGAATAACATTTTTGATTGAAGCTGTCAAGTAGGAAAATTGTGTATCAAGTAGAAAAATGTCTCTGTCACTGACAAATGCATAAAAATGCAAAAGACATCTCATCATGCTTATTGTCATTTCAATAAAGGCAAACTCAGCATAACTGCATGTAATTATTAGTACTCTGTCATTGAGAGAAGAAGGATTGATTTCAAAAGGGGCGTAATAAGTGTGTTTGGCAGGAGTTTCAATCACAAAGGCAGCTGAACTCACTGTTTCATGAGGAATAGTTTTCAAGGTCATGTCTGCATGGGAATCTAAAGGGAAGACATTGTCTGCAAAATACAACAGTTGAAGAAAGTGCATACTCCAGAATCTGGATGTTTGAGCATTAGTACGATTTGCTATGTGAAACCTACAAGCTACAGCTGATCAGTTGTGCACAGATTTCAACATAAGATGCGAGAGGCCACTTTCATCAAAAACAGTACACCAAGAACTCCATAGAACTGGATATCATATTTGAGTTGCACTTCACAAGCCACTCATCACACTTGTCAACACATTGCCATATCCAGTGATGTAAAGAGCACAAGTAGGGGAGACTTGAGCAGTTGAAGAATGTGATATGGTTTAATGAATCATCCTACACTTTTATTCTTGCAAATGGATGAGTGCACATGTGGTGCCAACTGAAGGAAGCTTACAATTCTGATTACTTGCTTCCTACTATTAAGGGTTCTGTAATGGTGAGGGGGTGCTTTCTTGTGGCATGGTTTGGGTGCACTCATTTTTTTAGAAGGCAAGATTAATGCCTCACTATTTGACAGTCCTGAGTGATAATTTTAATCCACTGGTACAGTATTTCATTAAGAGTGAGCTGTATTTCAAGATGACAATGCTCCCATCCACAGAGCACATGTGGTTACCCAGTAGTTTGAGGAGCATGAGATTGAATTTTTTCACATATCATGACCACTGCAGTCACTAGATATCAACCCATTGGAAAATCTGTGGGAACTTTTGGAATGATGTCTCAGAGTTTTTCAGCTCCATTGAATAAGCAGGAATTGATCATATTTCTTGTAGATGAATGGTGTCATATCCCTCCTGCTGACTTTCAGACACTGATAGACTCTGTCATGATTTATAGAGGCTGTTCTGGATTCAGGTGGTGGTCCAACACCATATTAGTGATTTTACATTGCTGTTTCCATTTATTTATTTCCTCTACCTGGCATTGGGTCTTAAAATCTCTAAAATATATATAGTAGATAGTTTCCATTTGACATAAAACTCATTAAGATTATCTCTCGTGAGATTTCCTCCTTTTGAGGAGGCAGCACCAAGAAGAGGACATAATTTGAAGCAGCCCATGATATGACATGTATACATATTATAGATATCAATATCTTTCATTTGAGATATCACTTATTAGGGTTGGTAACTATTTATGTATTTCCAATTTTTTGGGGGGGGAGGGGGGGGGGGGGGCTCAGTTGGTAGCGCGCCAGGCTCGTAATCTGTAGTTGCCAGGTTTGAGTCCCAGCTGGGTCAGCATTGAGATTTATCTCCGCAAAATTCCCCGCCCTGCCCACGGTCAGTAGGGGACACCGATGGGCTTGGAAAGACCGCCGTCCGTCAGATGGGACGTTAAGCCGTGGCCCCGAGTGCGGGAGAGCCATACCCTGTGCAAGTTAAAGAACACGCTGGATGGCCTTGACGGGAGGCTACCATCTGTTTCCTACAGCTGTTCCAGTGGGTCCCCTCCCCCAACCTTCTCTGAGCCTTCGGGGTCCATGTGACCTGGCCATTTATCCCGTGGTGTGCAAAAAAGTGCCGCTCAGAGGTAAAACAACCCAACCCAATTTTTTTTGTTTTGGGGGGGGGGGGGGGTTAGGGGGCCAAAACCTCATGTTACTTAAAGCTATAACAAGAAGAAGAAGCTGTGAACTGAAATTTTTTCAGGGGAAGAAAGGGTGAGTGAGTAGTCAAAATCTTGCAATTCTTTAATTTACTATGAGAAGCAGCTGTTTACCAAAATTATTTAATGATCACAGCTCTTATTTTTAATTGTTTAAAAGAAACTCATCCCCATTTTCTTCTGGGGGGGATTAGGGGTAAAAAATTTAAGATTTTTTTAAAGTAAGGTTAGAGATAGCTGTGTGCCAAAAATTTGGTGGCCTAGCTCGTACAGTTTAAGAACAGTTTCTTACCCCCTTTTTTATTATTAAAGGGGATAAGAACTTTAGGGTCCAAATCTTTATGTTGTTCAAAGTTATGATGAGCAGAAGCTGTGTACCAAATTTGGTGGTCCTAACTCTTGGATATTTCAAACAGGTGAAGCAGTTAGAAACAAAGGTCCACACTGGTTTTTACAAACTTTTTTTTGAAGTAATTTAATGTGTTTTGAACTGTACTAAAAATAAAAAATAAATAAATACCCCCTCAAGCAGCTATTTGCCACAGAGGTCTGACAGGAGCCTGTCAGTTTATATGCCACAGTAGAAGATCTGAGAGGATGGCAGGACCTCAGCAGAAAAACGACACATACATCCATGCCTTACCCGGGGCTCGAACCCAGGTCCCGTAGATCAGTAGCCAAGCGCGCTAACCACTCGGCCACGGGACTACTAAATGCAAAATCTGGAAATGAAAATGCTTCATAAAATCAAAATGGGAAAACTACCTTTTTTTTGTTGAGAAAAATGTATAATTTTTAATTATTTTACCTTCATGCATATATAAAAAAACAATTTTCACATTTTCTTGTCAGCACTTTAGGTACACTTGACATTACATAAATACATTTTTTAATACACAAATATGTATTTAACATAATAACCCATATTGTTTTTCTGTATTTAAATGTGAAAGAGTTCATTATCTTGCATAATGTCTTCAATTTCATAAGGCCAATGTACTAAAGAAGGGAATAACTTATGCTGTGACCATGCTTAGACCACTTCACAGCCAGTGGTGTGCTGGTCAATTTTTAACAACCGGCTTGCTAAAAAAAAAAATCGAGAATATGTGTGTGTATATATTTATTGTAAGTTTTACTGATTTACAACAATATGGAATACAAAAATTTCCAACAATAATAAAGTATTAATTTCTTATTTCAATTTCCATATAGTCTATTGATTCTCACAAAATCTTTTCATTTTTGCCAAGCTCTTGTATCCATAGCCAATCTATGATTGCAATTCAACCATGATTTGACAAATGGAGTTGCATCACAATTTGCTAACTCTTTTGCCAATAAATTTATCATCATTAAATCCAATATGTGATTGATTGTTAAACTATTTCTCACCCTCGTACAAATTAGGTTCATTAAACTGAAACTGCTTTTGGCTTCATTATTTTTTTCTTCATTCAATAGTGCAAATTATCCTTTTCTTTTTTTGAATAATTGCAGGGATTAAAACATATTTTGATTCTACATTATTATCCACAAATACAAAAAAATTCAAATCAATTTCATATTTTAAAATTTTACCTATATGGCACAATTGTTTTTCACCAGCTATCCATGGTGAAGTTAGTGCTTCATAAGGCCAAGTAGATGGTCCTAATAAATCAAAATAATTTAAAATGTTTTCAGCATTATTTCTGTCTGATAAAAGATATAAATTCATGTGTTGAATTAAATTTTTTAGTAAGAATTAGTATAATTCATAATAATTGCTGTACAATAAGTTTTGTCTAAAATTGCTTATTCTCAAACATCAGGTGTGCAGATGCTCTTACAGGTTACTGTTGTAATTACTGTATTACAATCTTACATGATCTAAACAAAGTTTCAACTAGTCTAATATTACCTTATAACAACATAAAGCATACTAGATCAATTGACAATATAGTTATATTTACCAATGATTGTAGGCTGGTACATCTACTTGTTTAGGCGCTTTTGATGTTAACACTGAGACGTCATTGTCTTTCACAAATTTGATATAGTCAGTATGTAGTCTTATGACAGATATGTGTTTGTAGACAGTCCTTTGATGTTCTGGTATGTGGCTGTGTTGCTATTACAAGAAACTAGTCCTTTCGCAAGTATGTGCATTTACAGATGTTATTTCAGTATAGATATCATGATAGTATTTTACTTCTTGCAAGTGATGACAAACCATTGCCAGTTTAGTTCCAGTTATGCCGAGCATCATTTATGCAATTTAATGTTATGGCGTACATGATGTTGAGTAGTACTATCTTTATACTTTATAGATGTTATAACCAATTGTAATTATTTGCAGCACTTGCTACAAGTTCATTGGCACATATCACAAAAGGATCAACAATTGCACTTTCCTCAATATTTGAGATATAATTGCATACTTTAAACATTAAAAAAAAAACGATTAACCTAGATATAAAAACAAGTTTAAAAAGTTGCTCTCATACCGATGCTTTTGATGTTGAAGAAGCATGAATCATATCAGCACTCAAATCATATCGTTAACTATGCGTTTCATCATTATTTCATATTATGGCGTCATTACATCATGATTATGGCATGATCATCATGATACTCAGCATAACTGGAACTAAACTGGCAATGGTTTGTCATCACCTGCAAGGAGTAAAATACTATCATCATGATATCTATACTGAAATAACGTCTATAAATGCACATACTTGTGAAAGGACTGGTTTCTTGTAATAGCAACACAGCCACATAGCAGAACATCAAAGGACTGTCTACAACATATACCTGTCATCAGACTACATACTGAGTATATCAAATTTGTGAAAGACAATGATGTCTCAGTGTTAACATCAAAAGTGCCTAAACAAGTAGATGTACCAGCCTACAATCATTGTTAAATATAACTATATTGTCAATTGATCTAGTATGCTTTATGTTGTTATAAGGTAATATTTAGACTAGTTGAAACTTTTTTTAGATCATGTAAGATTTGTATATTAGTATTATAGTAAGATAGTAATTACAACAGTAACTTTATCGGAGGTAATCAAATATTGAATTTCAGATTCATGTTTTCCAGACCAACCTTTAAATTTTCCAAAGCTCTTATTGTGCATTTGATTAATTTTTGCATTCTCTGAATGTTAGCTGATTTTGACTGAAGTGCAGTTGAAAGTAATGAAATTTCATTATTAATAAATATCCACTTTAATTTTGCCTGGACCACTTCTTAAAATAATATCTACAGAGGCTGCTGCTTAGAGAAGGGGTCGGGGGAGAAGCACAAAGGTATCTAAATAAGCAAGCCCAACTGGATTTTTGTCACTATATACAAGCTTGTTGCTCAAATTAGTCTTATTTTCAATTTAACAACTGGCTTGAAAACTACTTGAAAATGTAACAATTGACTTGCAGTAGCCAGCTCCAGCACACCACTGATCACAGTCCAATAACATAAAAATGACAATCTTTATTATAATAGCTAGAGAGTATTTGCTACACAAGCGCTGTGTAGTTCTTAATAACTTGTCAGGTATCCTAGTGCTTTCAACTGCAAGATTCATGCTGAAGAAACATCTTTAGGGATGGAGCAGAATAGAACTCCTGGCTAAAAGTTGGTGTGAAAGGAGAGTGTAAAAATAGAACATTAATTATTATAGCTGAAAGTCCTAATTGATTACTGGGTATGACTGTAGAAGCAATCTACTACTTTTTACCATCTTCATTTAAAGCCTTATTACCATTGTAGTATATTTTTCTCAAGAACTTTGTGATGTTCACCCCCTGCAAAACTGTTGCCTTTAGCTAGATATTTTTTGGATCAGTAGAATTCAAGAACACAACTTTGGCAACCACATTTAGTACTCAACAGGACTTTCGGCGATAATACTGTTTCATTTTCACTTTCTTCAAATGAACTAGTTCTGTCAGGAACTACTCGATTCCTAAAATAGCTGCATCTCGCAACTAGTATCATGATACCCGACAAGCTACCAAGAATTCTCACAGTACTTGCATAGCAAATACTCTAACCAACATAATAAAAGCATTCTTTATTATTTTTATGTAATTGGCTAATGTACCTCTCATAGTCCAAAAAATTCTAGTCCATCACAACCCATATTCAGCTGTTGCTGAACTAAAGGAGTTCAAATATATGCTCTGATTTGTTTAAAGTTTGATTATCAAGGACTGTATATGTGTATTATAATGTTTTCCAGAGTTTGTTTTAAAAATGCTTGTTAAAGGAACTTTTTTGTATTTATAAGGTAATTTTATTTCCACAATAAATTTTAAGGCACTTCTTTTTATAGGTTGTGGATCGCAGTGATTTGAACAAAATGACATCATCAAACTTAGCCATTGTGTTTGGACCTAACTTGCTGTGGGCACAAAATAAACAAGCTTCATTGTTTTCCATAACAAAAATCAACCACTTCACTGAGTTCCTTTTGAAAAACCATGACTTAATTTTTATCAAGTAGGCAAATCAAAAGGTGCTAAGATTGGTGCACTGACAATTATGTCTTCAACCAGGTTGTTCTGGATGTATTAACTGCATTGCTCAGAGGGGATTGCTTTTTTTAAGCAATCCTCAAGTCATTAGACACTTCACTACAGAATGTGTTCTGACAATCTGTTTTTCTCTTAACCCCCGAGTGTAAAAATACAGCTTTGGAACACTGCACAGAACTGTGTTGGGAAATGTACCTTATACAAGGATAATAGTAATGAGAAATTTCTCTTTAAATGTGTTTTTATTTTATATTTTTTTTTATCTGAAGTGATTTCTGAATGTGAAAAAGAGGACCAGTGCTTGTAAAGGAGATTAAAAGTGTCTTAAGTCATGTACAGAATGCGTTTTGTTTTGTGCATATGTTGAGTGAAAAAAAGAAATTCTTATTGTGTAAATGTATTTTGTGTTGATTCAGTTTGTTTTAACTTATGTTATTCTATCATTTTCTCAATATATATATATAAAAATTTGCTGAGAGATTAATTTTGCAAATCATAATTATTCAGCAAAGTGCAATAATGATTTATTCATATGTACTATATATTTTTTCTCTATAATATATATTAACTAATTTCCCTGAATATGAGGTTAATTCTTGTGCCATTCAGCCTTTGCTGTCTTTTTTTTTTTTTTCAGTTCTTTCCTGTGTCATTTCTTATCAGAGTAATACATATATTTTTATGAAAGCAAACATTGTTATATTTCCATTATATTTCATTGTTTTAAAATTGTCCAAAAATTTCTTTGGGTGTGATTTTTGTTTTATAAAATTTAGAAATTAATTTTTACTAAGTAGTTAATCTTGTCATATTTTTTAATCCTTTATCTCGCTTGATGTAACAAAACATTAAATTTAATTATGCACTGCATTTCATAATATAAAGCATATGCACCTTCAAAATATATGCTGCATAATCTATGATCAAACGAATGAAACTTGCATAAATAACTATATGCTGACCTCAGACTATAGTGGGAAGAGTAAACTGGGAAGAGAATTAAGCTTAAGAAAAAGTCTGTTTACCAAGAGAATACAGGAATTTTTACCTAAATTGATATAAGCTCATTCAAGCATTAGTTTCTTTTTAAATTTTATTTAAAATATCACAATGATCTAATTCATATTTGGAGCTTTATTTAGATTTTAGTGTTGTATGCATTCACAATAATTAGGGAAATGTAGTGGAACCTTGTTAATTTGATACTTAATAGTTCACAGTATCCAATATTTTTATCCATATCATTCCCTATGTAACAGAATAAGGTTTTGTATCTTTTAATACTGATATATATTTCCTATGTTACGAAAACAAATAAACAGATTTGTTTATTTTGAAATGAGTCCCTCATTTCATGCAAACCTTATTCTTAAAATTACTCTCCTTGAGTAATAATAATGCACCTTTGATTCTAAAATTAGGCTTTCAACAAATCTTTAGATCAAAATTTCTTGTTTTGAATTATGAATTAATTAATCACAGTTGCTTGAATTAATGAAATCTAAGTATTAGTTTAATATTGACTTACTGTCAATATAAAACTTTTGCACAAAAATTAATTTATGTATATTTTTGTGTGCTGTTCAGTGGCTGAACAGTTAACATGTTTAACTGTGGAGTAAACGTACCTGGGTTGGAATTATAGAGAATGCACAGATGTATGTATTGCTGTTCTGCAAAGGTAGAAACATTTGACAGTTTTCCATTAGACTTTGGCAAGTGGGCTGTCTGAATATATATTTATTTTTTATGCTTTTTGGTACATCAGTAACTAGTTTTTTAAAAACTTGTGAAGTTTATGAATAAATATGTAATTAAAGCTAGAGCATGTATTTGAAAAAGAGTATATGCTTGGTTTCTGATACAATACACTTCTAGCAATGCTAAAGGTTTAATAAATGTACTGTTAATAATTTGCCTATTAGTGTTCTCCATATTTAGAGAATGAGGCTAACTAACCAATTGGACTGAATTGCTGTAACTTTATGTGTAATTAGGGCTGTAAAATAAACTTTTTTGTACTATACAATAGATTTTGCATTAAATCATGACTATTATTAACTAGTACTGGAACCTGTTTAGATTAAAGCCAGTATTTTGTAGTATCTTTTATTTTAAATTAATGAAATTTTGCTGTAATATCAAAAGAAATTTCCCTGACAAAAATTATTGTTTTTTTAAATCTATGCCTGAAACATGAAGAAGTGAAATATAGCAAGCAAAAAGGAAAACTTAAAATTTTGTATTACTGAATAGAGTCGATAACTTTTAATTTGTGAACAGTTGTTAATTTCATTATTGCTGACTTCGCTAAAATTAGCACTTAAATTAATTTTAAATTTATGTATATACTAGGCAAATGTAAATCTTGAAATTTCAAAATTAAATCAAAACTTAGTTTCATTACAAAGTTAAACTTTAGACACTCCCAGCGTGTTTCAACCTCAAAAGTTTAACTCAATACCATATGGGATTGAGTTTCCATATGAGTTTCTATTTAAAGTTAAACTTCCTTCATTTTTCAAGAAATTTAAATATAAAAGTATTTTAAACCAGAAAAGGATTTAAAGAGCAATTTTGCTAATTTGTGTATATAAAATCATTCATATTTTTTGTGTTGTTTTTCAGTATTTGAGCTCTTTTTTTTATTATTATTTATATTTATTCTCTATAATTTTATGTTTTATTCTCTATTATTTTGGAAATCTCATTTTGAATTGAAAATGTTTTTCACACATGCCTAAATGTGCAAAGGTGCACAATATTACCAAAAGTGTTCAGAAACTTATATGTTATTTGAATAGAAAGCTATATTCAAAATTTCATAAGTTTCACGAAAATAAACTTTTTTTTATGGAAAAATGGAGATAAACTGTAGATATCACTCAAATTTTTCTAGATCCCAATTTTCAACAATGTTTTCAAATTTAAAGAATTATCAAAGCTGGAACCCTTAACAACAGAACTATTATTATGATTGTCATAAATATTTAAAAAATGCTGAAAACTGAAAGATTGCAATAAAAAAGGGGCAAAATTACATATCAGTGAATAAATTTGTCAGTGTTAGTGTCAACAGAAATGGGAGTAATCTCTTAGTGATGCATCATTGCATATATTTTAGCAAATGACTAGTAACAATTATTATTTGTGTTTCAGTTAACTTTTGAATTCAATTCTCATTATTAGCAATGTCTGTTGTTAAATATTTCACTGCCAATAATTCTCTAAATATTAAATGAATATTGTTGAAATTGATATTTAGAAAGAGTTGAGTGAGATATACAATTTACCACATTTTTTCCATAAAAGTTTGCTTTTAAAGTTAGGGAATGTTGAATATGGATTTCCATTAGGGGTAGTCAAATATTTTTGGTAATATAGTGTATTCTATATAATTGAAATGTAAATTTTTAAACTTGCTGTAACTGTAGTTATAGTTTTCTATCATTGAAATTCTGTGTAAGTTTCTTGACATTTTAATAACTTTGTAAATTTTGTCATTACAACCATATTGCACATTTCTGCTTGTAAACAGATAGAAAAAGATTAATACAATAGCAAATAAATTCAGAGCATCTTAATGAATCAAAAACAATATGGAAAAGATGAAAATTAAATTTTCTAAAAAAAAAAACACCATATACACCTATCCCTCGATTTACACGGTACTCAGTTCACACAATTTTGGCTTTGCACGGTCAAAAAATGCTACCAGTTTCGATTTACACGGTACTGACTGAGACGTACATAGAAAGGAAATCTCAGTCAGTACCGTGTAAATCGAAACTGGTTGCATTTTTTGACCGTGCAAAGCCAAAATTATGTGAACTGAGTACCGTGTAAATCGAGGGATAGGTGTACACACACAAAAAAACCCTACTGGTACCCACAAACACTTTAGTTGGAATTGGACTACATGGAGACTTGGCAACATTTAGCTATTTACGGAATAGAGACTGCAATAAATAATATAACATGACTTCATGATTCAATGAACATTGTAATCCAAGGTTAAGTATATTTTACTAGTAATTTTTAACTGAATTAATGCTTAATCTTTTGCAAAGCAAAAGTTTTTAAGAATGTAATGTGCAGTTCATTAAAGTAGAATTTCAGTATTCTGAAATATATATAAATGTAATTTTTTAAAATTTTTTTCATTGTTAATTATACTTTAACCCTTTAACACCCCAATAATTTAAGAATAAGGTAGAGGGTATTAAAGGCAAAGGAATAACACTATTTGGATGAGTCCATTTCAAAATGTCTGCTATATGGGCCATTAAGTGGTTCTAAAATAGTTTTAATATCTCAATGGGCACTAAAATTCTATCTGTGAAATGCCTACTGCATACTTTTTTATACTGCAAATAACAAAGCATACTTGTTCCAACTAAATAACATTAAACTTATTACAGTTTAAGGTATGAAAACATTCTTTAAAAAGGTTAAAACATTTTGTATTTATCAGAGAAATTTTTTTGGTATGATGGGCTACAGTATGTTTTTCGAAACTGGTATATATTAAGCAGCGGCTGCTGCATTCAGTTTGGAAAGCCAATGCCTAAAAGATCCTGTTTAACTTGGTCACTCACTCATTCTCTGCCAATCAGTGAAATAGTGTGTGATCTCACCTATTGTGAAGTACTGTTGTTTCTTCTGAGGATATTTAAGAGTTTCAAATTCTGAGATCACTCAATATATTCTGTGAGAGAGATTCAAATCAAAGGTATATCTAGAGGCCAAGCAAATAAATTTTAATAACAAAATTCCTGGTGATTTGTAACACATTGAATTGCTAGTGCTATTTTTAAGTAAAATCTGCAACTAATTGCTGTTTGTATGTAAATATAAGAACAATTTTTGCTTGTGAACAAACAGGAAAAATCTGTGTATGGATATATATAGCAGCATTATAATAATTAGCAGAACCTTGAAAAATTTCTGAGGCAGCTGTAGAGGAGAAAAGGGATGACATATCAGTTGAAAGCAAACAGGCAAGTCACTACTGTAAAGTGTCCAATAGATTTGCTTTCTAGGGAGCTAATTTCCTTTAGATGGGTGTTAAATTCTATTTAACACTGAATTTTGTGGTGGCATCAGTCAAGCTTAGTATGACCATCAGTCCAAAGAAGTTATCTAAAACGCTTTCTTTTAAAATTTGCATTGCCTAGCATAAATATAAATTGATTTTCTTCCCAATATTTTTCAAGTGTCTTTCTAAATTGCCAGTATATGTTTAGATAGTAATTTTAGTTTGATACTTTTTGCTTATTTGTAAAGTATTCTTTAAAATATAACATATTTAGCAGTTTATGTGAAGACACTTTAAAATATAATTTAATAATAGTCATGGATACAAAAATGGTAAGTATTAAACTGTGTTGTTCTTATGCATCTAAACAAATCTAAAAATCTTTCAGTATTGTGCAATTTATTTCAATTAGATATTATATGTTTCAATAATAGAGAAGCAGTGGAAAATGTAAACATGGAATTCTTTAATAGGTAGTTGAAAAAATCAGTTTTGCTATGAGTGGGAAATGAACCCATGACTTCCAGATAAGATACCAGTTAAAATGAGCTAGATGATATCTTCATGGTCAGAGCACCTGGCATGTTATCAGGGGAGTCGTATTCGCATTCCATTCACGGAATACAAACAATTAACTATTCATGATATTCTACATAATAATCGTGCATTTTTGTTTTTAGCATGCAGTTGCTTTAAATGCTTTCTGTTTACTTCCTGAAATAACAAAATTGTAACGTACAATAAGTTGTTGTAAATTGTAAATATAAAAATGTGCTGATATTGATAATTTGCAGTTAGACATTACAGATGGATGGCTAAACCTTACATTGCATTTGAAGAATGACTTCAAGCACAATATAAGGTTAAGGGGTGCATTTAAACAATTCATTAAGGTGTTAATGGTAAATTATATGACTGTCACATTATATTCTAGTTATTTCTCAATTGAACATGTGATAATTTGTTTAAAAGGAAGCATTCCAACCCTCCCATCAACCCTCTTCATCTTTTGTTGCATATGCTAATATACTTCCTGAGAATTCTGTAATGCAAATTCTTACAAACTTGTCAAAAGAAATAAAATACTTTTTCGTAATGGCATTTTGAAAGTAGTTATCAGAATGTATGACACACATGTAAGTGACATAACGAGTAAGACATAAAGACAGACCAAGTCTCTGTGAACATATGTTTCCTTTTAGAAAACCACATATTCCTAATACGTGGTCTGCATACATCATAGATGTAAACTGCAGATACAATACTTGCACTGCATATATACCACTTATAAATCTCAAAATTATGCAGAATTCCATTGTAGAGTACATAAAACAAAAAAATTGGTGAAAAATTGTTTATATTGCTTTTTTTAAACTACTACATATTTGTGTAAGTATCATAACTTTTTGGCATGTTTGATTATTAGCCTAGTATGTTTCAAAAATACTGTAAAAGAAAAATGTGATAGAGACTGTCATTGGTATGAGACTCAAATACTAAATAGTATGTGACAGCCCTTGTTTCCAGATCCTTTGAAACTTCATACACATGTGCCATATCTTTTTTGATCACATTCATAACAGTAATTTGTCACCATTGATGTTTTAAATTCCTTCATATGCTTTAGCAACTGATATACAAAACAAGCACATATCTGCTATATATATACATTGCTCAACGTAAAAAATGCCTCACCATTAAGGAATGCACGAAATGAAACTAAACTTGCCACATATGTAGACAAGAAGTTGGGAAAGAAGTGATTTAATTTTTGAGGGATTACACGAATGTGATGGGCAGAGAGATAGTATAATGTAACCTGAGTCAGTAGATCATATGACTGCTATGCTGAGCTATACATTTAGCAACACTGCGTGGCATGGAATGAAAAAGTCCCCAGATGGTGTGCTGAGGTATTGCAGACCATGCGTCATTGACCTGTATCATAATTCATTGGCATTGCCAGGGGGTCATGCAGAGGCATGAAGTAATCTGCCCATAATGTTCCACACATTCTTTATTGGAGACAAGTCTGGATCACACTGGCCAAGGCAGCACCTGGACACCTTGTAGGCACTGTCTGTTGCTGATGTCAGTGTGTGGGCAGGCATTATCATGCTGAAAGTGGGCATCAGGGATACCACTGAGATACAGCAACAAAACGTGCTCCAGAATATCATTGATGTACATTGTGTTCTCATTGTATCCACTATGCATTCAAGTGGTGAACAGCTGTTGAAACTGATAGTGTCCCCAAACCATAACACCAGACTGAGGAGTCATATGATGCTCACCGATTGCCATCTGTTAGCATCATAAAGCTCCTCGGTCTGTTGTTATGGTTTGATCAATCTACCATTGTATGGTACCACTGCAACCTTGCACAATGATGTGCTGTGGTGAGTGACAATCATTGCAAATGCTGGTAAGATGACAAACCTGCCTCTGCCAATCTGTGATTCACAGACAGATTCACAATCGACACGGGGTTGTCTGTAGCTGCCTGTACACTGTGTTGAACGTTGTATATATTATATATGCTGCCTGTACACTGCGTATATATGGCTTGCTGTCTAATGCAGCAATTTGGATGTCCACCTATGTGCACCAGCTCCACTACAGTGATGCATGTTTACATTCCTCCAGCCACTGTTGCCAAATTCAGCTGATAGTTGTTGCATCCCAATGAATTTCTGCCGCAATGTGATGCAGGGACCAACCAGCTATAGCCTTATGATGAAGCCTCTGGTAAAGATGTCCATGTGATGGTAGGATTCACAAGGATGTCGCCCAGGCATTCTCACTACTTACATGTGCTTTTACCACTGAGATCACTTCGATGCAGTAGCCCACACGCTAGGTGAAGATGACCAAACATAGCTACACTGAGCTGTTTTGCCCTATCTCCCTCACCTATCGCATAATTGGTTTACAACTGCACTCATTTCCATAACCCGATCAACTATCCCATCCCAGATAAACTATCGACACATAACCACCTATTTGCATGGTGCTCCAACAAATACTTTCTGGTGTGGCATTTTCTATGTTGAGCATTGTATATCGGTTGATTCTATTTTATGTGCATTCAGTAATAAATATTTAGTTTCAAACATTTTGTACTTCCACAGTTTACCTAAAATGCTATTTAACGCATTTGCTGCTGCCGTTGATAGACATTCCTGGAAGGCCACTGGGACAAGGCACAGCCTTGCACACACATATAGCTTTAACCTCAATTGAGTTAATACTGGGAAAGGAAAATACTGTATTGCTGGCTGATTCAGATAGGTGGGACTGCCAAAACTTGATGATTCATAGATGCATTGTGTGACACTTAAAGCAGGAAAAGCATGACATATATGTGCATTAAGTGACAACAAATGTGTTAATGAATTATGATATATAGATAAATTATACTGATGTTACCATAGAATTGTGTATTGGAAAATGTTTGTAGCTTATTTTAAAACTTATTGTTTGCAGCCAGAGAGGTTTCTTTAAGTTAGGTCATTGTATCTAAAATTAGATTTTTAAAGCTGATTTTGCTGTTTGTAAAAAAAAATTAAAATTCTGTGATATTAACGTGTAAAAAGATTTTAGAAATGTTAAGTGAATAAAAGATGCAATGCAAAATATTCATATTTTCAGGTAAATCATTACTAATGGGCTGCTGTATTTATTATTGAGGTATATCTTGAGAAATGAAATGTCTTGAATGCACTTTTGACTTGTATAAGGTTGTATGAAGCCCTTTAGCTTTTTTATATCATGTCAATGCAATAAATGTCTGTAGAGAGCCAACAGTTCTCCATACACATGCAAAATTTACTTAGGAATGTCCTCTGATTCATACATTTTTGCCAACTATTCATTTAGACTTAACTCCTATGTCAAAATGTTGAACAGAACTATTGACAGAGTAAATCATGATAGTGTTCATCATAGTTACCATTATCAAAACACTACAATATGAAATGTGC
Source organism: Ryuthela nishihirai (assembly GCA_038380435.1). Lineage (NCBI taxonomy): Eukaryota > Metazoa > Arthropoda > Arachnida > Araneae > Heptathelidae > Ryuthela > Ryuthela nishihirai. The sequence goes on from JAWZYU010000001.1 coordinate 80,958,587, forward strand.
TGTGGATAATGTTCATTTTTAATCATATGTTGCCTAATTTGTCATTGAGTATTATTATTGGTGAATTAATCGGTAAAAGATATTTGAACTCTTTTGCTGTGTCGTTAAAAATTGCTTTTTATGACTTTTTTGTATAATAAAGGATATGTCTTTAAGAGATTGCAGCTGTACCTAACAATTGTTGCAAAAACAAATCAGTTTCAGTGGATCGTGGAACTTTTCAAAACAATTTTGTCGATTTACAGCAGCATATATACATAATTAACGAATTGCCAAAAGTTGTATTTTACAGCAAAAGAGTTAAGAAATATCTTATGGGATGCTGTTACAGATCAAGTCTGTAAAGCCATGCTTATATTAATAGCTTTGTAATTTGCTCAAACAAGCCATTCCAAGATTTTGGCAAGATCTTGTCTTTTTGTTGTTGCACTTTCTATTAATATTTTTCTCTTGCACTTTATTCAGATTATGAGATAGATTTGCCATTATTAAGTTATACTTCATCTTTGTTGCCAAGCGATCTAGTAGTTAGTATATCTGAGTACAGTTTATAGACTCAGGTTTGCATCCCAGATAAGAATGAATGTTGTATTTGTCTCCCCATTGAAGTGCAGTCATCCTCACAGACATGTTAATTTGGATTGACCAGATCCATTTTAATTCTATAAGACCTTTATATCTTGTTGATGTTACAAGGAAAAGTTTTTTACAAAAATATATGAGCGATTAACAATAATGATGTGTAACGCTTGAATAACATTTTGGGTTATCTCCTAAAATGTGAACCTCCGTAACTTGAAGTTGTAATTAATCCCTGTAGCAGATTATGTCTCATGTGCATCACGTATAAACATGTATGCAACTTGTCACAAACCTGTGTAATATACTTTTTTATAATAAAAAGTTATGTCATAGTCCATCCTTGTGGGATATGACCAATATTACTTTGTTTAACTCATCTGACATTTCACCTCCATAGTGAATTTTTTTTTGATAGATTATATTTTGAGAAAAAAAAATTGATTTTGAGAAAATCAGGTTAACAAATGTCGTAATGATGATTGAAAAATTTATTATTATCAGAATTTAAAATTTTGTTTAACCAAATCAACAGAGAAAAACCGTTGTTTGGATAAAAAAAAAGTAACAAATGTTATTAATAAACTGCAGATATATTAACATTATTTGCCGTGATTAAATCATATTCACAACAAATTTACAAGAGCATGCAAAATAGGTTAATGGATAAAACCAGCAATTAGTTTGCTGCAGATTAGAGTTTCAGCAACGTGATGGTAGAATATTGCCCTTAGTCATAACCAAGGTTTGTTAAAGTTTAGCTTTTGTCACTTGTCTATTAATGATATGCGCATCATGATCAGATGAATAAACGTAATTTGCCGAATTATAAGCAAATTAATTTTTATCAGAAGTTTCATTTCAAGAGATGTAAACTAGCGTATTTCTTCTAAGACGCACTTTTTTTTCCATATAAACGTCTTAGAATGGAAGAAATACGGTATTTATAAATCAGATAATAATAGTTCAATGATATTAACTTCTTCAGTACAGTGAGCATGATGACTGGTGTCTCATGCCAAATTGTTACTGCATCGAATCTCATCCATATTATGCGTATAATTCATATTTTATATACGTATGAGCTGAATCCATGCTCAAAAGTAGGGTTACCATGCGTTCTCCGAAAGATGGACATGTCCTCCCGGAATTTCGAAAAAACATGAAATGCCCTTTTTTGTATAAACAACATTGCTTAAACTAAAATGAAAGCACTTATTTTTCGTGCTTTTATTTCTCAAACACAAGACTTTAATAAAATATACTGTAAATGCAAATCGTGAATGTTAACTTAATTCTGTTAAATGTAAAAGTATGCAAAATTCCCTCAAACAGTTTGCTTGCCACAGAGGTCTGACTGGAGCCTGGCAGTTTATACGCTATAACAGAATTGGAATTATGCATTTTTCTGACTGAAATTTTAGTCGGTACTTGAAATAAAACTCAATAGAAAAAAAACCTTATTTCACAAATCGAAAGCATGTCTTCCTTTGTCCTCCATTTCTTCTTTTTATGGCTTTCTTTCAGAATAGTAGTATCTGGTAACCCTACTCAAAGGGGACATTAAACCGTGGGCATTATATGGTCCCCACTGGTCAACTGAACAAAATGCTGGATGGCCTTATGATACTTCGATCTGTCTTTTAACAGCTGTACAGTAGATTATCTTCCCCAAACTTCTCTGAGCCCTTGGGGTCCTTGTGACTTGCTCATTTAGCCCATTGTGTGTAAAAAGAGTGCCGCTCAGAGTTAAAGCAACCCATTACCTAAGAGTCCGCATTATAAAGGTGTCTGCTGTATTTATACACCTTTTATTGCACCTGCTGAGGTCCTGCCATCCTCACAGATCCTCTACTATGGCATATAAACTGACAGTCTCCTGTCAGACCTCTGTGGCTCTGAAGCAGCTGCTTGAGGGGGTATTTATTTATTTTTTTTTTATTGCACCACTCATGAATATATTAATTCATCCATAATAAAAAAATTTGACTCAATCGTCCATGTTTCCTCTTTTATTTTTATAGCATACCACAAAGTACTTTGAAGGTAAACTTTCAGATGTTTCTGAAATATATAGTGCCATTTGTTTAAGTGAGTGCATTCTGACTTAACTGTATGTAAAGTATGGCATGTACTAAGTTACATTTAGTTATATTTTAATTATTTTTTGTGATTTCAGTTGTAGCCATATACAGGGGTCTCAAAAATATAGGTACAAACTTTTAGGGGAGGTAGATAACATCTAAAGGAATGAGAATTGCATTGGAACCCATAACCGGAAACGTCACCGTAAGTCGCTGTTCATCAGTGCGCTAGAGGGGAAATTTCGGATTTCCTCATTCGAGCGGTAGTCGGCTTACGAAGAGCATGTAAAGGTATTCGAACAGGGAGCTGGCAGACATGCACTTAGTGTATGGAATAGCTGAGGGCAACGGACGAGCCGCTCAATGAAATGTATCAAGAACGCTTCCCACACACACAGACATGTACCGGGCCACCGTTTGTTTGCATGTGCACATCAAAATTTGTGCGATTATGGGTCAAACTTCGAGCATCTGCTGTAACATTATGAAATGTATCATCTAGTATGCCATTTGTAATAATTATGTCCAATAAATGTTTTCCCATTAAAATTTTTGAATTTCTGAAAGGACTCAAGACAGTGAGTCTTGTGTCCTTTCAGATCTTGTACCTCTGCTACCACTTTCCCATGACGTTTCCGGTTATGGGTTCCTATGCAATTCTCATTCCTTTAGATGTTATCTACCTCCCCTAAAAGTTTGCACCTATATTTTTGAGACACCCTGTAAATACCACTCCTCTATATTTAGCATTGTCAAATATTTGAGTTTTCTGTTATCACTAATAAAACCAACTTAAATATAATCCAGATGTATCACGGATAGAAACTTCAGTAGCAGTTATTCCTATTGTATTTTTCAAATGCTCGCGTGTGTATTAAGCTCTTTAATTTACTAAGGAATTGGCACAGAGTGCGAAACAAAAAGAAAACTAAACTTTCCTTTAACGTTTTTCAAAATTTATCCATTTTTAAGGGTAAAGGAACATTTCTTGTTTTTATTTTTAACAAATATTACATAAGCAGCCCTTTTCAATAACTGCTTAAGTATATGTAGACATAATCTTGTGCTATAATTTTTTCTGCATATAGTCCAGATAATTGTTTGAAGTGCTGCATACACTTTTATGCTTGTATCTTTTTTTTTTCTAACTACATATATTTGAACTACATCCATTACAGGGTGTACCCTTCCAGTGATTTGCCAAGTAGCATACTTGTTACCTTTCATAATTGATCTGTAAAGTCTTAAGGAAGAAGAACTTAGTTAATCTAAAATGTCGAACATTTCGTCTTTAAGAGTATATGATACTTGTATATATAAATATGCATAGGATTACAGGAATTTAAAAATTAAAGTTAACTTCAGAATGGTGCCTGCATGTGTACAAAATAGTCATACTTGTGTACATAACATAAGCAGATAAGTTATGTAACAATGTGTTGTGCAATACCGAGAATATTTTTACTCTTGCAACTTCAACCTGCAGATGTTAATAGTAGATTATAATAATCATAGTTGTCTGAATGTTGAAGGAATTTTAACATAAGCATATCCATTTTGAGATATATAAACGGATGCGGTGGTTTTAAATATGTACGAAGAATTAACCCTATTATATATTGTTTTGGTATTTACCAGTATGAATTACCATTTTTCTCGTGATCATTGATGTACTATGAATAAAGTTTTGATAACATTTCTAGTTACTGCATACCTGAAAGTTTTAGATTGCATTAATATAGCCAAAAAAAATAAAAACTTCTGTTGTCAGTACGTCTGAAGTTATTTGTTTAGAACCTTTTAATGGTATTCATAAAAAAAATCACTGAAATATTTTGTTTGGTTAGCAGCCGGTCTTATAAATTTAAAAATGAGTGTCAGGTAGGCGGTCTTCACAGCTTGTCAGGTGAAACCATTACGTTAACCAGAGAGGAGGGGTACTGAAATTTTAACCCCTTCTTGAATTTTTTTTTTAGAAATCATTAGTAACTTTCACAAATTCCCAAAATATTAAAATTTTCCAAACCTAACAAAAATATCGTAGTTGTTGAAGAGGGTGTGGGAATCGCGTAAATCATTAATAACAAAAATATATTTTAGCGTAAAATATTCGATATAGCTGTACAAATATATTTTACTAAGGCGTTTAAATATATAAATTATCCGTATTTTCGTTAAATATTATTTTTTTTCTGCTGAGTCTTATCTGAGGAACAGTTAAAGTGAACGAAACCCTGGATCAGTAGAGGCCTTAACTTTTTAACCTTTTTTCGAGTTCGATTACATTTCTAAATTACAGCACAACGTTTCTGTTCGTAGTATTTTCAGGTAAAAAATCGGCAATTTCAATATTCGTAGTTGACAGTAATTTACCTGGATGGTTTTGAGGCGGGGAATGCTCAGTTGGTAGCACGCTAGGCTCATAATTTACAGCTCCCAAGTTCGAATCCCAACTGGGCCAAAGTTGTGATTAATCTCTATAGACTTCCCTTTCCCTTGGTCAGTAAGGGACACCAATGGGCTTGGAAAGGCTGCAGTCCATTGGATGGGATGTTAAGCCGCGGCCCCGTATGTGGGAAAGCCATACCCTGTGCGCATTAAAGAAGACACTGGATGGCCTTGATGCGAAGCTACCATCTGTATCCTAACAGCTATCCAGTAAGTCCTCTCCCCCTAATGGTGGTTGGGTGGCTCATTCGGTAGCATGCCAGGCTCATAATCTGCAGTTCCCAGGTTTAAGTCCTAGCTGGGCCAACATCGAGATTTATCTCCGCAAAACTACTCCCCATGGTCAGTAGGAGACGCTAATGGGCGTGGAAAAGCTACCATCCATTGGGTGGCCTTAAACCATGGCACTGTGTGCAGGGGAGCTATACCATGTGCACGTTAAAAGAATATGCTGGATGGCCTTGACAGGAGGCTGCCATCTGTCTCCTAACAGCTGGCCAGTGGGTTCACTCCCACCAACCTTTGACCTTCGGAGTGCTTGTGACCTGGCCATTGTGTGCAAAAAGTGCCACTCGGAGATAACACAATCTTGACGGTTTGGCGTAATTTGGTCGAAACTGGAATATATTCGACCAACATTTGAAGGTTTGAGAAATATTGAGAGACTAATACAGGATGTACGCCAATACCTCGATAAGTGTCTGGTAAGAAAGGCAACAGAAAATAGGTTCAGTTTTATATAACAGTAAAACGCTCGTTTTTTTTCAGAAATATATGCACCGTTTTACTTTTAATTATTATAATCTATAGGCAGAGCTTTGTAGAAGAGGGATTGTTTTATATTTAAACTAGTATTTTCCATAACTATACACCGAGTGATCATTGAAAAGATCACCTACCCCATATTATCCCCCCTATAGGGAGCCACCTTGTCGAGGTGGGGGGGGGGGGGGGCTTAGTGAAGTTGAAGGCTATGCTGACTGGAGCTGCTCCAGTCGGAGAGGCCAAGATGGAAGGCCGGACTAAGAGCTCCCGTCACGGGAGCCGAGGCAACGTGGATCTTTATATCCTTGTTTGTGGCGCCCCGGGACATAGATTAAATTTAGGTTTTTCCGTTCCACAAGACATACTCGTGGAAGGGAACGGAAGAGCTGCAAGATTAGTGTTGACTACTATGGCTACTTTTATAGTATTGTTCGCCCTAGGATGTTGAGGCTGAGCTTTACCTAAATGGTACTGACTTGTCCCCGACGTAGATAATGGTAACGTGGCACACTCCTTATAGATGGTGTGCAGTCTCTGAATTGCGATACATCTGGGTGTGTCATTCATATTTACTTACCCCATATTATGTCAATGGGATGCTAACTTCGCAGATAACACCGACTTCAATGATCTTTCAGTGTATATTTCTTCTAATATCCTAAATCTAGTGAATACATGAATAAATATTTGGGGAGAGGGCAAATTGGTCTGATAGAGCCAGAACGAACTGAAACAATTTCATTATGTAATTTTTTTTTCTAGTTTTCTGCTCTTTCAAAAACTATGCAAAATGCAAATTAATTGAAAGTGCGGATATCCTTGGTGGTTAGCTCACATTTATTTAGTCATGGAAGCTAAGTATCGGTAGGGTTCGAATCTACATACTTCTAATTTTTCTCTTTGAAATAGTGTCAGAAATGGTATGGTGAAAAGAACCAGAGGGACATTGTCCCCTTTTTCAGAATATTAAGTGGAAAGGTGGTCAAAAATATTAATGGTATATATATATATAAATATATGTATATTTTGTATTAAGTTTTTGAAACACCAAAATAAAGATAAAATGATACAGGAACTGTGTTTCAGTTCATGCTCGATCTGATCGCTTTGTCTTCCCCCAAAATATTTTCCTACGTACCCCACTGTTTCGTGGTGCAAATCGTTAGTTCCTTTCAGAAGATAGCTCTTCCGTTCCCTCCCACAAGAGAGTATGTCAGATTAATGTGGATTACTATGGCTACTTTTTTTCTGCTCTGCTGAGGAGTGGTCAACCACATAGGGTCCTGGTGCTGACCATATGCACCAACCTTAATGGAATAATGGCTCTGGACTTGATTATTGATCTTGAAATTGCTCCAATTGTGAGTTTCTATTGAGGGAAAATCTTCCATTGTGATTTCTGTTTGTGGGTTAACAGCCCCAAATGAATAGATTCACGGAATACTTTTTATCAGCTGGTAGATAATCCTGATCAGAGCCCGTTGCACAGGTACCCGAATTCTTGCTTCTGCGGATATCGTCAAATCCTACATTGGAGTTGTTCCTGTGTAGATGGCTTCAGCCTTTAATAATGGGGAATTGGTCTCCCCATGCCTGCAATTAGGGGGCTGTTTGATATTGCCGTCATTCCCTCTCTCAATAAACATAGTTTCTTTAAACATCCCATTAATCATTTTCACTCCATTGTTATTTGGAATTGAAGGCTTATGCACAGAGATTATTCTCTTGATGTCCTCGCACAAGAATTCCACCATTATAATTTAGATATTTTCGGGCAGACAATGTTAAACAGGACCTTGTTAAAATTGATCTACAATGGCGATGTAGCTCAAGAGAGATGTGTCTGGAGAAAATTGCACAATCTGGTTGGACTTCGGTAGCCCATGGCTGCTTGAGGAGGAAAGGAAGTAAACGGTATCTAGATAGTTAGGAAAAACAAGTGCTTTAATATAAAACAGCTTTATTTTCTATCGCATTTTTTACTAGATGTCCCCCCCCCCTTCCCTCCGATAATTCACTAGTGACAAACAAGAAGTGACTTTATTGAGGAGTAGGTCTAGCAGCTTCTCAATATTTTTCAATTCTCAAACTTTAGACAAAATGTTAGGCGAATATATTTCAGTTTATTCCGTTGAACAAAATTCCATATGAACAAATTTCCCTTCCTATTTAGGCTACCTCGTTTCCCAGTTAAAGTGCAAAATAACCAACCAAAATCTAGCAACAGCCCTGCGTTGGACAGGTATAAGCATTGTTTTGATAACTCTGAAAAAGTATGACCATTTGTATTTTTACCTGTTCGCTACTAGTATCACTAAATCAATGATACCGGACTAGTAGAAGGGAAAAGAAATTACTGAACCAATGTGGCTGAGCCAATGTGGGCCGCTACAGTGCAGAGGATTATTGAAGTGAAGCCCGTTAACTGGGAAAGGACGTAGCTTAACTGGAATCTATAGTTTCCACAGTAACCTAAACTGGGAAATAACCCAAATTTTAAAGTACATTTGTGTGAAAGACTGTTTCCCTTAATTCAGTTTTTAATGATATTTTGAGTGGAAAGGTGGTTCAATAGTTCCTTATAGAGATATAATTTTAAAATAATTTTTTCTGGGGTTATGGGTTTTCAGAATCTAAACCAATATGCTTTGCACTAGAACTCCATTAATCATAAAAAAAAGCTATTTGTAAACACTTCATTTTAGGCAGAAATTTGATTAATTCCGCATTCCCTCAGTTGGAGAATTCTTACTAATATATGCACTTTTTTTTCTCCTTTTTACCTTCTAGATATAAGATCTGAAATGGGAGGACGTCTACTGTATTTCACATTGCTTCAATTTATTTTTTTTATCATTAAATAATAATTACAGTTCAACAGTCTGGCAATACCTTTATAAATTATATGATTTTGTGTTTCAGTCACAGAGTAAGAGAAAAAGGGTTTACTCGATTTTCAGCAGTGCTTGAGCGGTTTGATTAGTCATAACCCCCCCCCCCCCCAAAAAAAAAAAAAATTGCCATCTTTGCACTCTATTCTTCGAACCTATTATTTCATTGTGTATGATTCTTAAAAATTTATCATATTTTAATCATTTGTTAATTTTTAATTGTGATAATGCTGCCCAGTTTTTAACAATTGCATGGCAAACATAATTTCGAATATAGTCGAGTATTGTTCTACGTAATTAATTGTCCGACGATTATTAGTTAACAACATGCAATGGTCGGCCACTTGTACTTACTAATCTGTGGTTTCAGAGCTTTCGTGAATTATGAACAATCCATTTATAGTCTTCAAAAAGAAATAAACTACATTATATGGCCGAGTGGTTAGCACGCTTGGCTACTTGATTCTAAGGGACCTGGGTTCGAGCCCTGGATAAGGCATAGGATGTGTGTGCTGTTTTTCTGTTGAGGTCCTACCATCTTCACAGACCTTCTACTATGGCCTATAAACTGACAAGCTCCTGTTAGACCTCTGTGGCAAGCAGCTGCTTGAGGAAGTATTTTTTTATATATATTCTGAATGAAAATTTGGTGCTGAATTAAAACTTTTACAAATTTTCAAGATTCCAAATATAATTCAAGAATAGATCTCGAATTACGTATATATGTCAAGTAATGAAAAAATATTTTTCGCACCCTCTAATAATTTTGCATTTAGGTTTGGACATAATTATTTGCCTTTCGAACTAATCGTACAAAATGCGAACAGTTCTAAAGTTTTTTTTCAAATGGTATTTCGTTTTATTTTACAAGATGCAACTTATTTTTAATAGCTGTCACAAAATTTCGGTAGGTACTAAAAGTGCGAACACTTAAAAAAGTTTTTTTTTTGCAAAGAAACACTTCTTCAAGTATTCATTACTATGCATAATTATGTAGATCAGTGGTTCTCATCCTTTTATGCTTCAGGTACCCCCTGGAAATGTGTATGTAACTGGCGTACCCTTTGTATAGATAGATAAAACTATAGGTATAGTATAACAATGGGAACACTGACTTTGTTACTACAACCTTGCACAATGATGTAGCGACTTTTGAGCTCTCATGGCGTACCCCGAAACATTTTACCGCGTACCCCACGTTGAGAACCCCTAATGTAGATCATTATTTATAAATCTATAAGTCAACAATTCATAGTTTTTTAGTTCCCACTGAATAATAGGGTAGTGGCAGAGAGCGAGGTACCAGAAGGGGGGGGGGGGGGGGCGAAAACCCGGTAGTCACACGAAATCTCAAATTTGCCTATCTGCTTTGAAATCCAGAACAGTTGTCTTTGTTTCATTTTATTTTAGCCCCATAGTATATGTCCGAAACTGAAAATAGAAAAGTATATTTTTTTCCATGCAAATTATTTTAACCTTTCCTGTCCCGTAGAATATTTCAATAATTGTGAAATCCTACTGAAGATTTATTCTCAGACTCCCCTCAACTAAATCCCCTCCCCCTAGAAAAAATTCTTGGACTACACTAGTTTCCATAAATTAAGGAAGGTTGGGTTGTTGTACCTCTGAGCGGCACTTTTTTGCACACCATGGGCTAAATGGCCAGGTCACATGGACCCCGAAGGCTCGGAGAAGGTGGGGGAGGGGACCCACTGGAACAGCTGTTGGAAGACAGATGGGAGCCTCCCGTCAAGGCCATCCAGCGTGTTCTTTAACGTGCACAGGGTATGGCTCTCCCGCACACGGGGCCACGGCTTAACGTCCCATCCGACGGACGGCGGCCTTTCCAAGCCCATCGGTGTCCCCTACTGACCGTGGGCAGGGCGAGGAATTTTGCGGAGATAAATCTCAACGCTTACCCAGCTGGGACTCGAACCTGGGAACTACAGATTACGAGCCTGGCGCGCTACCGACTGAGCCACCCCGCCCCCATAAATTAAGGAAAATCCCTATGTTAAGTCAATGGGAAGCCTAACGTCAAAGCTCTATAACTTCTAAAATAAGTTCTTTTGTTTTGAAAAATGCGATTGCAGATAAAGATCTGGATCAGATAAATCAATATCTCGGATTTTCAACAATATTCGTTCTGTAATTAATGAGTTATGGAAGTTGGAATGTTTAACAACAGCAATGCCAGTCGTACAAAACTGAAGAATAGTGAAAGAATTCTTTACACAAAGTTCTAAAATGCAAACTTATTAAACACTTTGATACAACACGTATTACTAAGTTTTAATTAACTTCTGAAGTCAATTTTTGTGGCTGGATTTGTTATTGTTAAATATTCAAACTTCGTAACTCATTACTGAACGAATATTGTTGAAAATCGAGATATTGATTAATTTGATTGAGATCTTTATCTGCAATCGCATTTTTCAAAACAAAAAAACTTATTTTAGAAGTTATAGAGCTCTGACGTTTGCTTCCCATTGACTTTAATATAGGGTTTTTCCTGAATTTATGGAAATCAGTGTATTATATAATAACTAAGATTAGCACACTAAGCAGGCATCTGTGAACAAAAAATTATTTTTGTGTCTGCAGAAACTAAAAACCAAATTAAGATAGTTCCTTTGCGAATACCAGGCAATAAAGGGGAAAGATTTTGTTTTTGATCCCCTCAACGAACATTAATGGTCAAGAAGAGCGAAAAGAATCATTTCTTTGAAAGACAGATACCCAGTCTGGCGTTTGTTACGATTGTGTAGTGGCATCAAAACGGCTTTTCCTTACTATTTTTAAGAGGAACGATTTCCACCTTTTGTAAAAATTTCAATGCAAACGGAAGTTGCAAAATATTTTCAGTGTTAATGATGTTGTGTTCAGGTAGAATTTCAATAATATAAGTTTTTTTATCATGAAACATTAGGGTATCTTTATAAATATCGATTATGGTGATTGAAATATTTATAAATATCGATTATGGTGATCGTATCGTTGAGGTTTACCGTTTTCGGGATTGTAATGGGTGTGAGCTGTAGTGCACTCATAAGAAATTTTCATTTATTTTAAAAGAAAGAAAAAATGTGATTTTTTTTATAAAATACGAAATCAAAATTAACGATTTTAGAGACTTGATGGACGACATTTTAACTTCTAAGTTATAAAATTCTAAATTCAGTTTAAAATGATAGGAATATCTTTGAACCTATTGCAATTAGCAAGCTTTGAGCGAGCTTTCTAGTTTAATGAATAATATTTTTAGAGTAAAAACAGATTTGACGGTCAAACATGTTGCAGATTTAATGGCAACCATAATGGAAAAACCGTAGGCTCACTTTGTACCAATTGATGCTTACGTAAAATCTTTCCTTTGTAATTATCTCTCAGCCATTAAAGGAGGAGGAAGGAGGGTAACAAATAGAAATGAAGTACATTAGATATGGAATTTTTTTTCTAATATTTGCATCCTTCTGAATCATTTTGAATTAACATTCCTTGGTTTTAATACGAAAATATACTACGAAAATGTGAAAAAGAAATTTGTAAAACGAGCCCAATGTTCAATACTTTTAGCTTACAATCGATTGCAATAGTTAGAAAAATTATAGGGAATGCACTGCATTTGAGCATCCCTTCAACTTATCACTGCAACTGAAGTTAAAGAATGGAAGGTCCAGTGCTTCGCTCAACTGTTAGCATGCCAGGCTCGTAATATGCGGTTAACAGGTTCGAATTGTTTTACCTCTGAGCAGCACATTTTTGCACACAATGGGCTAAATAGCCATTTCATCACAAGGACACCAAAGCCTAAGAGAAGGGTGAGAAAGGGGACTGATTTTAAATCTTTTTCTCTGTTTTCAAATCTTTTTAATAGATTTTTCAGGCATTGTAAAAAAGAAAACATTGCCATTAACACAAGGGATACTGGTATTAAACGACAGTTGAGTAAGCTACATTCAGTGGTATACACTCAAGAAGGGGGAAGTTATAACCCTTCTGATACCTGGATACACCACTATATATTTTCTCTCATAGCCAAGAACCACTACAGGTACCTGTAGTTATTGCCTTAAAAGTCCTATCTTTGCGGGTCTCCTAGTCCAAATGGAAATATGTCTGAATATGGATAACTCGACAGAATATGAAATCGTTGGCTTGAAGCTTTTACTGTGCACAAAAGAAAAGCAAACAAATGCATTTCGGAAAGTACTTTCTTGTGTTCAGTAACAAAAGAAACGTGTCCACTTTGAACTACATACCGTTCAAATTTTTCATACATTTTTTCCCAATAATTCAGATGAACAAAAAAAAGAAAACTCAAAATGGCTACATATTTCTTTTAACTATTTTACTATATTACTAGGACATTGGTAGGTGGAGACCATGGATTTCACTTCTTTCAAAACGTTATTAACTGTGATGGAGGCAAAGAACTATTCACAATATACAGAGGTTTATCAAAACAATGGAAACGCGTAAACGCTGTTTGTGGAGAACGTTTTATTAATAACTGTAAAATATGGCCCAACTATGTCAGGTGATACTGGAGGTGGAAAGTGTGCTTTGAATTTGCATTTTAAACTATTTTCCCCACAAATGTTCAATAATATTGAGATCTGGAGATTGAGGTGACCAAGGTAGCTGCTGTACCTCATGCTCTGCAAACCACAACTTGACATGTTTCACACAATGCACGGGTGCATTATCCGTTTGAAACCAGGGACGCTCGTTAGGGAACAATGCCCGCAACATTAGGTGCAGGTGGTCCCCGAAAATGGATTCCTAAGTTATGGATGTCACACGACCCTGTAGAATAACTAATGGCACTAAGGAACGCCATGATATGGTACCCCACAGCATCAGGAATCCACCTTCATGCTTCACAGTCGGGGTGGTACACTCTACCAGTGGAGGGAAACAATGTGTAGCACGATTCATCAGATAAGACGACACGTTGCCAGTCTTTGGCATCCCAATTTTTATGTGTATTGAATCACCTTACACGTTTTGTTGCATTGATGTTGGTAATCGGAGGTTTGTAGATTGCAGCACAGCCATAAATACCTCACGATGAACTGTTCTGATGGGAACGAGATCATTCTGACTGGTGTTCAAATTTGCTGCTATTTGTCTTGTGCTTCCGTTGTACAATCCGTGCCAATGTTTACCTATCCCTATCTGACAACTTCATATGGCGTCCACAATTTGCACGTTTGGAGGCAAGCCCTGTCCTTTTTGATAGGTAGTCATAATTTTCGATACAGTTCCTTGTGTTACACCTATTTCTGCCGGTCTGGTTACTGACTCCAGAACCATTGTGAGCTCCTGCAAGAAGCTCACCAATGATCCTGCCTTTTTAGAGGTCACTAAGATCTGACGTTGTTGCCAGTTACACTACAGTGGTTGTTCCACTTGTGGCACTGCTACGTGATAGCCGACATCATTCTTCTCCCCTTTATATACCTCGCATCGCAGGTGACGTTGTCCCTGTGATTAGCATACAGCACATTGCGTGTACTCCAGTCACCGTTGGAGTTTTCATTATATTGATAAACCCCTGTATATTTCAAGAGAATTTTTAAAAGATCAATAGAAATCGGGTAAAGTTGAGTAAGGAAACGCCCTTCTGATTTGTTCCAGTTCGATATGGTCACTTGCTCCTCTCCTAATTTTTTTCTGTATGAAGAAATCAATGATCATTATGTACAGGATTATTATAAAAGAATATCTGCATTTTAAAGTTATGTATTTTATTAAATAATTGAGTATCAAAAGTAATCGTGTACACAAAATGTAAAGACAAAGTTTCGTTATGTGTTTATAATGGATTACAATGTGGGTGCCATTGGTGGTCTTATATTGAACTTCCCTCTATACTTGGCTGTAGCACTTCAGCACTCTTTGGTGTAGCAACAGCTGTAGTGACTTTTTTTTATCTATTGAAAATTATGAAGTTTTTCTGAATAAACTATGTTTTTAATGTATCTCCCTTAAAAAAGAATTTCATTGGTATGAAAGCAGGACTTTTCGGGGATCACAAGATATATATGTGTATACCAATATGTGACAGAAGTGGCTCAGTCGGTAACGCTGTCAAAACAACCCAACCCTCTATGAATCCAGCATTTTGCAGATTTAATATTTAGGACATTACATGTGATGCTAATTTCACCTAACATATACTTTTAGGTGCTGTGTGATACTAACTGCAAGCTGCCATACCAAACAATTTGAGAATTTCTTGACATTTTGGACATAATTTTTTATTGTTACTTAATTTTTAAATAAAATATAACACATTTAATTATGGGTATTATTTTATAGTTACCCTATATATATATATAGTTGTATATTTAAGATGTTACATGTGATCCTAACTCCATCCACCATATATCTTTAGATAATGTGTGATACTAACTGCATGCCGCCATACCAAAAAATTTGAGAATATCTTGGCATTTTGGACAATTATGTTTGATACTTAATTTTCTAATGAAATATAGTGCATTTAAATATGGTCATTCTTTTATAATTACCATGTATACACTGCTGGCAATTTAAAGTGCAAAACCAGGAAGAACTCATCAGATTGTCCCGAAATATGTAAGATGGGTAGCCCATGGGAGAACATGTAAATGATTCAAAACGCAGCACATCATGTGTGACAGTAGCGCCCCTGGAAATGGTAAAAGAGGAGATTGAAGGGAAGAGCCGGTGTAAAGCACTGGAATTGTGTTTACTCGCAGTTCTTGCACACTAACGGATCAAGTATGTCCCGTCGAAGAACACAGCATCCATACGACCAGGTTTCCAACTTTGATTGAAGGAGAATTGTGAAATTACAGGAAGGCGGATTATCGTACCAAGATATCGGTGCTCGTGTTGCATGGAATGCTGCCACAGTGATGAGATAATGGCGTCGGTGGGTAGAGGAGAAATGAACTCGCCGATGTGAGGGATCTCAACAGCCCTGTCACACAAACGGAGGAGAGGACAGATCTCGTGTACATAGCTTTGAATGATCGTAAAGCTACATCAAACACCTTAACAGTTAGGGTGTGTTGCACATCAACCAGTGTCTGCACATAACGGTTCAACACTGTCTGCACCATCGGGACATCTTTGTTAGGTGGCCATTGCTTCAGCTACCATTGACTCTACAGCACAGGCGTATGTGATTGCAATGGGGCCAAGAATGTCGCGCATGGATGTGTGAATGGCATCACATCGTCTTTTCAGACGAATCCCGCTTTAATATGCAGCACCATGATGAACGAATCCGTACCTGGCGGCAACAGGCTCAGTGACACATGCATGATGCAGTTACCATGGGCCCGTGGTGGTGGATTTACGAACTACAATGCGGTTACAATCACTCTCTTCTTTCGTTTGCGGTTATTTTGAATTAATATGTACAAATGGGTGAGAACTAATTTAGTCTTTAGCTAGAGGCCCTATATAAGTAGAGGTTGGCCATCTCAAAATTAGACGCCATGTTTTGTCGTCGCTCGGATTGTTTAGTGTACATAGCTGAATGATATTGCACGGTACTTATGGATTCCGGAAAAGGGTAGGATAATATTTGATACAGATTTCAATGCTCACGATTGGAAGCACTTTAAAAAACGGCTAAAAAAGGAAAAGTAAATTTTAGGGCTTTGTTTTTTTTAAAAAAAGGTGTAATTTCGATCTGTTGTCTGCCCGTTTGTAGATATCGACCTTTTTTATTTATAGCGATAAATAAAAATTCTTTTTGTGTTAGATAGGTATTAATGATATATTACGATTTGAATTTTTCGAATCTCCCAAAAGTTATAACTTCGCTCTCTAACGGTGGAAAAAGTTGAAAATTCCAAAATATCAAACGAATATTCTAAACGGTGTAGTTATGTTAGAGGTTTAAAATTTTGGTGTTGAAATGTGAAGGCTACGAGGTTACCATTGGCAATAATCACGACCCTTTAGACCCAGGGGGAGGTGAATGCAACTTTTTTTTGTTTTAACAGAAAAATGTATGTTTTTAGAGATAAAAAATTCTTTTTGGGTTGCAAAGATATTGATGAAATATTATAATTTGCAATTTGCGAATTTTTCAAAAGTTAAAATTACGCCATCTAATAGTGGAAAAAAATCGAAAAATCCCAAAATTTAAAACGAATTTTGCAAATGGTATAGTTATGCTAGAAATTTGAAGTTTTGGTCATGGAATGTGACAGTCTTGAAAATTCCATTGACAACAATGAGTTGACCCTAAGCCCAAGGTAGGTAAGAAACAGAACGGTTTGTATTGAGAGAAAATTGAAAATCTCTTTTTTTTAGTTGGTTACTAATGAAATGTAATTCGCATTTTCAAAGTAGTTTTAATTTGTATCATTACAGATCACTAAATATCGAAACTGCAAAACTCTTAACAAACGTTTCAAGTGATCTGTTTATGGTAGAAATTTTCGACTGTAGAGTTCTGTTATAATGGAAATTCCACTGATAGCTATGATCTACTTACAGCTCATGATCACTATTTTCATAGGAGCGAGAGAAAAGCAACTTTTTAAATTTAAGAACTAAAAGACAAATTCTTTTTATGTTTTATAATTACTTATAAATATTACATGTGCATTTCCCCTATCATACATTGAAAAATAAATAACCCCTCAAGCAGCTGCTTGTACAGAGGTCTGACAGGAGTCTGTCAGTTTATACGCCATAGTAGAAGGTCCATGAGGATGGCGGAACCTCAGCAGAAAAACAACATGAACATCCATAATTGAAACTTTTAGGAGTGAAAAAGTAGGCAAAGGAAGAACTTCATTCTCTTTGAAAATGAGATTCCCATATGCGCCAGAAGCGATATGCGTTCTTCTAGTCATTTCACACTTTCAGTACCCTCTGACAGTGGAAATTCGAATTGCTGTTTAATTGAGAAAATAAATTATTAATATTCTATTAGTACCTGTAATGTGCAAAAAAAGGTTTTTCATTTATCTCTTAAAGCAGAAAAGTTGCATTTTACCAACATGACAAATCATTACTATTAGGGTAAACCACTTGACCATTACACTCTATGACCAAAAATTTAAATTTCTGGCTAAAATAGATTGTTTGCAATATTTATTTAAAGATTTGGTATTTTCCCATCTTTTTTCCACCGCAAGAGCTGGTCTTTCGAGTTTTTATATACCGCCTTTAGCACTCTCTAACACTGGAAATTTCACTGATAGGAATTCAAAAAAAGTACATATTAATATTTTTGGGGAAACAAATTTCGCCCACATACGGGATTTGAACCTGCATCTCTCCAGAAACATGTCAGAGTATTCTAACCTGTTAAACTAACGCCGGCTTTTCCACAAAAAAACATTTATTGATTTATAGATGTCTAAACGTCTACAAGCCGTTCCATGGCCGAGTGGTTAGCGCGCTTGGCTACTGATCTAAGGGACCTGGGTTCGAGCCCCGGATAAGGCATGGATGTATGTGTTGTTTTTCTGCTGAGGTCCTGCTATCCTCACAGACCTTCTACTGTGGCATATAAACTGACAGGCTCCTGTCAGACCTCTGTGGCAAGCAGCTGCTTGAGGGGGTATTTATTTTTATTTATAAACGTCTATAAATTTTGTTTAAATCATTAATATTTTGTTAGTGCTCGTAAAACAAAACAAAAAATGTATATATTGTTTCGTTTATCTCTTAAGAAATGTTTTGTTTTTCGCAGCCCCTTTCGGCTAAAACGACAAAACTTTGTCTTTGAATAGCTTCTGACCATAACATTCTACTATCAAAATTTCAGATTTCCAGTGTAAATAGTTTGTTTGTAATATTCGCTTGAAATTTTAGCATTTTCCATTTTTTCCATCGCTAGAGGGCGCTATTAAAGCTATTGAAATTTTCAAAATAGCGAATCGCAAAATTTGTTCGACACCTATCCAATCCGAAAAGAATTTTACATTTAGCTCTAAAAGTAAAAAAATTGATTGTCTGTAGACGGACAGACATGTGGAAAGACAGATGGAGAGATAACATTTAACAGAGAGACGGACAGATAGACGAAGAAATATTGGCATAGGCAGACGACAAAGTGAAAACTTTAGTTTGTGTTCCAAATTAACCTTAAAAATTTTTTTTTTTTCAGTTAGCTCATTTCTTTTGCAGCCGATTGCCGTCTTCTGATGGAATTTCTCGAAAAAAAATATTAATTTATTTATTTGAGTGAAATTTTTACACCCAAATGCAGCTTAATGAGGCATACATAAAATATGACAGCTTTTATAGACAAAAAAAGTGGTCTATAACAACTGAGAAGTTTTAACTTGGTACACACACTAACTTATAGGCTTTCGTCTCACGGTACGACAAAAAATGGCGCCCATAAACCACGTGACTCAACCAATGGCAGTGAATCACCGAGATGGCCAGCCTCTTACTATACAGGACCTCTAGTCTTTAGCTATTAGTTTCGTTTCGTTATTTCGTTTTCTAATTTGGTCTTTAGCTATTAGTTTGGATATTAGTTTCTCATCTTTAATGCTTATAATTAACCAAAAACTAAATAAAGCTCAGGTAGAAAAAATGCTAGGGCATGACATTTGCCATATAAAATAAATAATAAATACCCTCTCAAGCAGCTGCTTGCCACAGAGGTCTGACAGGAGCCTGTCAGTTTATATGCCAAAGTAGTAGGTCTGTGAGGATGGCAGAACCTCAGCAGAAAAAC
Source organism: Ryuthela nishihirai (assembly GCA_038380435.1). Classification (NCBI taxonomy): domain Eukaryota; kingdom Metazoa; phylum Arthropoda; class Arachnida; order Araneae; family Heptathelidae; genus Ryuthela; species Ryuthela nishihirai. Next base: position 80,978,068 of record JAWZYU010000001.1, read on the forward strand.
AACACACACAACCATGCCTTAACCCGGGACTCGAACCCAGGTCCCTTAGATCAGTAGCCAAGCGTGCTAACCACTCGGCCATGGGAAGGCAGCCATATAGACAGATATCATTAAACATGATGTTAAGCTATTAAGAAATTTCATTTTGTAAAAAGCAAAATAAAACTTACATCATTCAAAAGAACCACTAAAAAGAGTACCCCATTGAAGTTCAATGCATGTTATGTTACTCTGCACACATCTAATATTCATTTTTCTGTCAAACATTTATTCAGCACATTATAAATTTTTGTATGACAGAACCTAGGGGTACATCATCCATAATAGAAATCATTTCTTATTGAAATATTATATTGTCTAAAAATATGAAAGCTGATATACCAATTGATAAGAACATAATAAAACTGAGGTAGGCAAAAGTAAAAAATTGTTTAACCTTTCAGCATCATTTCTGTCTGAACACTCTGGACTGAAGGAACAGCAGTGTAAATTAATCAACTTCGAAAAGTATCAAGTAGTATCATAGATTTGAGCTTAAAATGCAAGCTGAACAACTTAAGTGCATATAGTTTCTGCCAGAATCCTTCATTGTATTGATGCATTCCCATAAATGTAATCTGTAATAATGCGCAAAATATAGTGAAATTATTTGGTTCCCGCAGATAAAGGCATACTTAAGGACAATAACCCGTTATAAATTCATTTTTACTTATTTTAGATTCAACAGCTGATACTAAATTAAGTTTTATTGCATTCCACTGGACAAAACTAGTTCATATTCAAGTGTTTACTGAAGAAAATGTTGCCACAGCCGAATAAGAAAATATTATTAAATACTCCCTGAAGTAGCTGCTTGCCACAGAGGTCTGACACAAGCCTATCAGTCTGTACGCCATAGATAGATCTGTGAGAGAAACGAAATATTATTTATAAACACATTACATGTCACATATTATATATATGTGATACACATTTTTTGTTCTTTCATTACCATTATAAAATGTAAAAGAAAGAATGATTAAATTTTGGGGGGAGTATATGCAAAGCAAAACTGTGAGAGAGACAAAATATATATAAACACATATGCCACATATTATACACATTTTTGTTCTTTCATTACCATCATAAAATGCAAAAAGAATGATTAATTTTTATTTTTTGGAAGCATATGCAAAACGTAACTTTGATTGAAAGAAATAATTATTAAGAACGGAAGGTAATGAATGAAACATACGACGGAAAACGATTTCAAAATCAGCGTTTAGAGCAAATCATTTTATGAAACAGCAATCAGTCAAAAAGACTAAACATTGTCAATTCAGCAACGAAAGAAAAAGCACCAACGTAGAGAAATATCTCGTTAACTTTATAGGCAACTGAAACATATCTATTAAATATTAAAACATTAGTTACGAAATTATAATATTTCTTTGCCTAAGCCACCTTTTCTAATAGAGCTTAAAAGAAAATTACCGGTTACAAAGAAGTTAACATCACTGTAACAATAATAATTGCATTACTTTTAATACTAATACATATTTCATTACAAATATGAGCCGTCCCATGGCCGAGTGGTTAGCGCGCTTGGCTACTGATCTAAGGGACCTGGGTTCGAGCCCCGGGTAAGGCATGGATGTGTGTGTCGTTTTTCTGCTGAGGTCCTGCCATCCTCTCAGATCTTCTACTGTGGCATATAAACTGATAGGCTCCTGTCCCGAGTGGTTAGCACGCTTGGCTACTGATCTAAGGGACCTGGGTTCGAGCCCCGGGTAAGGCATGGATGTGTGTGTCGTTTTTCTGCCGAGGTCCTGCCATCCTCTCAGATCTTCTACTGTGGCATATAAACTGATAGACTCCTGTCCCGAGTGGTTAGCACGCTTGGCTACTGATCTAAGGGACCTGGGTTCGAGCCCCGGGTAAGGCATGGATGTGTGTGTCGTTTTTCTGCTGAGGTCCTGCCATCCTCTCAGATCTTCTACTGTGACATATAAACTGATAGGCTCCTGTCCTGAGTGGTTAGCACGCTTGGCTACTGATCTAAGGGACCTGGGTTCGAGCCCCGGGTAAGGCATGGATGTGTGTGTCGTTTTTCTGCTGAGGTCTTGCCATCCTCTCAGATCTTCTACTGTGGCATATAAATTGATAGGCTCCTGTCAGACCTCTGTGGCAAGCAGCTGCTTGAGCGGTAGTATATATTATAAATATAACTTTTAACTATTTTAACAGCAGCAAAATATTAACCAAGTACGAACTGGCACAAAAACTATTCGAATGGCTAACAGATATCCATTGTATGATGTACAATGGTACCTTCACACCCAAAAGCGTAATGTAAATTTTACCAAAGAAAAGATTTTACTAAAAATTTTATATGAATTTACAATTACACAAATTTACAATTATACATTACCTTTGACTTTTTTTCGGAAATTTAAAAAATAAAAAACCTGCTGCAACAAATGGGGTCTCCATATGAAAGCACACTACACGTGCTTTCTCGAATACATCCACTCGTAGCTCAGGCTTGAACTCCAGCTACGACAACGACTGGGGTTCAAATGGGCAGTTAGTGCAACCCCGAGTGAGGGTGCCACTTTCACCCTTCGAGAGTCTCGCATCTGTTCTAACTACTCCACTCATGCACACGCCTCGTACGCATTACCTGTATTTTGAACAGCCAGCATTACATCAATGAGGTGTTGGAGCCTGTGGTCGTACCTTATCTTCAGGGGCTCTCTGGTGCCATTTGCTAACAGGACAATTCCTGACCACATGTGGCATGGGTCGGGCATTCCTTGATAGCCACCATCTGACACTTCTGCCTTGGCCTGCGTGTTCACCATATCTGTCCCCAATTGAACATGTCTGGTCCATGATCTCACGACGACTTGCACACCAGACATCAGCAGCTGCTATAACAGATGAATTTTGTCTATGTATCGAAACTGCATGGGCTGACATTCCCCAAATACACATCCAATGTATCATTCTCTCAATGCCAGACCATGTAGCAGCAGTTATTGCAGCTCATGGTGGCTATACAAGATACTGACTTCTTTGTATTCCACAAGTCTAATCGAGTTGTAATAATTTGATCTTTGTAACATAAACTATATATTCACTAAATATGGCTTTTATATCTTTTGTCTTTCCTGGTGTTGCACTTTTAATGACCAGCAGTGTATATATATACATAACTTCAGAGAAATATGTAAAATATTTTATTCATTGCAAAAGTATGTAATAAAAATTTCACTGTATTTCGATTAAGACAATCCAATTATAAAGATAAAATAACTTTTGCAACGAAAGTCTAATAAGGGACTCATGAAATAATAAGCTGAAAAAAAACTGATTTTAGCATGAGTGGGATTCGAATCCACGTCTTCAAGAAACGCATGTTATGCTACCACTACACCACCAATGGCTAACCTTTTCTCAGCTTATGTGACCTTATAAACTTTCCGGGTATTTTTTATTTGATTCGCAGAGTGGCGCCATCTATCTGGAAGTGGACAACACTGTTCCCTCAATACAGATGGAATTAATATTTGTCACTCACGCTCATGGCGTTAAATAATTAAATCAGTAGTAAAGAATCACAGAATATGTCCTGTAGATATGGAACTCATGAAATAATAAGCTAAAAAAAATTGATATTGCCATGAGTGGGTTTCGAACCCACATCTCCAGGAAACATGCTTGTTATGATATCACTACACCACAATGGCTAACCTTTTCTCAGCTTGTGTTACCTTATAAACTTTCCATTTTTTTTTCATTTGATTCGTACAGTGGTGTCATCAACATAGGAAGTGGACAACTCTGCTGCTTCATACAGATGGAATTAATATTTGTCACTCAAGATCATGGCGTTAAATGACTAAATCAGTAGTAAAGAATCACAGGATATGTCCTGTAGACATAGAACTCATGAAATAATAAGTTGAAAAATATTAGTTTTGCCATGAGTGGGATTCGAACCCACATTCCCAGGAAACATGCCTGTTATGCTACCATGCGCCACTGTGTGAATCAAATAAAAAGCAAAACAAAGTTTATAAAGTCACACAAGCAGAGAAAAGGTTAGCTATTGGTGGTGTAGTGGTAGCATAACAGGCGTTTCCTGGAGATGTGGGTTTGAATCCCACTCATGGCAAAACCAATTTTTTTAAGCTTATTATTCCTGAGTTCCATGTCTACGGGACATATCCTGTGATTTTTTGCTACTGATTTAATCATTTCGTGCCATGAGCGTGAGTGACAAATATTAATTCCATCTGTATTGACGCAACAGAGTTGTCCACTTCCTGGATAGATGGCGCCACTGTGCAAATAATAAAAAAAAAAACGGAAAGTTTATAAGGTCACACAAGCTGAGAAAAGGTTAGCTTTAGCATGTTTCCTGGAGATGTGGGTTTGAATCCCACTCATGGCAAAACCGGATTTTTTTCAGCTTATTATTTCATGAGTTCCATATCTACAGGACATATCCTGTGATTCTTTACTACTGATTTAATGATTTGATGCAATGAGTATTCTAACATGTTGAACTAATGCCGTCTCAGTACTTTTTTCACTAATAATAACTCTCACTCTTCCCGTGAATTTTGGGCGACTCCTTTTAGCGCCATCTATGATCTCGGGTGGTAAATATTTCTTTTTTAGTGCTCTGAGTAAGATGGAAATAAATGATGAAATCAAATCACGCTATTTAGCGGAATTAATGATTTAAACAATATTTGATTATCTCAGCGTTACCTGTAGACGTTTAAAGGTTAATGAATAAATATTTTCTTGTGAAAAAAGCCTGTGTTAGTTCAACAGGTTAGAATATTCTGGCATGTTTCTGTAGAGATGCGGGTTCGAATCCCCTATGTCAGCGAAATTTTTTTCCACAAAAATAATAATATTTACATTTTTCGAATCCTAATCAGTTGTAATTTCCAGTGTTAGAGAGTGCTAAAGGCGGTAAATAAAAACTCGAAAGGCGACCTGTAGCGGTGGAAAAAAGCTGGAAAATACCAAATCTTTAAATAAATATTGCAAACGATCTATTTTTGCTAGAAATTTAAATTTTTGGTCATAGAGTGTAATGGTCAAGTGGTTTACCCTAATAGTAATAATTTGTCCTTTTGGTAAAATGCAACTTTTCTGCTTTAAGAGATAAATGAAAATTCTTTTTTTGCACATTACAGGTACTAATAGAATATTAATAATTTATTTTCTCAATTAAACAGTAATTCGAATTTCCACTGTCAGAGGGTACTGAAAGTGTAAAATGACTAGAAGAACGCATATCGCTTCTGGCGCATATGGGAATCTCATTTTCAAAGAGAATGAAGTTCTTCCTTTGCCTACTTTTTCACTCGTAAAAGTTTTAATTATGGATGTTCGTGTTGATTTTCTGCTGAGGTTCCGCCATCCTCATGGACCTTCTACTACAGTGTATAAACTGAACTGACAGGCTTATGTCAGACTTCTGTGGCAAGTAGCTGCTTGAGTGGTTATTTATTTATTTTTTAATATATGATATGGGAAATGAACACAGTAGTATTTTATTAGTAACTATGAAACATAAAAAGCATTTGTCTTTTAGTTCTTGAATTTAAAAAGTTGCTTTTCTCTCGCTCCTCTGAAAATAGTGGACAGATCATTGCTGTCAGTGGAATTTCTACCATAATAGAACTCTACACGCCGAAATTTCTACCATAAAAGATCACTTGAAACATTCGTTAAAAGTTTTGCAGTTTCGATATTTAGTGATCTCTAATGATATAATTTTAAACTACCTTTGAATATGCGAATTACATTTCATTAGTAACCAACTAAAAAAAGAGATTTTCAATTTTCTCTTAAAACAAACCGTTCCGTTTCTTACCTACCTTGGGCTTAGCGTCAACTCCTTGTTGTCAATGGAATTTTCAAGACTGTAACATTCCACGAGAAAAATTTCAAATTTTTAGCATAACTACATCGTTTGTAATATTCGTTTTAAATTTTGGGATATTTCGATTTTTTTCCACCGTTATAGGGCGCATTTATAGCTTTTAGAAAATTCGAAAATGCAAATTGTAATATTTCACCAATACCTGTCGAACCCAAAAAGAATTTTTAATTTATCTCTAAAAACATACTTTTCTGTTAAAAAAAAATTAATTGCACTCACCCCTCCTGGGTTTAAAGGGTCAAGTGATTGTTGCTAATGGTAATTTCGTAACCTTCACATTTCAACACCAAAATTTCAAACTGCTAACCTAACTACATCGTTTGGAATAATCGTTTGATATTTTGGAATTTTTAAAATTTTCCACCGTTAGATGGCGCAGTTATAACTTTTGGGAGATGCGAAAAATGCAAATCGTAATATATCGTTAATACCTATCGAACACAAAAAGATTTTTTTATTTATCTGTATAAACAAAAAAGTTCGATGTCTGCAGACGGACAGACAACAAAGCGAAATTATATCTTTTTATCTAAAAAAAAACACTAAAATTTACTTTTCCTTTTTTAGAAGTTTTCTAAAGTGCTTCCAATCATGAACATTGAAATCTGTATCAAATATTACCCTATCCTTTCTGGAATCCTAAGTACTGTGCAATACCATTCAGCTACGCACGCTAAACAATCCAAGAGACGAAAAAACGTGGCGTCCAATTTTTAGATGGCCAATCTCTCTCTACCTTTATAGGGCATCTAGAATATTGGTTGGGTATTTTGGAATTTTCAAAAAATATCCATCGTTAGAGGCGCAGTTATAACTTTTGGGAGATGTGAAAAATGCAAATCGTAATATTTCGTTAATATATATCCAACACAAAAAGAATTTTTTTTATATATCTGTATAAACAAAAAAGTTCGATGTCTACAGACGGACATCCAACTAAGCGAAATTATAGATGTTTATTTTTTAAAAAATCCCTAAAATTTAGTTTTCCTTTTTAGCCGTTTTCTAAAGTATTGCAATCGTGATCAATGATCAATGATCCTTTTCCGAAATCTATAAGTATTCGTGCAATACCATTCAACTTTGCGTGCCAAATCCGAGCGACAACAAAACATGGCGTGCAACTTTGAGATGGGCAACCTCTACAGCGAAGTCCATCTATTGATGATATAAGGCAGTGTTCTAAACCGCAACCCTGTAAATGGCTTCAAGAACGCCTTACAGTATCCGTAACTTTAAAAGTACTCACATGGTTATATCACACAGTATTTGATATCTGTTGTATGAATGCATTCACTGACGTTACCTTGTGGGTTGGGATTCGGGATTTGTTATTACTCACGATTTATAACATTTAAGTGTAGCTATGTTTTTGTTGATTTAAACTTCAGTTGCTAGCAGTTCTCTAAATTTTGTCCGAAGGATCGTGACTGAATTGTGTACAATTTTCAAGAATATCAGTAGTAATGTCTTAAGCCCATAAATTTTGTGCTACCCCTTTATGATAATTCAGGTGCAAGATGGACAATTTTTGCGGTTCTACTTTCTGGGTGAGTGACTCTTTTCAATTTCGATATTAGAAATATAAGATCTGGCCTAAATATAATCCATAAGAATACCACCGGCTTATTCCTATATTCCATCCGAACTTTTATCTTTTCAATATGCAAACAAATAATCTTTTTATATGTATAAATTCATGACTGTAGTCACGTTAAATAGGATCTGACAATCGTTTGATATCATTGCCAAAAGACTGGGCGGGTCCTTTCTTTGGTGTGTGTGTATATATGTAACTTGTTTGTCAACTGTCATTGCATTTATAGTCTTAAACCATTTGGAAACTTTGCAACACAAAAATATTATATATTTGGGCAAACATGTGACTGATAATGAAATATTTCAGCAGTCATTGTGAAGGAACTGCAAAGCGTAGTTCCTAGCGACTGGAACAAAAATGTTGGTATAATATGAGCAGAATTACTGTTATGATGTCTAATCTTACCTTGCCATATAAAAGCAATTTAACAAAAAAATGTATACCCTGTGATAAATATATATATATTTTTTAATCAAGGCATATGGTATAACCAATTTTATGTGCAGTTAAAACATTAAAACACTAGAGAATTTTTAACATTAATAGCATAATTCAAACTATAGATTAAAACATTTTCATTCTTTCATTTATATTTTGTCAGTATTGTGTTATTCAGTCATCACAAATTTCCTGGAGTAAAAGGTTAAAGAAAACAAACGACACAGATATCCACAACTACATCTGAAAAACATGTTTTTTCTTCACTAATTGCAGTTTAATGCAAAATAATGCCTGAAGTTAATAAAATTAATTTTAGGCATTATTTTGATTAGTTTTTTTTAGACATTGGCAATAACATTGATTTCTTATTATTGTAATTTTATTATTATAATTTCATCATGCTGTCCCATGGCCGAGTGGTTAGCGCGCTTGGCTACTGATCTAAGGGACCTGGGTTCGAGTCCCGGGTAAGGCATGGATGTATGTGTTGTTTTTCTGCTGAGGTCCTGCCATCCTCTTAGACCTTCTACTGTGGCATATAAACTGACAGGCTCCTGTCAGACCTCTGTGGCAAACAGCTGCTTGAGGGGATATTTATTTTATTTTTATTTTAAGCCAATAAACAATACAAGACATTAAAAACGAACTCTTTGATAAACATTTTACTCATTTTCTACCATACTGACATAAAACAGCCCTAACTATAGGTAGGAGGTAGTGAAGAGGAAGAAATAGCATTGATTGGATGAGTCCATTTAAAATCTCAGCCATTTTCAACTGGTATGGTACTGAAAATGAATCTGTACAGACTCATTATCCTCAAGCAGCCATGGGCTACGGAGGTCCACCCAGACTGTGCAATTTAGTTCTCCAATCATATTTGTCCTGAGCTATATCTGCTGCATCTCACCACTGCACACCAATCCTATTTAGTGTCTGCAACAAGGTCCTGTTTGATATTGTCTGTCCATCGAGAGAGAGACTTGATTTGGCCATGTTGCCCCTATGGACAACTATAGATTAGCAAATAGGGTTATGAACAGTGTGTGTACAGATTACTATTTTTAAAACTTATCTCCACTTAAATTATTTTGCCATGTTTTAACTAGAATAATTGTAAGAAAAAGCAGTGCTTTTGTTAAAAGTAGTGATATGAGAAAAAAATTCTGAAACTTCTTTAGTCACCATATGAGATATTTATTTTTAAATTTTTTTGTAGAAACCTTGTAAAAAAAATTTCCTTTGTAAATTTTGTAGCAGTGGCATACTAAGGATTTAATGCTGAGGAGACAGGAAGCACTAACAATAGTTGTAGTGTTGTCTAGAGCTTTTCAGAGGGGAGGGAAAGCGTTTTGACCTGGGCCTCATACTCAAAGGGCCCCTCAAATTTAGACATCAAGTTTTTGATATTAGATACAACAGTGAAAGGCATAATTTAAGAAAAGATCAATTTTTTTTAACTGACAAGCCTCAGATACGGAATAGATATTTCTTGTGCTGTCTCACCTTATTCACAAACCTTCTCCATGGTGTATTATGCCAACAAGCTCCTGTCAGTTCTCTTGGGGTGGGGGTGGCTCAGTCGGTAGCACACTAGGATCATAATCTGTAGTTCCCAGGTTCGAGTTCCAGCTGGGTCAGCGTTGAGATTTATCTCGGCAAAACTCACTGTCCTGCCCACAGTCAGTAAGGGACACCGATGGGCGTGGAAAGGCCTCCACCCGTTGGATGGGCTATTAAGCCATGGCCTGTGTGCGAAGAGCCATACCCTGTGCACATTAAAGAACACACTGGATGGCCTTAACGGAAGGCTACCATCTGTCTCTCAACAGGTATTCCAGTGGGTCCCCTCACCCAACCTTCTCTGAGCCTTCGGGGTCTTTGTGACCTGGCCATTTAGCCCATGGTGTGCAATAAAGTGCCACTCAGAGGTAAAACAATCAACCTGTCAATCCTCTGTGGCAAGTGCTACTTGAAGGGTAAATTTTTATATAGCTTTTACCGAATTAGAATTTAAAAAATTTGTAAATAATAATGACAGTTTTTATTTTGGTTAGAGGCTTCAAAATTTGAAGTGGATTGTGAACATCTCCGGACTTGTGAGAATGCCTGGGGAGAGGTGGTGGGGGGACAATGCTAATAGAGTAAATATGTGTCGAAAAATGGAAGAGTTGGATATCACACACCACTTTCTGCAGTTTTTTTTTTTTTTGACTAAATTACTTAACATAATAACTTTTTTTAACATTTTAACTGACATTTACCAGTGTACAATTTTAGGAGATGTTTCCCTTTGCTGTTTGAAACTACCAATGCCTAAAGGACCTATCACTTCTACCCAAAGATCAGAGTCAGTACCAATTCTATCACTGAAGTTACTTAACACAGGAGTAATATCACCTTTTTCAACTAACTTCAAAATATATTGAAGTTGTTTTTAAACCAATTTTTACTTCTCATCAAGTCAGTGGGGGCATGGCAATGGACAATATTCAAGTCTTATATCCCTGCTTTAAATTTGGCTGTAAGAAATCTTTCAATAATGCATTCATATTTCAAAAGAGCATCACTTGCATTCCTGCTGAATAGTTTTACTCCTGTAAGTAAACTCTTAAGAGTTTTTTAAACATCTAACATTGCTTGTTGAACTAGTCTTGCAAGTCCAAAATGCCCAGGCTATAATGCTGGAATTTGCATATGAGAATTACTGCAGAATAGTCTCTGTTAAGAGTCTTTATGTTCCATATAACTTTTGAAAAGAAAATGATTTGTAGGTTGTTTTTTTTTATAAAACTAGGTTTATTGAGAAAGGTTATAGCCAATATCAAACAGCTCCCTAATAAAAGGCATCTAGCAATCCCCATCATCTGTTCTCCATCTTCTAGGAGCTGGAGCCACTGTGCTGATAGGAAAACAGACAGAAAGTGGATTCTTTATCATCAGAAATTCATCAAGCTCTTTTGAGTACCACCAAGCCTGCATTTGAGTTAATCCAGTTTAGGATCATCAAAATTAGAACTAGTTTCAATGGTTCAAGTACCTGTGATGGTCTCTGATCAGTATCATATGCCAGCTAATATTAAGTGTCCTACATATTCGTTCAGTTTTTTCCACCCACAAGCAGAAACCACAGTGGTAGATTCTACTTCAATAGAAGCCCATCAATCCAAAATGTTTGTAATTTAAAATCAAAATCTTAGCCAGTAGAAAAACAGGTTGATATAAACATTCAGCACTGAGATCCTGTGAAGTTGATCATTTAGCAAGGATGGAAAAAATAAAGAGTGGCCACAGAAGTCTAAACCAGTAGGCGAAACTAATCTGGCAGTCTTTCCCTCTGTACTCCATAAGGGAGAGATATCTACCTAAAAGGTGGTAATGGCCTGCACCATGAGAATGTGGAGTAGGACTTTGCTATGCCTAGCTGGTTCTGTATATCATCAAAGAGGAATACGGGAGGTATTAAAAAAGTTGACACGTCTATAGATTTGCACTTATTCCTCCAAAGTTAATGAGCTATGATTTGTTTCAAAGTTTGTCTAAACTTGTTATTATGTTTTAAAAACTAAGACCATATCATAATTTCTCTCTTTGCTGGTGGCACATAAAGTTCAGTGAGTGAAATCTGTGTGTTGTTGTTATGTAGCCTACTAAAGATGAAGAAAGATTTTACATTTTCACAAGGATGCAACTTGGGGGCTGCGCAGAAAAAATTCATGCTGATTTATCACAAGTATATTGGGATTATGCCTGTTCATATGTCTGCACTGTTACAGGATGAATGTGCAAATACAAAGAAGGATGACAGAGCTTTGAAGATCTCCCTCTCTGCAAAGGAGGCTGTGAATGAGAGAACCATCTCTGTTGTTCATGAATTCATTAAAGAAAACCCACACATCACTGCTCAAGTAATAAGTTTGAATGTGTTTATTGATTGGCAGTGTGGAAACAATTATTTATCAGCATTTAAAGTTCTGAAAGATCTATACCAAATGGGTGCTTGCACATACTGACAGAACAGCAAAAAAAGGGCTAGAGTCAACTTGTGCAAGGAGATGCTGGCAATGCTTGAACTTAATGTCCCTAAATGGTTAACAGATATTGTTATAGGTGATGAGATGTGGTTTTATTACTATACAACTCCCAGAAAGATTGACAACTATGTTTGGGTTGCGGAAGATGAACCTCATTTCCAAATCTTCCAACAATATTTTCGTTCAAGGAGCACAATTATTTTTCAATTCCCAAAGAGTGGTAGCTGTGGATACCTTACCTGAAAAAATGATTATAAATGGCCAATACTATGCCAACATTGTTTTGCCCAAAATGGTTAAGGAGATGAAGGAACAGCATCCAACAAAAGACTTGTCAAGTGTTCTTCTTTTTCATGACAATGCCATTGCTCACAAAACCCAGCAATTTACGGCCTATCTGGAACAGGAAAAAAAATCAAACAGCTACCACATCTTGCTTATTCACCAGATCTAGCACCATGCTATTTTTTGGTTGTTTTAAAAAATTAAAAAGGAATTTGCTGGGAAGCCTTTTTTGAAGGGTGCAAGACCTTGCAAAATGCATTCATTCAAAGATGTGGAGTATTCTCCAACAGGAGTAGCACCAAGTGCTCCAGACTTGACATAGATTTTTGAAACTTTGTATAGATGCTGAAGGAGAGTACTTTGAAGGACAGTAAAGGTTTTGTTGAGTAAGTTTCTAAACCATACACAGTTTTTGTTCTGCAGAAATGTTTGAATGCCTTTCGTAATGCACATCTCTTATAGAGTTATGTTTCTTTCATTTAGCAACTTTTAAGTTATCAGTTTTCTTATCTCATTCATATATATATATGTGTTGTGTGTGTGTTTTGGGTGGGAGGGGCATTTATGCTCATGTCAATCCTACTGGATGCACCCTGTTTAACAGTATACATTTCTCTGAAATCAAAAATTCTCTTCCATTTGGCCCTTATGTCATCATTTTCTGCTTTATTAGTTTTCAATTTACCTACCAACTTTAGCATTTTAATTCATAATAAAATAATATTGTTATATTGTAATTATTTGGACAAATTTGCTTATAATGCTGTAATGTGTTTCATCTATTTATTAACTCAACCCTTTTTTTTAAAATAGTATTTAATTTTTACCATTGATTTGAAAAGTATGAAATCTTAAACTATAAACTTCTTATTTCTTGTTATTCCAGTCTATATTGCTCAGTAAAACTGCTGTCATTTATCAATCAATTTTCAATAGAATTAGTTTCTACCTCATATATTATCAATCTTCTGTCACCAAATAAAAACTTCCAGGCATGACATTGGATGCTATTGTTGTATTTTGAAAGAAAATTTGTTTTGAAAAAACAGTTCTAATTATATCACTATTATATTATTGAAGTTATTAGGACAATTTTGCTCATACTGCTATGTGTTTTATCTATTTATTATCTCAACCCATTTCTTAAAAATAGTGCTTAATATGAAAAAATTATTTAATACTAGCAGATTTACTGATGTTGCTCAGGTTTGAAACTCTTTAGAATATAGAGTAGATGACACTCCCCCATCACAAGCTTTCATTTGGCATAAAATCATTATGATCAATCCCCTCTGGTTTAATTTTTCTCCCTCTCTTTTAGGGAAGGAAACAAATGAACATATTTTGAGGTACCATATGAACATCCCCATGTCAGAAGTTTCTAAACCAAAAAGCAGAATTGCCTTGCTCAGATAATCAAACTTTTCAAATCATTTCATACCCACCAGAGTTTCTCGGATACAATTTGCCAGGCATATGTAACTTATAGAAAAAGAAAATTAAATATGGTCTGAGATGCCCAAAAAATTGTATAGATTCTATGAAAAAATTATTATTATTATGAAAAAAACATTATTACTTTACATATTACAACTTTCATTAATTAACATATGAGATATATGTTTATTAACTTTTACATATTTTTCAAATTCAGTTAATGATTTTAATTTCTCATATGAATTCTTAGTTTTGGAAGCTTTTATTTCAACAAAGAATCTCGAGTTCCACTCGTGCTTAATTAGAATGACTTCAGTATCCACTGACACTCATGCTCTTGACCCAACAAACTGAAACATGAGTTTATCACACAAAATAAGAAAGAAATTAGTTTCATGCATTCATTATTTCAAATTTATTGGTGGCAACAGTTATTCTGAATAACTTTCAACTGTTAATGTTTAATCGCATGAAATCAGAAATTAGTTTGATGTATTCCTTTTTTCAAATTTATTGGTGGCAACAGTTATTTTGAATAACTTTCAACCATTAAAGTTAGTCTATGGGAATTTTGAGAAATTCAAACCCACCCACCCCAATTCCACCCAGTGGGTTCGCAAATAGCCTATATTCTTCCCCTGGATGAAGGGAATGTTCATGCAAAGTTTGGAGCCTCTTACTCTTCTGGAGACCGAGTGCATAAGCATAAAGACACACAAATTTACACTTTATTCTTTATATATTAGAATTGGTTCAATAAAACCAATACATACAAATCAGTATAATGCATTTTTACTATGTTTGAAACTGAAAAAAATTTATTGTGTTAAGTGTTGATTTTGAGAATAATTTTATTTATTCTCAAAAGAATAATTTTATTTCTTGTATGAACATTTTAAAATGCTCGCACATTTCAAGACTATTAATAAAAGATTTTTCCAAAAAAAAAAAATCTTGGGAAATTTCCATTAGTAATTGATATCTTTTCCTATTTTTATAAGCATAAATGTTTAGAAACTACATCAGTAGGTTCATATATTAATAATTGTTAATTCCATTAAGTTGATATTAGTAATTGGTGAGCCAATAGAATGCAATAGATATATTTTATATCTAGCCATTATTTTTCTTGTTGTGCTAAAATATGTCAGTTCCAAATTTCAGTTCAATATCATCTGTTGGCAAGGAATGCTAGTTAGAAAAATGTAAAAAAATTAACATTCTTCTAATATTTTCCAAATAGAATTCCAGTAATATCCAGAATTCTATAATGTAATATTTTTTGTTATTGTTTATTAAAGTTAGTTTATCATAACTTCTAATTAGTGACTTTAATATGTATGAGTTTATATGTTCAGAAGGGTAATTGAAATTTTAATATTTATTGTTTCCCACTGGGTGGCCAATTTGAAGTTCCTTTATTGCTATTTATTCAATTTTGCCAAGATGCACTTTGTATAATACCACTTTACAAAGACCTTGCTTATTTACAAAGTAAATAGTGATAAGGCACAAGATAAGAGATAATAATTTTATCAGACAAGCGTACTGGAAGATATAGCTTTACTAGAATTATCTCGTGTATGAAACTGCAAGGAATTTTTCTGCTTAGTCAGGATTGCTCATAGATGGCAATAAAAATATATAACTGGTGAGGAAAATGGTAAAAAACTTGTTAGCAAATTGAATGCTAAACTGACTATAGTACAATAAATATTTTTTATTACACTAGTCAATGGTAGTTCAAATATTTTCTTGTAGTCACTTTTGTGGATTGAATGATTGATGTGTATTTATTTTTTATGTTAATTTAAGTATTGATACTTATAAAAAATATTTTTTATTTATATCTGCATAATTAATTTTGATGAAATTTATATTCAAACTAGTGAGCTTTCTGATAGCATATAATTTTACCTTAATGGTAATTTGCAATATTTTACATTATACAATTTCACCCTCTTGTTACTGTTGATTGTTTCTTCAGTTTAAAGTAGCTTGATTGTACAGTAAGTAACATATATCTCAGTTTTGGGATTACTTGGCTGTTTATAGCATATTTTGGCTGAAATTATTTTCTTCAAAAATATGCAAGTGCATGAAAAAAATTGCAGTAATAGTGTAATGCATTATTTGAAACTGAATGGAATTCATGGATGACTCAATTTGAATTTTATTTTTGAAATCACTGAGATCTAAAAGGCTAGATTGAGTATCTTTCTGAGGCGAATTTTATATCCTAAAAATTAAACTTTGAATACTTTATCATCATGACTACAATATCAAACAATCCTCCATTCATACTTACTATGTATGAGTTTTGTGTAATCAAATTATATAAAAATGCAGTGAACTGTTTTGTCTTTCACAATGATTTCAAGGAATTATTAGCTATCGATCACACTAGCCAATCTGTCTGGCAGCAGAATAGACTTGGGTCTAAATTCTGAGCAAAGCATGGATATGCGAGTTAACTTATTTCTTGAGTCTTTCCTTCCACATTAGTCTTGATTTACAATGCTGACACTTCTCAGATACCTACAATAAATATCAAGAGAAATATATTTTAACATTTAAACTATGTTAATGTTAAAAATTAATATTATTATATCAATTTAATATTTAATATTAACTATGTTTTCACTTTGTTATTTGTATGTATGTATGTATGTATGTATGTATGTATGTATGCATTCCCTTTTTTTTTTGTTTTTGGAGATAATATTTAAAAACATTTTGGGGTAGGATAGGTATTGATGAAATATTAAGATATGTATTTTCTAAATCTCCCCAATAACTATAAATCACCCTTTAATGATGGAAAAAGCAGACTGTAAGGGACACTGAGCATTGTAGTGCCACAGGGGGACCTCATGGGAACAGGATTTTCTAAATAATAATTGTTATTTTACAGAGATTCCAGAGAATTGGAGGAAACCTATTTTAAGCTTCACATTTTAATTTTTAAAAGAATAAGTACTGAAATCTCGAAAAAAGAAACTAAATTTTTTATCGCAACCCGAGCCCCCTACTACAGCTGTGTCCACGAAAAAATATGCCATTCTACCCCGGTCAAGAGGTTTACATTGGCAACAACAACTTACCATCAGGGGCAGCATGTGAAAATTCAACCTTTTTTTGTTTTAAAAGATGAATGAAACTTATTTTCGTGTTTTATAGGTAAAAAGTATGTAAAATATATATACATTTTAAGATATATTAAAAATTACTATACACATTAATTTACTGGGGTCAAATTTAACTCAGGATGAAACCAAATTTTTTTCAGCAAATTATTTCAAGTATTTCTTGTCAACAGGAATTTCTTTTGATACTTTATTGCTGTATTATTTATATAATGCTGAGTCAATTATTACTTCCGTCATATGAGACAGCTAGATTGCCCAATTCCTGATATAGTGCCAGTGGCAAATCAACAAAATCTGTGGGAATGCTTATATGTCACACTGCTGAAGAAAATAGTTAGACTCTGATAGTCTAGCATTTATGATGCCTGGCATGCTTCTGGGAGATGTGGGATCAAATCCCACTCAGGACGAAACCAGCATTTTTCAGCAAATTATTTCAAGTGTTTCTTGCCAGCAAAAAATTTCCTGTGATACTTGATTACTACACATATTTATTTTCTCAATCATCCATAAGTTAAAGTATCCACCACTCTAGAATGCATTAAATATGGAAAATATAAAATTAATTCTCTTTGAAAATGATCACCCCATATTCACCTGAGGTTGTGTTATTTTTCTTGTTGATTATTTTATTTAAATTTTGAAACAAAAATTTTAATCAAAACTAACTGGTATTTTGCAATTTTATATTTATTGATGAGATTCTTATATTAAAGAATTAACTAATAATATTATTCCAGCTTGCTCAGTGTTTTAAAAAACTCTTTAGTTTCACCAAAATTTTATGGAAATAATATAAATAAATTAAAAAAATTTAAAAACTACCTGTTTTTAAAAAATTAAGACCATACTCCCCCCCCCCCCCCTGAGCAGAGAGAATTTTTATAGCCTATGACAGTTCTGAGTCACAAGCTTTCATTTGACACATAGCTTGTTACTTTCAGCACTCGTATTTTGAAGATGTAGTGGAGCAGTTTTCATATTTCCCCCTTTTTTTGGAGGGGATGAAAGCATTAGGGATCAATTTTTTATGCCTATGACAATCCCAAGTCAAAAGCTTTCATTTGACACATCAATCATTAAGTTTGTCTGTTGTGGAACAACTGTTTTGACAAATCCGCAAACCAACAATGGACAAGTGAAAAGCAATAGGAAGATAGGAAAAATAACTGTTATCGAGTAATGTATTGAAATGAAGTTTCGCAACTGAAATATTGTATCACCACAGACAGTTCATAATAAAAGACACAGTTGGGTTGGGTTGTTTTACCTCTGAGCGTCACTTTTTTGCACACCATGGGCTAAAGGGCCAGGTCACATGGACCCCGAAGGCTCAGAGAAGGTTGGGGGAGGGGACCCACTGGAACAGCTGTTGGGAGACAGATGCTAGCCTCCCGTCAAGGCCATCCAGCGTGTTCTTTAACATGCACAGGGTATGGCTCTCCCACACACGGGGCCACGGCTTAACATCCCATCCAATGGACGGCGACGTTTCCAAGCCCATTGGTGTCCCCTACTGACTGTGGGCAGGGCGGGGAATTTTGCGGAGATAAATCTCAACGCTGACCCAGCTGGGACTCGAACCTGGGAACTACAGATTACAAGCCTGGCGCGCTACTGATTGAGCCACCCCCGCCCCAAAAGACACAGTATGTAACCTTCTAACTCAGCAGTGCATTTGGGAAAGCATATATCTCAAAATTCACTGGTGTTAATTGAAACTCCAACAACTTATGAGCTTATATACTCTTTTGGATACATATCATCAGTGGATGATGACCTTCTCTGAACCCTTGGAGTCCTTGTAACCTTGCCATTTAGTCCATTGTGAGTAAAAAAGTGCTACTCAGAGATAAAGCAACCCAACCAATGTAAATTGTAAGGAAACACCATAAAAATCTGGGGGTGGGGGTAGTTCAGTCGGTAGCATGCCAGGCTCAT
Organism: Ryuthela nishihirai; assembly: GCA_038380435.1. Lineage (NCBI taxonomy): Eukaryota > Metazoa > Arthropoda > Arachnida > Araneae > Heptathelidae > Ryuthela > Ryuthela nishihirai. The sequence continues at coordinate 80,996,905 of JAWZYU010000001.1, forward strand.
AATCTGCAGTTCCCAGATTTTAGTCCCAGCTGGGCCAGCATTAAGATTTATCTCCATAAAGCTCTCTGCTCTGTCCACAGTCAGTAGAGGGCACCATTGAGCTTGGAATGGCTGCCGTCCTTAGGATGGGATTAAGCCTTGGCCCTGTGTGCGGGAGAGCTGTATCCTGTGTGTGTTAAAGAACACACTGAATGACCTTGACGGGATGTTGCTATCTGTCTCCCGAAAGCTGTTCCAGTGGGTCCCCTTCCCCAACCTTCTCTGAGCCCTCGGGCCCTTGTGACCTGGCCCTTTAGTCCATTGTGTGCAAAAAAGTGCCACTCAGAGATAAAACAACCAAACAACAACTTTTTAAATCAAGGAAATGTGATGTGGACATACAAGAGGAAATAGCCATTTCCTCTTTGTATGCCACACAAAAAAAATCTAAGAATGCATTTTAAAAACAAATTATCTCTCAAGCAGTTGCTTGCCACAGAGGTGGGACAAGAGCCTTCAGTTTAGCATGCCAGAGAGAAGATCTATGAGGAAGATTATCTCAGCAAAAGGACAACACAAACATCCGTGCCTTACCCAAGTTCCTTCGATCAGTAACCATGTGCACTAACCACTTGGCCACCAGGCCTGTCTTTTAAGAAAAATTAATTGAATGTTTACTATATTTCTTAAGAAACATGAGATTATTATACTGTGTATACTAATGGTATCATTCACTTCTGTAAATAAGATTTATAAGACTTGTTTTACCTTTAGCTGCATGTTTTTATTGTATTACTAATTAATAATATTTGCCAATATCATAGTTATTATCATGTTGTTTTTGGAACAAAGCTGCTCAGTATTCACATTTAACTCTTTATTTCTGCAATTAGGACCAGGATCTGACATGGAACACCCCAAACCCTATTTTTACATCTTGTTTCTTGAAGACAGCTGCAATCTGGGTACCACTAGGTTTCTTTTGGGTTGGTGCACCAATAGAGGCATATTTGTTAGCCAAAAGCAGAGAACAGACAATTCCATGGTCTCTGTTCAACATTTCCAAAGTTGTATGTATTAACTAAGATATATGTATATTTTATTTTTGCTCAGAGATACAACATTTAAAGAAAATATTTAGATGTATTATTCATTGAGTGATTTAGATGTATCATTCATAAAATTTGTTGTATGTTAATTTTATGTGAAAGTCATATGATTGATTGTTAAAATACTAAAAATTAGAGTGATATTCCTAGATATATGTTATAAACACTGATAATAAAAAGTAGTAGTGACACTTTTTAGTTCCTCTTTTTGGAACATCAAACTTTTGTGAGAATTTGTAAAAACAGTGATTTCATCTAAATTAAACACATCTGGTTTAAAATTCTTACCTAATGTGGCTAACTTTAAAGCATGCACTGGATTATTCACTACTTAACTGAAAGGACAATTTACTGTACACACCTACCTATAATGTGAGTCACCCTTTTGCCCTCACAGCAGCAGCAACACGTCATGGATTTTACCAGGTGTTTGAAGCATTTGGGTGGTATTGCCACCCATGATTCTAGGTCAGCTGTCCGTAAAGCATTAAGAGTTGTTGTTGGTGGGTTTCACCCTCAAATTCATCACTCAACTTTAAATTTTTTTTGCTCAACAGTGTTCAAATTTGAAGAGTGAGAGGGCCATTTGAGGGTTGTGAACTCACTAGAATGTTCCTCCAACCAGTCCTTCACCAAATAGGAGTGATGAGATGTGACATTGTCTTGTTGAAAGAAAAGCAACCTCTAGTAGTAAACAGATATCCAAGAATGGGTGTAGGTGGTTGGCAAGTGCATCAACATAGCTTTCTGTGGTGATGGTCATTTCAATAGCTACAAGGGGCTCCAAGGTGGCCCATGTAAACATATAACAGTACATTACACTACCTCCACCTGCCTGTAATACCATGACATTTAGGGTCCATGGCCTCATGTGGTGTATGCCACATACACAACTTCCCATCAATGTGTTGTAGTTGAACTATTCATCTGATGAAGCTGTCTGCAGTCTTCCAAGGTCCATTAGCGACGTTCCTTCACCCACTGCAGCCTCAGCCTGATGAGCTGTTAATGGGAGTACTTGATGTGGGCATCAACTGCTATAGCCCAGTTGTGCCATCATACATTGAATGGTATTTGCACAAACCTTCATAGCTGCCCCGTTGTTGAATGCTGACATAACTCTTGGCACTCTGTTCCGATGTTATGATACGAGAGAAGCAGCGCTCACCTTGAACATCAATGGCCTGTAATAACCACATTTTTCCTGGCTGTTGCAGGTTTTACTGGATTTTATGTAGTCCAGGTAAATGTGTGACGGTCACATACAGAAATCCCAGAAATTTTGTAATCAGAGATATAGAGCACACCATCTTCCTTGCACCAACTATCTGCTCACGATCGAACTCGCTACGTTTACTCACCGACATACGGGACATTTTGCCGACATATTTTGCTGACATATGGGACTTTTCCACAAGATATTGATATATTGGTGTTAAAATGTCACCCAGGTAACACTGTGATTGTCACCTACGTTTAAATCATTAATAACGCTAAATAACATGAAGAGACTATTATTTCCATCTTACTCAGCGCAATATGAAAAGAAATAGTTGCCACCCATTGATCATAGATGGTGCCAATGGTTAGCATCGAATATCAGTGGTGAAAAGTTTAGAGTCTTAAATTGGTGGAAAAAAGATGAGCCGGCATTAGTTCAATCAGTAAGAATACTCTGGCATGTTTCTGGAGAGATGGGGGTTCAAGTCCCGTATGTCAGTGAAATTTTTTCCACAAGATATTTATTAATTATTAAGCAGCTCAAAAATAATGACTGCATTTCTGTTGCATCGTTTATTAGTGACATCTGTTAGAATTTAAATGAGTTCCAGATATAATGTTATAAAGTAAGATATAATCCAAGTATATTAACCTATTTATATTTTCTCATATACATACAAAAAAAATATTGATTCAATATTGTATTCATGCTATTTTTCTCAGTACTAATTACTTATCTTATGGTAGGTTATTGTTGTTCTTCTAATGGTTTCTGCTGCAGCAGAAGTTACTTATAACATGATTAGATACTCAAGAGAGGAAGATGTGTATCCAGTTGAATACTACACTCCATTTTTACTTTTTGTTACTTTGGTATGTATAATGTATACTTTGATAAGTATTAATCTAAAGTAACTAAATAATTTAATTCAAAATTTGATGCCAATCCCAACCTTTAAATGCTGGTTTTAATATTTGAAATAATATTTTCTAGCTTATTGAGTAAGAAATCAATTGATTAGAATCACCATTCATCTAAGGTATGAATTACTTACTCAGTCATCTAGGAAAGATTTATTAATGTAAACTTAAATTTCTGCAATATCTGCAGATATCTTTATTGTCAATTATTAGGGAGTCATTCCATTTCAAATCAGGCAGAGGATGTTGGATGACTATTAGAATTATAGTGAATAAATTATATTTGAGTGAAAATGTGAAACCATCAGATTGTCATTTGTCATTTGCTCTTGATCTAAGAAATTTCTTCTCAAACTATTGGTATTTAAGCATAAACTAAAATGTCTGAAATGGGATGTGATGTACTCAACTTTTCATAAGCTATTCATCCAAATTCACTCACATATTTAACCCTTCTAGCATTCACTTTGGCTGTATATGTTCACAGAATCCGATATGAGAGGCCAAGGACATATGTATACATTTTTAGTTCAACAAAAAAAATCGATTTTTTAAAAATAAAAATTGCTGTTATAATTTTTTATATATATTTTATAAATATATGTAATTCAGGCTTAAAAAATAATATTTTGTTTTTTAGTTTGATGCATATTTTATTAAATTACAATATAAATAATTTTATAAAGCATCTGATTGGCATTTCTTAGAAGCACTAAACAGTATTGCTGATTTGCTTGTTAACGTTCCTATTTGCTGAAGCAACCTTCTGATTTAAGCTCACAAGTTTGATTTCAATTATTATCAACAATTTTTCCTTAAATTTTTTAAAATTTTTTCCAAAAAATAATAAAAAAAACTGCTACTTTTAAGAATGGTAGATATTGGAAGTAATTGCTAAGTATATACTGACATTTTTTTTCCCGTTTCACACTCTTTTTATCATAAACTTATTTTAGTATTCACAAAATTATTTTTATCATTTTTTTCCTGCATTCTCTGCATCTTTTCCACTCTTAGAATTGAAACTGGAAGTAAAAACATCCTTCTTAGAAATTCTAAGTGCTGCTGCATTTAATTATGTATGGCTGGTATGTATATACATTTAATTATGTATTTTTCTGAGGCAAACAAGAGGTAGATGGCTGACACATGCTATCTCTGTTCAATCTGCTATAAGTGGCTCCCATATTGTTTTGGTCCAGCATATTGGATACCCTTTGTAAAGTTAGTATTTATTTTTTTATATTTAGACCTTAATTTTCATTTTAATAGATTTTTTTTGGAAATTAGTGATCTTTTGGCTGATTGATAAGTATTAATTTATCATATTTATGCTGCATTGGATGAATGGCCTACAACTTGTTGCTGTGGATATTTTAACATCCTATTAGGCTATATGTTAATTTTCATTTTATTACTTATTACTTTTCCAGTAAAACTTTGATCAAGTATCATTATCTGAAAATAAATGAGGTCATTATGGAAGAAAATTCATTTCTGTAGATTTATTTCTGTAAGTTAGCGATCTTTCAGTTGGCTGATTTATCGATCTTCTGAGTTATGCTACATTGGAGGCTGGCTTAAAAGTTGTTACAGATATTTTGTTTAACATTCCATTAGGTTAAATGTAATTTTTTTTTATTACTTTTTGTTTTTTTTTTGTAAAAAAAACTTGAGTTTGTACTAATTTCTGAAAATGAATGTCTTGGATATGGAAGCAAAATAGACTTCCTTGCTATGGAAATCAGCCGTCATGTGGAAGGGCAATTCAATTTCAGGAAGGCTTCCCCTCTACTAAACTCACTGTGAAAGTTTCAACCCCCCCCCCCCTCTAGAAGAATATAATTTTTTTTAAATTATGAGTTTTTATGTTTATATTGAATGATTTTAAAGGCATCCCCCACCCCAGTACCTTGACTGTGCCACACAGATGATATAACACTTTTTTTGCTTTGGTGCACTTAGCCAAGAGTGCCAAACTTCAACACACAATGAAAAAATTCTTAATGTTTAGTAAAAAAAAAGCAGCTAAGAAAGTTTTTTTTTTCTATTTCATAACTCAGAAAATCCTGTGAATGTGAGAAGTCCAAGTCACTTTGTATAATACTAGCCATGTTTAAAATATACAATACTAAAAAGAATCATTAAAAGAAATAAAAAATCTTAATTCAGGTTGAATAATATATTATTATGGAGGAAATTTTCTTTCTCTTAATATGTAATTTAACTATTTTTATTCATCAGGTTTCCCAAAATTAAGCCTTAATTGTATAGTATTATCTTTTTTTTCCACCATATCACATTGAAAAAGGCTTATTAATATCAATATACTTGTAAATTTGTTCATAATATTTATTTTCATAAAATTCATAATTCTGTTTAATTTGGTATATAATATGACTTATTTCCATTGATTGGCTATTTTTAAAAAAAATTCTAAGTTTGACTTGTTTATCTGACTCAGCAGAATTGGCTAAAAGCCTGGAATTTCCTCAAAGTATGGTACTAAGAAAAAATTACAAAACCAGAGAAATATTTACTTGAAACCAAAAAAAATAATTTTTTCGTTATTCAGAAATAAATAGCCTTTCTATTCACGTGCATTATAATCATTTCTGTCTATTAGTTTTTTTTAAAGAAATTTTTATTTGTGTTGCCAGATGTATTTTTTTACTACATGGCTCTAAAAAAAGTCCTATTAAAAAACTTTTTTTTTGTTAAATATTTTATTTTTAGAAAATCCAGAATTGAATTATGATTAATTTGGCATATAACATGCCATAATTCCTTTCATTTGGCAAAAAAAGTTTTAAAGTTAAATTTTTTTTGGCTGAGCATAGGGAGAAAATAGCTTGGCCTCTGGATGGAAATCAGTTTTTCAAGGGTTAAGTGTCACTAAGAAGCAGAAACTGAAAAAGTTTTATTATATATATTTGTTTCTTTATTAATAATTGTTAAAACTGCATTTTATTTTTACTTGTTTTTTTTCCTGTTTTTTAACAACCAGTTCAGCAATTAATATCTTTAAAAACCAAACCAGGCAAACTGGCTGAATGCCACCTCCAGCTATGCTACATCTAATTTAACAGAAAATGGAATTAGGAGTGAATACATACTTTTAAACAGGTTGTAAATCAGCATCTTTGAAGAAATGATATGAATACATGAACTGAGAGGAAGTAGAGTTGGTTACATTTGCTTAACTAGTTTATTTTTTTGCAATTTTTTCTGTAATTCATCAAATTTTGTATATTAGTATATTTTTTTGAAAGAATTAGTTGAAATAATTAGTTGAACTCATTTCTCCCAGAAGCATGCAATTTTATTGATTTGCCAGTGGCACCATCTGTGTCAGAAGATGGTTCGAATCCCACTCAAGATAACCAGTTCAGAGTGGTTACAATTTTTTGCAGCTAATTATTTCAAGTGTTTCTTTTCTACAGGACTTTTCCTGTAATACTTTATCACTGAAGTATATATTCTGTTTGAATGAAAAATTTGTTTTTTACATTTTGCTGAAAACTGTTCTTTCTGTGTGTACATTCAGACATATATTTTGTGTTAACAAAATGTTTGTTTTATTTTTCAGACAGCAGTTTTAATATTCACTTTGCTTGGAAGGAAAAGGGGAATTCTGTCATCTGGTATTCTGTCATTATTTTGGTTATTGCTCACATTAGCTGCTGGGATATCTTACTATACTATAGTACAAAAAGCATTTAATAAGGTAATATCAGTCCTCCCCCCCCCCCTCTTCTGATCTAATCTAAGTACTAGAGGTTAAAATGCATAGTAATGAAGTGATATGTTTTTAATAATGTGAAGAACTTCCAAAGTAAATTTTTTCCTTTATACTATTTAGAAATGAGTCTGATTCTGTCCAGTTAAGGTGCTCAGTCATAATTTAAATTTCTAATTTTTCTTGTAATTGTGAAAAAAAGGGAAAAAAAAGAAACTTTTTACTCAGTTTTTAGTAGTAAAAATAAATATCATTCAGCCTTCTATTATTTTTAAATATTCTCTTTTTCATTAACTCTCCATCTGGCTGGAATTTGTTCTCCCCACCACAGCTCTTTAGTCCTTTAGTGCCAATGACTTGGCAACCCCACCACACAGTCACTGCATACACCTTAGTGTGGCTGTTGTAAAACAGAGGCAGAGATAAATGGGTAACACCAGAAGGGTTAATGAATCACTCTTAGCATTTTTAATGATGTTGCTCCAAAATTTTTAGTTTCTGTAAACGATTTCTTGCATTTTTTTTATTTCAATAGCATTAAGATTTCGGTTTAGTCATCAAATAATTCTAGTTATTGTAAAATTTGCAATAAAGTAGGTTATGAAGATTTGAAAGTTTTTTAGTGGCATGCATTTTTGTATATGTGTTTTATGGTCTCAGAGATTTCATCATCTTTTTTTTTTCTTAACCAAGTTTGGTCAAGCTTAGTAATTAACAAAATGGTTAGGGCTTAAGTGGGCCCTAGCTTAGTAAGTCTGAACTTATCTCTAATACTGTGTGATACAAATTAGTATTTCATGTTATTACAAATAGAAAAAAGCCATCGGATATATTTCCTTTTCATGTTTTTAAGCATATTGAAATTTTTAATACTGGATAATAATAGTGATATATTTGACATGCTAACCTCATTTTTATAGATGTATATATTATCCTTACTTCTATTTCCCAAATGCAACAGTTCTTAATATTTTTATTTACATATACCTTCAAATAACTTAGTTGTAAATATATACATATTTGAATAATTCAGAATATAACTTACTGTATATTATATAAAAGATAGTAAATAGCATATTTCTAATGTTTTATTTACACTTAGATGTCATTTTATTAGGTACACCACCCCATGTCACATAAATGGTTCATTCCAGCTCTAATTCATCATGTGACACTATAAATCAGGACAATTAAAAATCATCAATAATAAATCAGGCAGACTAGCTCTTTGAGCATCAGTTAAAGTTGGATTGAGTTTCAACTTTCACCTTTTTTCCTAAGGAAATGGTAATAAAGGGAAAGAATTGTTTTCACTTTAGCTCATTTACTGCACTAAAGGTGCTTTTCTATCTCCATTTCCTAATTTGCTTAGCAATGGACTCACCTACACCTAAGGACTTACAAGCCAACTGGAAGGCCTTGACAGGAGGCTACCATCCATTTCTCAATAGCTGTCCAGTGAATCCCCTCCCTCCCTGTAACCTTTTCCGAGCCCTTGGGATCCTTGTGACCTGGCCATTTAACCCACTGTGTGCAAAAAAGTGCCACTCAGAGGTAAAACAACCCAACCTATAGTTCAGAGGAGTCTATAGGACTTCAGCTGACTATTTCTGGACAGAACACCAGGCAAAGGCAGGGCCACATCTAGGTGACTCTGTCAAATGTCACATCTAAATTCTTTTACACAACACTCTTCCTGTTAGAAGAATTGTCTTCCTGATAATTGCAAATCAGATCACTTAGAAATTGCTGTGCCTCAGGGTGAGGGAAGTCACATTCACAGGTTAGAAAACTTCCCTAATTATAAGAAACTTCTTTAATCTGTAGGTCACAATTGGCATTGCAAAGGAAATGTTTCATGTCTTCTGCAAGCCATTCAGTTTTTGTTCTGTTTTAAGGCTTAAAATTTTCAAGTCCACTTATCTGTGAATGTGCAAGTATACATAGCAATTCCTGCTATTTTCATTAATATCAAAAAGTATGCATGCCACAAGCCACCCCTTCCTATGCCACTGCTGGCAATCCAAGCACTTTTTTCAAAAAATCATTGGAGAAAGGGGTACATTGGCATTTTTGTTATTCCTTCTCTATTGTAATTTTTTTTAACATATTGATTAAACTGTTGTTAATCAGTAAATGATGCCAACCTATGTACTGCTTATTAGGTATTGGCAATTAATTTAAATTTAAATAGTATCAAAAAGTACACATGTTGCAGACTTTCTGCATTGTTGAAATGTTAATCAATGGATTTAGTCTTATTGTTATAAGATAGGAAATTTAATTTATAATCAGTTAATGTGTTTTGTAAAAGTGACCATTGCATCATTAAACTCCGTTTTAATGGGAAGGCATATTTTGGTTTCATCATAACAGATTGATGTTCACAAGACAGTGATAGACTGTGGTAATGGTTAAAACTTTGCATAAATAAAAAAAAGTACTCTCTGCTCCTGCATCCACCAACTTTTATCGTCATTGCATATATTGGCTCTTTAATAACTTTTGAAGTTTTTTGCAAATGCTTGAGATCTGATATATATTTGCAAGTCAAAGAAATCAGTTTAATGGTTTATTAATGATTAATAATTAGCTGAAAAAATTATACTATGGTAAAAGAAAAAAAAGAAACCTATTGTTTAGAAAAATATACCTTACTAACATAAAATTTTACCACAATATAATTCTGTAAATTCTGGGTTAATTTTTCTCTTTTAATGAAGTTATTCATGATTAGGGGAAGACACTCCTTTTTGTTACATAGCAACTCCCTTCTGCATTTCATTGTATAAACTTTGTGAGCTCTGTGACTGAAATTTCACAAAGTTAATTCAGTTTTATACATAACACCGGAATAATTTTTTTGAACTTATATTTTGCTTTTTCAATGAAAAGATTGCTTCCATTGCTTAAAATAAGTTTTCTTTTAAATTTATATTTTTATCTCAATGCATTTTTTTTTCCTTTTTAAAGTGGGGATATTTTAATTGGTAGTGTGCCAGCTTGTAAGCCATAATCTGCAGTTCCCAAGTTTGATTCCCAGCTAGGCCATCATTGAGATTTATCTCCACAAAAGTCCCTGCTCACAGTCAGTAGGGACACCAATGATCTTGGAAAGTTGCTGTCCATTAGATGGGATGTTAAGCCATGATCCCATGTGCAGGAGAGCCACCCTGTGCACATTAAAGAACATGCTTGGATGGCCTTGACAGGAGGATACCATCTCCCAAATGTTGTCCAGTGGATCCTCTCCCACAACCTTCTCTGAGCCTTCTTGGTCCTTGTGGCATAGCCATTTAGCCCATTTTATGCAAAAAAATTGTTGCTCAGAGGTAAAACAGCCCAAACCTTTTTTAAAGTGAATGTCATAACTGAATTTTGAAATAAGGTTTTTCCCCACATTTCTCATGTAGATTTTTTTTACTGATGTCTATCAATAAAGTTGTAATGTTTTCCCATATTCCTGCAGATCTTATCTGCTATTTGTGTTCACATCAATTTTTTTAACCTGTGGTTTTATCCACTATGTGCATCAACATTAATCTTTTATCCATGGAGTGCTTTTAAATGCTGATATCCACATCCACAGGGCTCTAGCAATGGTAGCTCTCACCAGTACATGACCCAAGTCCAGTGTGCTTATTTTTTGGATATTATGGAAATTAATGTAAGCACTAATGATTAAAAGCCGTCCCATGCCGAGTGGTTAGCGCGCTTGGCTACTGATCTAAGTGACCTGAGTTCGAGCCCCGGGTAAGGCATGGCTGTTTGTGTTGTTTTTCTGCTGAGGGCCTGCCATCCTCTCAGACCTTCTACTATGGCATATAAAATGACAGGCTCCTGTCAGACCTCTGTGGCAAGCAGCTGCTTGAGGGGGTATTTATTTCTATTTTATTTATTTACTAATGATTAGTAGCTAACAACCAATATGCATGATTCATTGATTAATAATCAATTAACCTAAATATTGCCTAATTATTGGCAGTTCTGTTCATGGGAAAGTTTTATTGCAAAATTATGAAAACATTTCACTTAAAAATAATAATATACATTTACTTTAATAAACAAATGAATTAAAAAAGTTTATTTAAAAAGAAAAATTATGTGTTTTACAAACAGAATTCAAGGTACATAATTCTTATAATTGGGATTACTTCCAATTAATTTTTTGAAACCATGCAAAATTTTTAGAAATTAAGGATGGCAATAATTTAAAAAACATTGTTGGGTGATAATTTAAATCAGAAACATTAGAAAAATGAAAACATAATCAGAGTTGTTATAATTCCATGTATCATAATAATGGTTGCCACATTATACTAGTGCAGATATCTTAATCAGATTATTTAGGAGACCTGATCCACCATTTGGACATAAATCAACAAGTAATTTTCTCTCTTGAAATTTGATTTTTTGATTTTCAGACTGTATTTTACAAAATGTGAAAAAAATTTCATTCAGAAAAAGAAATATAGAATTTCTCTAATATTAAACATTTATTAGTAATTTTATTTTAATCATAAAATGATTTGTAGCATAGTGCTAAAATAAAATAAAAATAAATATCCCCTCAAACAGGCTTTTTGCCACAGAAGGTCTGACAGTAAGCCTGTCAGTTTACTAAGTAGCAGTTTTTTGTCTTCTGGTATGTATACTGATTTTAACAGAAATGCTAAACTGATTAGGGATTGAATGAAATGTAGACACTGGGTTCATTTGCATTTATAACAATTTAAAACATTTAAAATTATATTTCACATTCCAAAAATCAGACTAATAAAATAAAATTCAACATTAATATTTTTATTCTTAAATTGTTATATATATATATATAATCATTATCAAAGTTTAGATCTTGAATTAGTTTTATTCTAAACAAAATTATTTTAATTGCCGAACTATGTACAATTTTGACACAAAAAGGGAATTACTTAACTGCTAAGCTACTGAGTGATCAAAATTTGTGCTTTGACTTGCCTTTGGCTAAAATTACATTGTAGACAGGCAATTTCTCAATATCATGCCGTAGATTGTCTTGCTGAAGAACATGTAATCTCTAAAAAGGCTAAAAGAATTTGTTCCTTTTGTTTTTGGAAATTTGCATTCATTTTTATATTTAGATACTGCCTAAGACTTAAAAGTTTAATCATACAGTTTAATGCAAAAAAAAATCAAAAATGTTGTGCATATTAATGGGGTAAGATAGTTATAATTGCACAAACTTTATTATTGTATATGTTTTTTATTTGCTTCATAGCAATGATAATTTGAGATGATCAATTGATCATAGATGATCAATTGAGTAGTACAATTTGGTATCTTTTAATTTTTTTTTTATTGAAAACATCTTAATTGAAAAATTGTCATTTTTAAAAATTGCTTTGCATTTGTGAATATTTGTTGAAGCAATATTGCATTTCTTGAAATACAAAAAGCATGAATTTTTCTCTTTCCATAGGTTTTTGAATATGATGAATCACTCACTACATTTAACTTCATAATAACAGTAATAAACTTCCCACTGGTACTTGCTGAATTCTTCTTATCATGTTTTGCTGATAAAAAGAAAAAACTCCAGTCTGAAAATGTAAGTTAAATTTATAGTCTTATACAAAGCTGAAGTAAATCATATGATTTGCTTCAGCTATGTACACTGAAGAGCCAAAATATTATGACCAGCACAACTTTATGCAAATCAAAACAACCAGGTAAATAACAATGTGTGTGAAGGTCATGAAACTGTATAAATAACACCTGATACTGAGCTCTGTTAACCAGTGTTATTGTTCTTCAGATGGGAAGGCAGCGGACTTAAGTGAGTTTGACAAAGACCAAATTGTAATGGCCAGATGACTGGGTCAGAGCATTTCCGAGACTGCAAGGCTTGTGGGTGCTCATGGTCAGCCATTGTTAGTATCTTCAAAAAGTGGTCCAAGGAGGAAAAAAACACAAAACGCCAGCAAGGTAGGTGTGGGCCAACCATGGTTCATTGATGCGAGAGGTGAGCGAAGTCTATCCCATATGGTACGAGCCAACAGAAGCAACAGAAGGGATAATGTGGCACAACTCACCTGCAATTTGAATGCTGGTGATGGGAATAATATGTCACAACACACAATACATCAAACTCTTCTGAAAATGGGGCTGCATAGCTGCAGGCTGCTCCAAGTGCCAATGCTAATCTTGGTTCCCTGTCAAAAGTGCCTACAATGGGTACGCGATCATCAAAACTGGATCTTGAATGATTGGAAGAAGGTTGTCTGGTACAATGAGTCTCATTTCCTGTTGCATCATGTGGATGGCTGGGTACGTGTGTGTTGTTTAACTGGGGAAGTGTTGGCACCAGGATGCACTGTGGGATGAAAAAAAGTCAGTGGAGGAAGTATAATGCTTTGGGCAATGTTCTGCCAAAAAACCCTAGGTCCAGTCATTCATGTACAGGAATGATGTCTACCACTTACCTAAACATCATTGCAGACCAGATACATTCTTTCATAGCAATGGTATATTCGTCTAGTATTGGCTTTTTTCAGCACTATGCGCCATGCCACATGCCCAGATTGTTTAAGAATGATTTGCGGAACATGAGGAAGACTTCCAGGTATTGCCCTGACCTCCAAATTCTCCAGACATCAATCCAATCGAGCATCTGTAGTTTGTGTTGGAACAGCATATCCGATGTGCGGTTGCTTAACACATAACTTACAAGAGTTAAAGGATCTGCTGGTATGTGTTGGTACCAGATACCACAAGACGCCTTCAGAAATCTTGTAGCATCCATGCTTTGCCGGGTAAGAGCTGTTTTGGCAGCATGTGGAGGACCAACATCATATTATGGGTGGTCATAATGTTTTGGCTCCTCAGTGTATAAGTAATTCTGATACTGTACACCAAAGAGCCAAAACTTTTTTTGACTCTTCGGTGTAATAGTACTCTATTAGAAGTATAATTTCTTGACATTTTATTTAACTGTCAAGGAAGGTATCGCTCTTAGTTTAATGTCGATATCAATTTTAGAGAAAAAATTATCTTGGGCCAAATGTTATATGAACCCACATTTTTTGTAGTGTTTCAATATTGTATTTAGTATTTATTACAGTTCAGATTTTAATAGGTCAACAACATCTTTGCAAAAACTCAGAGATTGAAAAGAATCCGTAAATTTTAAGTGGTGTATTTAATATGTAGGTATTGAATTATATATTATAAGAGCACATAAACTAATGTAGTTCAGAAAATTAAAGAAAAATGACTGAAAAATACACATTTTCTGGAAATTGTTTTATATATTATCAGAATTTCAGGTAACTTGTATTTTTAAAACCAATGTTCTGTTAAGCATATGCATAATAGCTTTATCTTACGTGTTTTGAACTTGTTATACTTGGCAGTTCATGGAATAGTGAATTGCCATTTTAAAAGATATTTTGTATTTGAAATTAGCGATTTTACATGTTTTGCAGAAAGCATTAATCATATGTAAAGGCCTAGTTGTTTCAGTTTTTTTTTTATATTTTACATTAATAGTAAATAAATTTGTTTGACTTAACTGAAATAGTTTTTCAGACAATTCTGTTATAGAAATATTTCTGTAGTTTAATTGCATGTAACTTGTGGATAATGTGATTTGAAGTTGCATAGATATGAGTAACACTTGGAATTAAAATGACTAGGAATGGTTAGGAATGCTGTCATAGTAAAAAATTTAAACATGGAAGCTGTTCCCATAAGAAATTTTAGATATAATTTCTGATCTAAATGAAATAATGTATTTTCAATGAAATATATATAAATGTTCAGTGACCACTTTATTAGGAATATAAGAACAGGGAATGGAATTTAGAGCCCAGTAACTTCTTAAATAAGCCAAGGCTAATAATTTAATGAAAAAATTAAATAAGCTATAGATTTATTTTAAAAATATGGGCTGAATGTAAACATCTTAATCAATATTTTCTAAATATCTATTTTTAACAATGTTCATTTGATGTTTAAAGAGTTGTGGAAACTTGAATATTAAACAGCAGCATCCAGTTAAAATAATTGATCTGGAAAGTTTTTTCAAATAGTTAAAATGAAAACAATAGCCATTATGGTTTACTGCAATGTATAAGCACATTTTTAGCAGTTGCACAATGATTTTTATGTACTCGCCAATTTTAAACGATTTTAGAAGAATGATTTTAAATGTTTCAATTCCATAACTCTAGCAAATGTTTGTTTGAGAAATGTGATTATACATAGATTTGATTGAGAGCTATATCTTCATTCATATTTTTCCTTAAAAAGCTATTTTATATTATTCATTTCTGAATCTGACATTCCATATGGACATAACATGAATCTGTCTTATTAGGATGATGGAATATTAAAGATCTCAATCAGATCTATCTATAATTAAACCAACACTCTAATGAAATGGTTATTGAGTGTGTTTTTAACTCAGCTTTAATTTATACACTATGCATTTTTCCAAATTTTTTTTAACAGCTACTCTATAACTGATATAATAATTAAGTTTTGCTGTAAATATCACCCAATTACAAAAAACATGTTCTCTAAAAGTTCATAAACTATACATTTTAACATTTCTTTAAAGTTATCTGAAATGAAATTTAAATAATGTTATTGTTTATATAAATCTAGAAAGAATGTCCAGAAGCTGAATCATCATTTCTATCAAAAATTACATTTTGGTGGTTTAACCCGTGAGTATATTTTCCTTTCATTTAGTTATTAATTATACCACAATTTTTAATTATCATTTCTTGTTTGTTATTTAATCTGTTTATATTTGCCAACTTAATGAAATATAAACTTGTGTCAGGAAAAGAAGTTTGATGAATGCCCTACTCAAAGCATTTAGGGAGCCAAAAGCTACAAATGGTGCTTACTGAATTGAAGTAGGCTTGTTATAAGAAAATGTCACTAGAAATAAGTTGAAGATCTCAGTCAAGTCTTTTTAAATCATTTGAGAGTAAATAGAACTGACTGAAGTGATAGACACAATTGCTTTTTGATAAGAAGGCAAGTCTGAAAAAACTATCAATCTACCTTCTGGTTATGAACCAGCTCTTCTACCAGTTGAGCTAAGGTGATGGCAATTCACACTTGCCAAAGTAAGGTTATGATGGTACAAAGGAATCACCATTTAGTTCAAGGTGTTGGAGTGCATCATCATTATCGCCATCCTCAAGCAGTCATAAGCTATGAAAGTCCAACCAGTCCATGCAATTTAGTTCTCCAAGCATATCTGTCCTGAGCTACATCTGCTGCATCTGGCTATTGCACACCAATTCTAACAAGGTCCTGTTTGACATTGTCTGCCCACTGCATCCTAGGTCTCCCCCTCTTTCTGATACCTTTATTCATAACCTTATTTGCTAATATATAATTATCCATATGGGCAACATGGTCAAACCAAAAGAGACTCTCTCCACAATATGCTGCTTAAAGGAGGTTGCCGACTCCTTTGCGTACCTCATCATTACTTACAAACCACCTAATGAACCACCTAATGTCAAAGACACTGCGTAAGCATCAAGAATCAAAAGCATCGACTTTCCTGTTATCTTGTTTACAAAGTATCCACGTTTCACTACAATAATTAACTGTAGAAAGAACCAAACTATTATACAGTCTAATTTTAGTCTTTAGGTGTATACGTCTGTTTCTCCACACTCCATTGATTCTTAATGGCCCAGCAGAAATCTCTGTTTGTCTATTAATCTCATGCTGCACATCACCAGTATCTGTTACATAGCTCCCAAGATATTTAAACTATGACACCTGCTCAAGACTGCAACCATTCAGATTAACTGAATCACAGCCTGCCTGACTAATTTTCATCACTATAGTTTTCTCTCTGTTTATCACCAAACCTGCTCTACTACTCCTACTCTACTACTAGTCTCATCAAAACTTGAATGAAAGAATTCATCTCATCAACATCATTTGTCAAAAGGACTAAATCATCAGCATAATCTAAATCAGACATTTTTGTATCTCCAGACCATTTAAGGCAAAAATCTTTCCCTTGCAGTGAATTTCACATGATATAATCAATAACCAAACTAAAGAGAAAAGGAAACAAAATACACCCTTGCCAAACACCAGAAACAATGCTAAACCAATTGCTACAAGACTTACCAACTCTCACACATGACTCAGTGTTATTATAGAGAGCTTTCATTATGTTAACTAACTTGTCTGATATGCCATACGATCTCACAATCAACCACAAATTATGATGATCAACAGAGTTGAAAGCCTATTTGAAATCAACAAAGCTAGCAACCATAGGTTTCTGAAACTCTGAACATTTCTCAAGAATCTGCCTAAGTGAAAATATCTGATCCACACATCCCCTACCACTTCTGAATTCACATTGCTCATCACACAATTGCCTGTCAACCAGGTTCTTAATTCTATTAAGCACATTCATGAAAAGAACTTTACCTAGAGCAGAAAATAGATGGATACCCCCAAAAAAGGTGATCACAAGAACTGCGATCACTTTTTTTTAAAATAGGGATAACAATAGCTCTGATAAAATCCTTATGAACCATGCCTTTATCATAAAAGATATTCAGAATTTCAGTCATTCATGTAGTAACCAAAACATTCCCAGCTCTAAGATTTCCATAGTAATTTCATGTACCCCTGGGAATTTATGTAGTTTAAGTTTAGAAATAACTAAAATAATTTCAGACTGTATTATAGGGCCAACATTAAAACCAGTAATGCATCTATCATCATTACAAACAATGGAAGTAGAACTAACACATTGTTTAGAACATCACTGAAATGCTGAGCCTACCTTGCCATGACAGAATCCTCACCTTCTATAACCTTATCTTGTTTATCCTTTAATCCCTGTATACTTGTCCCTTTTCTACCACACAAAACATTAACTATCTTGTAGAGCTCTCTGCTGTTGTGCTGTCTAATTGCTTCCTCGGCTTTGTCAGCCAAGCTATCAAGCCAAAGATTCTTATCAGCAGCTAACTGATCCTCTACACATTTATTAAGCACTCTGTAATGCTTTCTATTAGGACTAGTAGGGTATTGATTAAGGACATTACTGCAGCTTTCCTTTCTGAAATAAGTTCAAGTGCCTTATCACTCGAATAATTCTGCCTCCTCTGCCCCTTTTTTCCTAAAAGAGTACTGTTAGTTTCCAAAAAAGCCTATTTAAAACTGTCCCATTTTTCCTCTACTTCAATAGTAAGCAAACCATGACTGTCATAATGACTAAGTAACCTATCATAGTAAGCTTTAGCTATAACTGGATGTTTCAGAGCTTCAGAATTAAAGGTGTTTTAACACAGGTTAAAAAGGTTATAACATTCTGTTTTTCAATGCTGGTTGTATCAGAATTACTTCAAAATATATTAATACTTGATATCAGTAGCTTAAGATAGTTTTTTATGAAGTTGATTTTATTATGATTTTGAGTTTTATATTTATTTTATTGTGTTTGAGGAAGTTATGTTTTAATAGTGGTATATTATCTACAAGAAATAAGCTGATTTCTTGTAGGGGATATTTATATTACTAATATACACCAATCAGCCAATACATTAAAATCACCTCTGCATTATGCAAAGAAGTGTGCTTGCAGGCAATCATTGTCACATGCCAAAGTTGTGAATGATTTATATTATACCTGGGTCAGAGTTCTCACACGCAGTATTTCGTTTCGTCCCAACTTGGGAAAAGCAAAGGATTTATCTGATTTCGACAAAGGCCAGATTGTTATGGCGACTCCTTGGTAAGAGCATCTCCAAAACAGCGACGCGGTAGGCTGCTCACGCTATGCAGTAATTAGTACCTATCAAAGATGGTCTGAAACAGGTAACACTTCAAGCCGTCGACAAGTCATGGGCTGGCCATGCCTCATTGATGCCAGAGGTCAGCGCAATCTATCTCGTCTTGTCCGCAGCAACAGGAGGGCTACTGTGGCTGGCATTACCCATAATTTCAAATGTGGTAAAGGGCCCGCCCAAGAGACCCATATCCAAAAGCTTATGATGAACTGTGTGTTCAGAGTGTGTCTGAACACACAGTTCATCATAAGCTTTTGGATATGGGTCTCTGCAGCCACAGACCCATTCATGTACCTATGCTCACAGCCATTCACCATCATCAACACTTGCAGTGGGCACTTAATCATTCACAGCCATTCACCATCATCAACGCTTGCAGTGGGCACTTAATCATCGACAATGGACCATAGAAGACTGGAAGAGGGTTGTATGGTCAGACGAATCCCGTTTTCTGTTACACCATGTGAATCCACCATGTGATCTCTGTAGAGCAAACTCTGACAGCTGTCACCTACCTGAACATCGCGGCTGACCAAGTACACCCATTTATGGGGACTGTATTCCCTGGCAGAGATGGCATCTTTCAACAAGACAATGCCCCATGTCACATTGCGAAAAAGGTTCAGGAATGGTTCCTAGAACATGATGAGGAATTCCATTTATTACCATGGCCCCCAAATTTGCCAGACCTGAATCTTATTGAGCATTTGTGGTTTGAGTTGGAGAAATGGGTATGAGCAGCATCACCCTAACCACATAATTTACGGGAACTGTGGGATCTGTTGCAGTCATGGTACCAAATATCAAGCAACACCTACCAACGTCTCATTGAATCTATGCCTCATCAGGTGAGAGTTCTTTTAGTGGTGAGAGGAGGACCTACATCATATTAGATAGGTGGTTTTAATGTTTTGGCTGATTGGTGTATGTGTATATGTAGTAATATTACAGATGATATATGGTAGACAGGCTTTATGCACTGGACAGCTAGAGTAGTATATGTATACTACTCTGTCTACTGAATAAAGTCTAGGCTCATAATCTGCAGTTCACAGGCCCTTAACAGCTGTTCAGTGGGTCCCCTTCCCCTAACCCCCAACCTTCTCTGAGCCCGTGGGGTCCTTGTGACCTTGTCATTTAGTTCACTGTGTTGAAAAAAAGTGCCACTCAGAGGTAAAGCAACAAAAACAAGTGAATAAAGTTCTATTCGTATTATTTTTCTTAGTAAATAATGCTTTTTTTACTATTATTTAATAGTGCAATAATTGAAAAAAAAAATTATCTTTACAGAATGGCTGTGTTGGGATATAAAAAAGCTCTTACTATAAATGACATGTGGCTTCTCAGTGATGAAAATAAAGCTGGTATTTTACAAGCTCTCTTTGACAAATATTGGTTACCACTTGTAGATTTTTGCACTGGGTAAGTTTGTCAGAAATTTGTTTACACATGATAAAAGTAGTAATACCCTGCTCTAATAACATCCAGTAAAACAAAATTCCAGATGGACTGGAATGATTTTTTTTTTTTGTGGTGATAAGCAATGGCATAGAGTCAAGAGAGGCTATGTGCCTGTCTTCCTAAAAGAAAATGGACTGATGAATTCAGTTAATATATTTATTTTTAAGAATAATACTAAATCCAGTATCCAGAAAAAACTGGCAGCTATGGCAAATTATATATATATATATTTGAAACTATTCTGCAGACTAATACTATCCATTACACAACACTTCAATAACAGTTACAGATCTAGTGGAGAGATTAGCACATTTTATCCTGTAAAAAACTATGCAGCATTATCTGCTATGCTGCACCATTACCAAATGCACAACTACTATGACAGATTCAGTGCATTGTTGGCAACCTGTTGTACTTTAATTGGTTTAAGTCTTAAGATTTGAATTTTTTTGCATTCTTGATAGCTGAGTTTGTCTTTTATCAGTTTCAGGGTAATTTTAAATATTTCTGTTTGTATTTCATCACAATTTGGGGAATTATTTTAAATATTTTTATCTTTTAATTCATGAATGACATTTATATGCTGTTCAAAAAGTTGTGATGGAAATAAATCAAGAAACAGGTGATAAGAATGTGATCTAATTGAGTTTCTACATAAAACTATTTTTAATACTGCCCTGTGAAAAGAAATGAGCATAAACTAGAATAATAATATATTGCCTCTGGTAAATATAATCTGCTCATTTTCAAATAAAATGAAATTTTTTCATTTTCTAAAATTTACCCCCTTTAATAGTAATAATTTGTACTAATGGGTGATTGGAAAATGTAAATAGTAATGTAGTATTAGTCCTATACAGTTCAAAAAGAATTTCTTGTTTATCCCTTAAAATGAAAAATTTGCATTTCTCATCTCCCAGGGGTTAAGAGGCAAATCAGTCAGTGTATATAAAATAAAATAATTTATTTATGATTACTATATTAAGGTATTAAAAATTTTGAAATGAACTTTTTAAAAATAAAAAGCTAATGTTCTGCGTGAATTTGCATAATTCACGTTTGTGACCTGCCATTTTGCCCATTGTGTGCAAAAAAGTACCTCTCAGAGGTAAATCAACCCAAGCCTTCTAACAGCTGCCATCGGATCCTCCTGGAGTTCTTGTGACCTAACAGTTTAGCCCATTGTATGCAAAAAAGTGCTGCTCAGTGGTAAAACAACCCAACATAATGAAGAATTAGTTTTATTTTCATCAACGAAACAAAACCACAGTATGTCAAGGCCATAAACAATGTATCCCTCTAGCTAAACATACTGTTCTTATACCTTCTGATCTCCAGCCATGTGTACACAATGAATTATTATTCCTGTGAGCATTGACTGAATGATTCACAGCACACACACACACACACACACTTTGTAATAGTTGTAACAATACATTACTTATTGCTTAATGCAGTGGTTCCCAACCTGTGGGCTCGGGACCCCCCAGAATCTCAGATTCAGATAAGATTATAATCTATTACATAGTGCAAGAAATTTAGATTGTTGCATATCAAGTGGCTGATTTCACAGATGCATGAAGTTTTTGATGTTTTAAGGACTGAAAATATTACCAAATGGGCACTTGTGACATGTTCAGGGCCATTGCCAGATTATATCGCGGCCCGAGGCAAACAATTAAATATCGCCCATCACAGGACCCGTGTGGCAAGCTACCCCTATGCTACACCCTATTGACAGTACTGGACATGTTACATTAAATTATGAAGCCTACTTATGATAATACAGTAGCCATTTTGCAAGTAGGTAGATTGTGTGGTAAGGGGAATGTAAGAGCTTTAAGGGAACAATAGATCAGAGTCAAATTTGTGTTATTTTCTTATACGAGTTTAAACTGGGACACAATGCTGTGGAGGCAACTTGCAACATCAGTGCAGCATTTGGGGAAGGCAGCTAGTGAATGAACAACACGACGTTGGTTTGAAAATTTTTGATCAGGCAACATCAGCCTTCAAAATAAGCCATTGGTTGACCTGAAGAGATGATTGATAATGATCAATTGAAGGCTTTAATTGAATCTGACACATAACAAAATGTACAAGACATTGCAAGCAAAATAGGCTTACATTATTCATCATTTCCCAACACCTGGAAGCTATTGGGAAAGTGAAGAAATTGAATAAATGAGTTCCGCATGAATTAATGGACACTCATAAGGCACATTGATTTAAAGTGTGCACTTCCCTTCTCACATGAAACCAAAGGGATCCGTTTTTTTGTAGAGTTGTAACATGTGATGAAATATATGAATTTGTGATGAAAAATGTGTATGACAATCGTCAACATTCTGCTCAATGGCTGGACATAGTGAAACCACCCAAACACATGCCCAAGCCTAATCTTCACCTAAAGAAGGTTATGGTGACCATTTGGTGATCTGCCGCCAGTGTTATCCATTATTCATTCCTAAAACTGGGTGAAATAATAAATGCAGAAAAATATTGTGCAGAACTCCAAAAAATTGCATGACAAATTATGTAAGAAGAACATCTTGCATTAGTCAGTAGACATGGCATCCTACTGCTCCATGATAAATGCTTGATCTCATATCTCACAAATAATGGTCTGCAAACTCCATCAGTTACATTAGGAGACTCTTGCTCACCTAGTGTATTTACCAGACCTATTGTTAACTGACTACTACTTCTTCAGGCATCTCCACCACTTCTTAGTGGTGAAAACATTCAGCAATGAGACAGCAGTTAAAAATGGCTTCAAAGAATTCATTGCTTCCAAGAACTCAGATTTTTTACCAACATCATAAATACACTTGTTTCACAATGGCAGAAGTGTATTGAACCTATTGGTGCATATTTTGATTATGTAAGTTATTTTTAATGAAGTTATAGCTGAAATAATAGAATTTCTCAGATACACCTGGTAGTGATTTGTTAGATAAATATAGAGGAAAAATTGTCATTAGCTGGGTGGGATCTGAACCCACAACCTGATAACATATCAGGTGCTCTAACCACTGAGCTACTGGCTGCCGAACAATCATCCTCTATTAATGGCATTAAGCTTTATACCATAGAATAATCATTGGAAATGTTGACTGTAATTAAGAATCTGGTCCAGATCGCACCTTCCAGTTTAGTGCACACAGCCAGCCACATCAAGCACCAAATGTCATGGTATTATATTTATTTTTTAAGCCAACATGTTGAGAATCAAGCGTAAGCATGTTGTTGAAATAAGAGAATTTCTCAGATACACCTGGTAGTGATTTGTTAGATAAATATAGAGGAAAAATTGTCATTAGCCGGGTGGGATCTGAATCCATGACCTCATGGTAACATATCAGGTGCTCTAACCACTGAGCTACCAGCTGCTGAACAATCATCCTCAATTAGTGGCTCAGGTGGGTCAGCATTGAGATTTATCTCTGCAAAATTCTCTGCCGTGCCCATGGTCAGTAGGGGACACCGATGGGCTTGGAAAGGCCACCGTCTGTCGGTTGGGACGTTAATCCGTGGCCCCATGTGTGAAAGAGCCATACCCTGTGCATGTTAAAGAACACGCTGGATGACCTTGACGGGAGGCTACCATCTGTCTCCCAACAGCTGTTCCAGTGGGTTCCCTCCCCCAACCTTCTCTGAGCCTTCGGGGTCCTTGTGACCTGTCCATTTAGCCCATGGTGTGCAAAAAAGTGCCGCTCAGAGGTAAAACAACCCAACTCAATTAGTGGCTTTAAACTTTATACCATAGAATAGTCATTGGAAATGTAGTTGACAGTGGTTATAACACCTGACATGTTATCAGGAGATCGTGGGTTCAGATCCCACCTGTCTAATAATAATTTTTCCTCTATTTTTATCTCTATTATACAAATTTTATCTCTTTATACAAAGCTTATATCTAAAGTTATAGCTGTTGAATGTTTCACTAACAATTCAGCCATTTCATTTGCAACAACCTAATATATAGAACAAACAGGAATACATAGAAGAAATACAAAACATACAAACAAACAAAATACACACACACATATATATCATCTTCCTCCTCCTCAAGCAGCTATGGGCTACGAAGGCCCAACTAAATTGTACAATTTAATTCTCCAAGCATATCTGTCCTGAGCTACATCTGCTGCATATGGCCACTGCACACCAATTCTAACAAGGTCCTGTTTGATATTGTCTACCTGCCACATCCTAGGTCTCCCTCTCTTTCTGAGGCCTTAATGCATACTGTTCATAACATATTCACTAATCTATAATTATTCATACAGGCAACAAGACCAAGCCAACGGAGTCTCTCTCTACACAATATGCTGCTTAAAGGAGGATGCTGACTCCTTTGCCTAACCTCATCATTACTTATAAAGTTATAAGATGAACAATCTAATGCCAAAGATACTGCATAAGCACCTGGAATAAAAAGCATAGAGTTTCCCATTATCTTGTTTGCAAAGCTTCCAAGTTTCACTACCATAACTGACCCTAGAAAGAACAAAGCTATTATATATCTAATTTTAGTCTTTAGGTGTATACACCTATTTCTCTACACTCTCCATAGGTTCTTAAAAGTCCCAGTAGCAATCCCTATTCATCTGTTAATCTCATGACACACATCACCAGTATCTGTTACGTAGCTCCCAAGATAATTAAACTGTGACACTTGCTCAAAACTGCAACCATTCAGATTAACTGAATCACAGCCTACCTGACCAATTTTCATCACTTTAGTTTTCTCTCTATTTATCACCAAACCTATATTACTACCAGTCTCATCAACAGCTCGAATGAAAGAGTTCATCTCATCAACATCATTTGCCAAAAGGACTAAATCATCAGCATAATCTAAATGAGAAATTTTCGTATCTCCAGACCATTTAAGGACAAAATCTTTCCCTTGCAGTGAATTTCACATAACATAATCAATAGCCAAACTAAAGAGAAAAGGTGACAAAATACACCCTTGTCGAACACAGAAGCAATGCTAAACCAATTTCTACAAGCCTTACAAACTCTCACAGGTGACTCAGTGTTGTTATAGAGAGCTTTCATTATGTTAACTAACTTGTCTGGTATGCCATAAGATCTCACAATGAACCACAAATTATGACGGTCAACAGAGTCGAAAGCCTTTTTGAAATCAACAAAGCTAGCAACCAAAGTTTTCTGAAACTCCAAACATTTCTCAAGAATCTGCCTAAGTGAAAATATCTGATCCACACTTCCCCTACCACTTCTGAATCCATATTGCTCATCATGCAATTGACTATCAACCAGATTCTTAATTCTATTAAGCATAATCATGCAAAGAACTTTACCTGGAACAGAGAGTAGGCTGATACCCCATAGTTATCACAAGAACTGCAATCACCTTTTTAAAAAATAGGGTTAATAATAGCTCTAATAGGGTAAAATCCTTATGAACCATGCCTTTATCATAAAAAATATTCAAAATTTCAGTCATTCATGAGGTAACCAAAACATTCTCAGCTCTAAGCATCTCCATAGTAATTTCATCTACCCTTGGAGATTTATGTAATAATTTAAGTTTAGAAATAACTAAAATAATTTGAGACTGTATTATAGGGCCAACATTAAAGGCAGTAATGCATCTATCATTATTACAAACAATGGGAGTAGAACTAACTACATCGTTCAGAACAGTGGTTCCCAACCCATGGGTCGTGAAGGATTTTCTGTGGGGTCACCGGGCAGTGGTGAGCTATGAAAATTTTGAAAAGGGAAAACAAAAAAATCACGAAACAACAAAAAATTACTCCCCTTTGTTTCTACATATCTCTGTGAGAGTGGATTTTCAATGCTTCTTCAATTGGAAACCAAAACAAGAAACAGAATAAATGTAGAGAATGACATGAGGTTGGCATTAACGAAAAAACGCGAATTTTTAAGCTTGTTAATGAGTTACAATTTCAATCATCGCATTAAATATGATGTAAGTTAACATTATTTTGAATTATATTATACTGAAAAATCTATTTTCGATGTGTTTTCATTTACCCTATTAAAAAGGCTATTTTTAATGTATTGGGGTTGCAGGTCACTTTGCCTCTATAAAATGGGTCACAACTCGAAAAAGGTTGGGAACCACTGGTTTATAACAACACTGAAATGCTCAGCCCACTATCATGACAGAACACTCACCTTCTATAATCTTATTTATCCTTCAATCCCTGTATACCTGTCAGTTTTCTACCACACAAAACATTAACTATCTAATACAGCTCTCTGCTGTTGTGCTATCCAATTACTTCCTTGGCTTTGGCAGCCAAGCTATCAAGCCAAAGATTCTTATCAACAGTTAACTGATCCTTGACATGTTTATTAAGCTTTCTGTAATGCTTTCTATTAGGACCAGTAGGGTATTGATTAAGGACTTTCCTGCAACTCTTTCTTTCTGAAATAAGCTCAAGTGCCTTATCACTCAAATAATTCTTCCTCCTCTGCTCCTTTTTTTCCTAAAAGAGTACTGTTAGTTTTCAAAAAAGCCTGTTTAAAATGGTTCCATTCTTCCTCAATTTCAGTAGTAAGAAAACCATGACTGTCATAAAGACTAAGTAACCTATCATGGTAAGCTTTAGCTATAACTGATTCTTTCAGAGCTTCAGAATTAAAGATAAATTTTTTAACCTTAGCACAACACTTCTTAAGTTTAAGTTGCAAGATACATTTAACAAGCTCATATTCTTATACAGCCCATCTGGTGAAACCCAAGTGTACTTATGTATGTTGTGGTGTTTGTAATAAGTGTTAGTTATTCTCAAACCATTAAGTTTGCTTATTTGTAGTTATCATTGATACTATTAAGTTTGCTTATTTGTTTATCACTGATAACATTAAGTTTGCCATTTAAGTTTACAAAGATACCATTAAGTTTGCTTATCTGACATTGCCCATTGCAGTTACCAATACCAAAAGGTCCTATCACCCTTCCCCAACGGTCAGAGTCAGTATCAACTTTGGCATTGAAGTCACCTAGATATATTTGGCATTGAAGTCACCTATAATATCTCCTTTCTTGACAGAATTTAAAATATCCTGAAATTGTCTGTAAAACCTATCCTTCTCACCCTCATCAGCATTCTCAGTGGGGGCATAACAGCAGATAACATTCAACTCTTTAATGCTTGTCTGAAATTTTGCTGTAAGAAACCTTTCATTAATACACTCATACCTGTCAGTATCATTAGCGATACTGACAGGTATGAGTGTATTAGCATATGAGTGTATTAGAAGAGCATCATTAGCGTGTCTGCTGAGAAGCAGACCTACGCCTTGGAGATGCTTATTATCTTTCCTCCCTGAAAAGAGAAATTTAAGATTATTTTTAAGAATCTGACCTTCATCTGTCCATCTGGTCTCTTGCAAGCCGAGAATATCTAAATTATAACGGTGGAATTCTTGTGTGAGGATATCAAGAGAATAATCTCTATGCAGATTCCTCACATTCCAACTACCTGTCAAGAGAAAAATGGTTAGTGAAATGTTTAAAGAAACTATGTTTATTGAGAGAGGGAATGCTGATAATATCAAACAGCCACCTAATCTCAGGCATGGGGCAAAGACCTGTTCCCCCACTACCTAAAGGCTGAAGCCATCGACACTGTAAATCTTCCTCCAATGTAGAATTTGACGATGCCCCTAGAAGCAAGAGTTCAGGTGCCTGCAATGACTTCTGCTCAGAATTATCCACCAGCTGATAAAACATATCCTGTGAATCTATGCACATGGGGCTGTCAACCCACAAACAAACAG
The DNA here is from genome assembly GCA_038380435.1 of Ryuthela nishihirai. Lineage (NCBI taxonomy): Eukaryota > Metazoa > Arthropoda > Arachnida > Araneae > Heptathelidae > Ryuthela > Ryuthela nishihirai. The sequence continues at coordinate 81,024,954 of JAWZYU010000001.1, forward strand.
AAAACACAGTGGAAGATTCTCCCTCCACAGAAGCCCATCAGTGCAGCAAAATCAGGATCCATAATCAAGCTCAGAGCCTTAATCCAGTCCAGTAAGTTTATAAGGTCAGCACTAAGACCCTGTGTGGTTGACCACTCCTCAACAGGGTAGGAAAAAAGTAGCCATAGTAGCCCAGATCAAGTGGTTAAGAAATGCATCATTTGCATTTCTTAACCACTTTGGAACTTTTATTTCAATTAGTTACAATTTCAAATCAAGCACTTGATCACTTGTTTCAATATACAACAAAGGCAAAAGATCCACATATATGATTCTTGATGCACACTATTGCAATTTTTGCAGATTAATAAATTATTATTTCACCTATGATAATATTACTTCACTAGAATGAAACTTACAACCATCATAAGCACTTTGCTACTAAAAGATTTTATTAAACTACTTCAATACTTTCAAAATTTTATTCAAAATATAGAGCAATACTCACATGCAAGTTTGTTAGTTTTCTGTAATATTAAAAGTAATTAACAGAAATAGTATATTTACCATAATTGCATAGCTGTATCAAGTTTTATTGCTTTTGGCTGGAATTATGTCAATTCAGTATGGCAACACTGTCTGTCATATGATGATCACAAGCTGCGATTGGTTATTAATGACATAAGAATATCTGGATCATTGAATTTCTCCGCTCAACTGTTTAGATTCATATTACAAAATAGCCAATTAATAACATCAGATAAAAATACAGAAAGTTATAACCCATTTTTGGGACTTAGGAAGTCCTTGTTGTGAGGATCTCTATTTTAGTTCAGGTAATGATGGGAGAATGGTCTACAGAAAAAGTTAGACTTTGTAGGGGCTCAACAAAAAGAATGGGACTTCATAGGAAGTCCACAAAAAGAATGAGACTTTATAGATGGTATGTGGTACTGAAAAGGTTAGGAACCTAGTAGCTTAAAGTATGGTTCGGAAAGTCATTTCTGGAAAATCTTGGGCCATGCTATTTTGAATAGAATTTCCTACAATCTCTCCCTTTTTTCTGCATAAATATAGTTTTACGATATTATTATCCAAATACTGTTCTATTGTTTGTGCTAATAAAACTTGTGTTTGTTTGGCTGTAAATAAGGAAAGGAAAAACATATCTGTACCTTTTGATTAGACCAGAAAGACAGAAAAAATTAGTCAATTTGAAAGATTCCATTGATTTTTTTTTTCCATTGTTCTGTTCTTTATGAGAATTTTAAAATATCTTGGTAAAATATCTCTGGCTCATAAATATACTCAAGTGCTATTTAGATGCAAATAGCTTCATTTTATATCAGTGGATAGCTAAGATCTAGCTCTGTAGTTTGAAAATATAAAATAAAAATCTTATTTGTAGAAAGTTAAGACAAGATAAAGATCTAAAAATAAAATTTATTTAATTATTGTTTTTCAATGTATAAGAAAGAGCCAAAACATTATGACCACCTGCCTAATATGATTTTGGTCCTCCACGTGCTGCCAAAACAGCTCTTTCCCGATGTGGTATGGACGCTACAAGATTTATAAAGGTGTCTTGTGGTATCTGGTTACCAGCAGATCTTTTAACTCTTATAAGTTATGTGGTTGAGCTGCTGCAGATCGAATATGCTGTTCCAACACAAACCACAGATGCTCGATTGGATTGATGTCTGGGGAATTTGGAGGTAGGACAATAAGTGGAAGTCTTCTGTTAATCTTGCTGAAAGAAGGCACTACAATGGATATACCGTTGCCATGAAAGGATGTACCTGGTCTGCAATGATGTTTAGGTAGATGATAGATATCATAGTTTCCAGCATTTGAATGACTGGACCCAGGGTTTCCCAGTAGAACATTGCCCAAAACATTCTACTTCCTCCACTAGCTTGTTTTTGTCCCATGGTGCATCCTGGTGCCAACACTCCCCCAGGTAAATGACACACACGTACTCGGCTGTCCACAAGGTTCAACAGGAAACAAGATTCATCAGACCAGACAGCCTTCTTCCTATCATGCAAGATCTGTTGGCTCGTACCATACGGGATAGCCTTTGTTCACCTATAACATCGATGAGCCGTGGCCAACCCACACCTTGCCAGCGATTCGTGATTTTTCCCTCCTCGAACCACTTTTCGAAGGTACCATGACTGACCATGAGCACCCCACAAGCTTTGCCTTCTTAAAAATGCTCTGATCCAGTCATCTGGCCATTACAATTTGGCCTTTGTCAAACTCACTCAAGTCCGCTGTCTTTCCCACCTGAAGAACATGAATAACGCTGATTAACAGAGCTGAGTATCAGGTGTTATTTATACTGTTTCATGACTGTCACTTATGCCATCGTTTACCTGCAGTTGCTTCGATTTGCATAAAGACTAGCTGGTCATAATGTTTGGCTCTTCGGTGTATATTATATAGTATTTAGGGGTCTGGAAGGTTGGAATTAATACAAATAGTGGGAATCATAAAGATTTATATCAGAAATAAATTGTAAAATATTAATTATTAAAAAAAGGATATGTTTTAAAAAAAGTTGCATCAATTTTTCACGAAATTTTTAGGAGAAAATGCTGGAAATTGTGGCTTTTAAAGCTTTTTAAATACTAAATATTTCTAAATATCAATATTTGGATAAATTTCTTCAGTAAGTTTTTGATAAAATTCTCATTTTAGAAATTTGAATTTGACTTTCCGTTAATGTAACATTAGGCTACTTCTATTTCATTGGCAATTATGTAAAGTTTACTACAATTCACTAGATTACCAATTCACTAGATTACCAAAAAAAAAAAGAAAAAAAATTAAAAAATTTAATTGGTAATCTAGTGAAAATCTAGAAAAAATTAAACAAATTATTATTTGTTTTAATAATAATTTGTTTAATTATTATTAAAACAAATAATAATTAAAAGTATTAATTTGTCCTATGTGATATACATGGTCGCCAGTTTTAACAATGTCTTTTTTTTTTCATATGTTTTTACAGCAATAATTAGTAGTTAACTTTTAGGATATTAAACCTAGTTCCATCTGTAATTATGTTTTTTTTTTTTATATCTTAGACATCTACGGAAAGTAAAATCTGTACTATCAAGACAGTACTCAAAACAACCTGTTGATACAGATCATACAGTAACATCAGATTCTATGGATGATTATGAGAAAGCCCTTAAGAAACTTAATATCATGACTCCAATTTTGAAAGCATTTAAATTTGAATTGTTTATTACTGCTCTGCTTAAGCTTATAGCCAGCTTAGTGATATTCATAAATCCTCAACTACTTGAGTAAGTAACATGTTGTTTATGTATTGCATTTTTATCATTATAATAATACTAATATTATTAGACACATTATATTAATAATTCATGTTCTGTTAGCTTCATCACTTAAAAATCATTTGTTGAAATTTATCTTTTTTTTCTGTTGGCCAACCCAAACTGTAATATAAATATTTAGCATAAAAGGCAGCTTCTGATGCAAATTAAATTGGAATATTTTTCATAAAATAAATATTTTGAAGTTGTAAGATGTGATATATGTTTATTCAATATATAAGCTATCTAATATGTGAAAAGTGCAAAGGTAAAGGCTTATTTGATGGAGAAGTCCAAAATGTAATGACTTTTGCACTGTGCTTAGTTATTAAGGCTAGGGAAATCCATTCACGGACATCAAGTAAGTGTTTGAGCATGGCATGTTAATTTCAACATTAAGAAAGTTTTCAACAGTAAAATATTTCCTGGAGAAAAGCAACTATTTTCTTTGAATATGATATCATTAATTTTGCTCCATACTCTTAGCCAATTCTATTAGTTTTTAATTGATTAATGTTACATAGTGCATCCAGGGCCAGCTATGGGGAACTGGCTGATTGTTCAGTTGCCCAGGGCACAAAACCCTTGAACAAATGCAAAAAAAAAAAGTTTTGTTTATTTTTTTCTGTTGTAACTTGATGTTAATTGTATTAAAAACAATAACTGTAATCTTATAAAATGTTTTAAGTTTCTGATAATCTCAAGATTATTCTGACATTTAAGAGGTTTTGTTACTTTGTAGAGGCTGACACTTCTTATGCAGTGGTATAAAATATCCAATTTCAGTTTCGGAATCATATAGGTGGTTTTCTCACATCTACAACAATATAATGTATATTGTACTCTGATAGAGGTGATCTGAACAAGTAACATCTGGTAAGAATATATGCATATTTCATAAAAATTTAAAATTCTCTGTCAGTTTAAAAGCCCATCTTGAACTTTTCAAAAGATTTGTGGACATCATAGTTTAGTAGTTAGAAAAGCTGGAATTAATGTAATTTTTTTCCTATTTTATGTTGTATTCAGTATGAATACAACATAAAATGCTGTTACTGATTAAAATAAATAGGCATTAGTGGCACTAGTAATGGTAAAGGTGCTGAAAGTAAGCTTCACCCGAGGTACTGTTTTACCTTGAGCTGACTATTAAAATGCACCCCTATTAAAATCAATGATTTATTTTTTAAGGCAGATAAAATCAGGAAACATTTTTTGCCTCTTCCCCCACATTAATATATGCCTTTGCTCTGTCTTGTAGTAGAACTGCTAGCTCATCAGATTTTTCCAAATTTCTTCCCACCTGTAAATAATTATATTGCATTGCAGTGTAGAGTATTTTTATGATGCAAATATTTTACTCAAAATAATTCAGTATTTTTTTTATTCATTGATTTAATATGAAGTGAGAAATGCATTACTACGGCAGTTTTATGTACTTAATGATTTTAAAATATTTGTATATTTGTATTAAACAATATAGGGATTTTAAAATGAGTTTACACCTGCTGCTCATAAAACTCTTTTGCATGTTAGAACAACTGTGCTATATAAGTTTCTAAAACAATATAAATTTTTGTGGTCACTCTGATATGACTAGAAACTACACGAATTAGAGATATTCCAACTTTTCTAACTACTAAACTATGATGTCCACAAATCTTTTGAAGTTCAAGATGGACTTTTAAACTGACAGAGATGATGATTTTATGAAATATGCATATATATATACTTACCAGATGTTACTTGTTCAGATCACCTCTATCAGAGTACAATAGACATAATATTGTTCTAGATGTGAGAAAACCACCTATATGATTCCGAAACTGAAATTGGATTTTTTATACCACTGCATAGGAAGTGTCAGCCTCTACAAAGTAACAAAACCTCCTAAATGTCAGAATAATCTTGAGATTATCAGAAACTTAAAACCTTCTGCATGCAAGGCAAATCTCTGTTACCACACCAATGGGCTTTCAAAGGCTATTATCAATCGAATGGGACATTAAATTGCGATTCTGTGTGTGTGGAAGAACCATACCCTGTGTACTTTAATGAACACACTGGATGTCTCATCATGACGCCTATGGAGTGCGTCTTGACGGGAGGCTGCCATCTGTCTTTTTACAGCCATCCAGGGAGTCCTCCCCCCAACTTTGTGACCTGGTCATTTAGCCCATTGTGTGAAAAAAAAGTGCTGCTCAGAGATAAAACAACCCAACCCTCATACCACTTTTTGCTTTTACTGTGTTTTTTTTTGAACATAGGAAAATTTTCCATTACAACAACAATATGTTACAGACAAGAAACTCTCAGTTGTGAAGCCAGGATGCTAATCAAAAATAAGCAAGCATGAAAATAATCACACCATCCACCTTTTGGCCTCAAACCCCTCCCCCTGCAAATGCACATAACACCTGACCACATACTGGTTGAAAGCACCAATGCCTTGACTGGTGGAGCAACTGTGGGGTTCCCAATTGAGGTCCAGGAGGCAGATGGTGACTAAGTTTCTTGATAAACTTTAAGATTAGAGTTAACACTGTATGTAAAATCAGATATTTCCTAAAGTGGGGGTGTTAATATCAAGAGATCAGCTTTCATTAAGAACTAATTATCAAATATTGCTGAGGAGCCCCAGCATAAAGATCTAGTTACTTCTTACACACTATCTATAAGAAAACTAATACTTTTGCACTTATTCAAAAGTAGATACTTATAGTAATAATATGCATTGCAGTTGAAATGGCCTATTGTTTCAGATGCTAAGAACACTTGAAGAATCAGTCTGACAAGAAGACAATCAATAAGCTGTAACTCAGTCATTGTAGTAGTCATTGTAAAACAGTTTTTTGCTTGCATCTTGTAAGTTTCTTGTTTGTAATGTAAACAGGGCTGAAAATGTTTCCATTAATCTTAGGAGCGAGTAGATTTTAGGTATCAGCTATTGAAGAAATGATAATATAGCAGATTTTAGTGACAGTGTGAAATTTTTAGTCATCAGCGAAACCTGGGTTTCTTTTACCCTGGGTATAACATAATTAAGTCATAACTGCTGAATACTCCATATAAGGAAGATCATTTTGTAGTCATGCTGCACAGCGGCTGGGGGCAGAGGTGATTCAATTGGTAGCAGTGCTAAGCTCGTAATCTGCAATTCCCAGGTTCACCCTACATTTGGTCAGTAGGGGACACCAATGAGCTTGCAAAGGCAGCCATCCATTGGATGGGACGTTAAGCCATGTCCCTGTATGTAGGAGAACCATACTCTGTGCATGTTAAATAACACACTGGATAGCCTTGATGGAAGGTTACCATATGTCTCCTAGCTGCTGTCTAGTGGGTCCCCTCCCCCAACCTTCTCTGAGCCCTTAGATCTTTGTGTGACCTGGCCATTTAGCCCATTGCATGCAAAAAAGTGCCTTTCAGAGGTAAAACAACAACAGTACAGTGACTGACTTTTAAGAAGAGGATTGTTAGAAAGTTCCTATGTTGGTAAGGGAAGCAAGAATTTTGAAGTGCTCTGGGCATCCATATTAGACACTTATGCAACGATTTTCATGAAATTAGTCATTTTTTCATTGTCAGTCACATTTTCAGTGGGACAGGCGTTTAACTCTGTCAGTAGTGTACCAGCTCGTAACCTGATTTTCCCAAGTTTGAATTCGTACTGTGTTGATATTTTCTCTGTCTAACCTATGCTCTACCCTCAACAAGAAAGGGAACCACAGACTTGGAAAAACTGTTGTTACTGGGAGGCACATCAAAGATTATGCTTAATGGGCCTTGACAGTAGGTCTTCACCTCTTTTAACAACTGTTCAATGGAACACCTTCCATATCCAGCTTTGAGCTCTTGGGATCCTTGTTACCTGGCCATTAATCTCAGTGTGTGTGCTCAAAAGCCAAAAGTGTGCTCAGTTTTGAAAAAAAAAAAAAGCTCAACAATTTTAATTATTTGGCCAGCTGGCTTCTGGTAAAAGATTAGGCATATCAAGTTGACAATATAAATGTAGCCAGAGCAGCTTGTATCATTGAGGCTACAACAGAGGTTTGGGAACCACTGCTGTAGATGAATTGTATGTAGATATAAATTTCGCTATGTAATAAATCATTGCAAATTAATGTTGGGATTGATGAGGTATGAGTTTATGTTAGTTTATATGCACTCCATATCCTAGCATATGCAAATATGTTTTGACACACACACACAACATGATTAAATCCAATGACAACACAATCATTATTTACAGTGGTAAAAGCCACCATTTTGATTGGCATCTTCACTTGCTTGGTAATCATTTAGCAAATCATATTCGTACTCTTCCAAAAGGATCCATTCTTACAGGTGTTTGTAAAGAGGAATTATTTTCATTTTATCAAAGGAAATAAAACTGCTTTTGGAATAAAATTGTTAATAAATTTCTAACTAACTTTTTCATAAATTTCTAATAGTCTAACAATTTTTGATCATGAAAGCATTTGTGCCAACAAAGGGAATATTTACTGCATAAAGATGACATTCTTCATTGATGCCACATGCAGAAAGTAAAATCGTTTTTTTTTTGTTAAAGCTGAATATAGTTGCATCTGATTACATACTGTTCTGTACAGAAACATAGCGATGTGACTTTCAAAATTTGGTAAATTGAATTATGAACATTTTTATCTGTATTCATATTGTGTTACAATGTTTAATATCATATTTTTTAACTTTTTTTGGTAGTGACTTTGTTTCTCAGAAACATTTCTCATATAGTTGTGTAAGCCTTTGTGTGTCCAAGCTGGGTTTACCATTTTCATCTTTCTGATTCTAGTGGGACATACTATAGTGCAAGATTGTCATTTTTTTTTTCAAACTTTAATATAATTTTTTACCTGTTGATTCCATTTGAAAAAAATGTTGATAAATCTTAAATATAATATAATCCATTTCTGCTTATAGTGATTGACTTACATGACTGAGTTGCCATGAATAGCACTAATGGCAAATTACCTTCCCAGTGGGGGCGGGGGTGGCTCGGTCTGTAGCGCGTCAGGCTCATAATCTGTAGTTCCGGGGTTTGAGTCCCAGCTGGGTCAGCATTGAGATTTATCTCCGCAAAATTCCCCACCCTGCCCACGGTCAGTAGGGGACACCGATGGGCTTGGAAAGACTGCCGTCCATTGGATGGGATGTTAAGCTGTAGCCCCATGTGTGGGAGAGCCATACCCTGTGCACGTTAAAGAACACACTGGATGGCCTTGACAGGAGGCTACCCTTTGTCTTCCAACAGCTGTTCCAGTGGGGTTCCCTCCCCAAACCTTCTCTGAGCCTTCAGGGTCCTTGTGATCTGGCCATTTAGCCCATGGTGTGCAAAAAAGTGCAACTCAGAGGTAAAACAACCCAACCCTTCCCAGTGTTTTTCTTTATTTTCTCAGTTTTTCCCTTGCTGTCCATGGGCAGGCACCACATTGCTTCAGTTTGAGCTCAGTCTCAAAATTGAGTATGATTGCTCAACTATGATTGTAGTACTTTAGGCTTAAGTACAAAAATCACACCCAGTGACTTACAGGATAGATTATTGTTTCCCTGCATTCCACCTGGAGTGTGAAGGTACTCCTCTTAAATTTTCTTCCTCTCCTAGTCAGTTCAAATATTGTCTCAGCCATTCTCAAAGGGTTAAGACTTTCTACCAATAGATTATTTTTGTACAATGGTGAAATAGTGCTTAATAATTATTAAAATGTAAAATTCTTATAATTCATAACCAGTTTTATTGTGAGAAGTCTAGAGAGTTTTGAATTATTATTCATGTTGATTTTAATGTTATTTCATTTTAATATTCAATTTTCTAATATATGTATATAATGTGATCAATAATGTATTTTGTTAAGAGAGTAATATAGCATATTTCTGCTGTTTCCATTTTATTGACTGTTAAATGTTAATTAAGAATGACAAAAAAAAGAAAAATGTCTTGTAAAATGACAAAGATAAACTTTTTTATTTCAGTTTGCTCATAGCTTTCGTTGGAAGTGATGAACCTTACTGGAAAGGCCTTATTTATGCTGCTGCAATGTTTTTTTCAGCAATGTTGGAATCGTTTTTTAACAGTCAGTATGAATATAGGATATATTGCATTGCCATGCGAATACGTTCTTCTATAACTTCTGTTGTGTACAGGAAGGTAAGTAGTGCTAATTTATTATATAATGCACTATTTTTTTTTAAGTTCATCCATCATTGCAATGATAAATGATGTGATAGGGCAAATTTGTAAGAGCAAGAGAAGAGTAAAGCTTTTATGAAACAAAACGATATTAAGATGCTCAATCTTCATTTTAAGCAAAAGTTTATTTTTACCCTACACCTGAAAGTTAGTAAACATTGTGTGCAGAATTGTAATATTGTGATTAGGTACTTAATATAAATTCACTCTTGTTCAGTCTGAGGTGGTATAGTCTGGCCACTCATGGGTTTAGAATATAGGAAAGACAGGAAAACTTGATTTCCTTTATAGAAAATTCTATTCACCAGACCTTCCTCTCAGATGAAGTAATACTCTAGCTCAAGGATTTACTACCTTTTGCAAGTAAGCCTTTTTTTTTTATTGAATGTGCAGTATTTGAAAATTACATGTGAAATAATGAAAATTGTGAAGTGGACACTGCTAACTAAAAATGAGAATGACATATACCATTGAAAATGATTATATCTGCCTAACCCATAAAAAAGCCTTGATTTTATATATTATTTTGTTATCCAAATATTAATCAAAAGTAAAAAAAAAACAGTGTTCAATAAATAAAAAAAGGACGTGATGCTTCACCACAACTGTGATAAATGTTTGGATACTGTTGGCATGATGAGAAGATATTGATCAGGAGATCAGCTATTGGTAAGTTAGTTGTTCTATTCATGAACTTTTGTTGTATTGCACTTTTTTATTCTGGAGCATTGAATAATTAATTTTAATAATTAAAATCTGTAGATCACAGTAGATTTTATTTTCTAGAAATAAGGAAGTATTTTCTAGAATCCTTACTATAAAAAAAACTGCAAACTCTCAATGGGCCTATATTTGAACTTATAGTAGATATTTTTATTTTCTGAAAAAAGTTGACACAAGCAAGTTGATAATATATCTGTAAGATCCACTCTAGTAAACATTATGCCACCATTTAATAAATGAAGGTTATTCTGAAATGTAGGAAAAAATATACAAAAATGTTCTTTTTTTAGATGTTATATTTTCATCTTTTAGTTTTTTTAAGAGTTAAATTCTTATTCAATTTTATTATGTCAAAATAAATTCTTTTTTGTTCACAAATTTTCATACAGAGAACAGTGACATGGGAAATAAAAATATCCAGTTGGAATCTCATGCTACATACAAATAGATTTTAGCATAAGGAAGGTTAAGAATGATATTTAATATATTCACTATAATGTTGTATTTTTCAATAAGATTACATACAAAATCCTCATGCAGCCATCGGCTATGGAGGTCCAATCAAACTGTAATTTTCCTCTCCAGACGTGTCTGTTCTGAGCTACAGCTGCTGCTGCATTTAGCCATTGTAGATCAATTCTAGCAAGATTCTGTTTGACGTTGTCTGCCCTTCACTTCCTAGGTCTCTCCCTTTTTCTGAAACCCTTAGGCACACTGTTCATAACCCTATTTGCTAATCTATAATTATCCATATGGGCAACATGGCCAAACCAGTGGAGTCTTTCTTTGAATAATATGCTGCTCAAAGGAGGTTGCTGACTCCTTTGCATAACCTCATAATTACTTACAAAGTTGAACCACCTAATGCCCAAGGTACTGCATAAGCATCTAGAATCAAAAGCATCAAGTTTCTTGTTATCTTGTTTACAAAGTATCCATGTTTTGCTACCATAACTAACCTTAAAAAAGAACCAAACTATTATACAGTCTAATTTTAGTCTTTAGGTGTATACATCTATTTCTCTACACTCTCCATAGATTCTTAACAGCCAGGCAGCAATCCCTATTTGTCTGTTAATCTCATGCTGCATATCACCAGTACCTCTTACATACAGGTAACCCCCATTTATCGCGACCCCGGCGAGTGCGGATTCGTTATATTGCGATCTTTTTTTTTGTCTCGCCACTTGTGTGGTTTTGAAACATGCGAGGAAAAGTCAAAATCAAAATGAATGGTTGCACGTGTGTGCTAACTTTCTTTCTCGCTCAATCACATCATACACGTGTACATAACATAAAGTTACGAGCGTGGGTGAGACAAAAAGAACGATGCCGGTGCCTGGTAGGGTTGAGCCAGTGCATCATTTGGGTCTATCCTTCAGTGCAATCTTAGCTGCAGTGTCAAACGCACGCTAATTAAATTGACTACATATTTTTTTCTCCCTTCATAATTTTTAAAATGTCAAAAAGATTATGTGAAAAATCGGTTAAGAAAATTCGCAATGCAGTGACTTTAGAAAAGAAACTAAAAATTATAGAAAGGATAGAAAGTGGTGGTAAATTTACAGTTGTAGGAAGGGAATTCAAATTGCCTGAGTCTACAGTGCGATCAATTGTGCAACAAAAAGACAAAATTGAAAAGTCTGGCGAAAGTGTTACTCCAATTACAGCGACGCAAGTTTCACGAACCAGAAGTGTTTTGATGACAGAAATCGAAAATTTATTAAGCAAACGGATAGAGGACCTAAATCAACACCACATGCCTGTGAGTACCCAAATCATAATGAATAAATCACAGTCTTTGGGATCATTTAAAATTTCAACATGGGGGAGAAGAAGTTTTTAAAGCAAGCAAAGGTTGGTTTGATCGGTTTAGAAAACGATCAAACTTGCATAGCCTTAAAATGATTGACGAATCGCCTAGTGCAGACGTAGAATCAGCTGAAAAATATCCAATGGAGTTCCGTGAAATTGTGGAAAGGGGAAATTATCCACCAAATTTAATTTTTAATGTAGATGAGACGGGACTCTATTGGAAACGAATGCCAACACGTACGTTTATTTCCATAGAGGAAAAGACTGCTTCTGGATTTAAAGCAGCCAAGGATCATCTAACTCTTCTTCTCGGCGGAAATGCACCCGGAGAATTAAAATTGAAAACATTGTTGATTTATCAATCAGAAACTCCTCATGCCATGAAAGGTTATTCTGAAAACAATTTACCAGTTTTTTGGCGAAGTAACCCTAAGGCTTGGATGACACAAAATTTATTTATGGACTGGTTTAAAACTTGTTTCTGCCCAGCAATAAAAAAATATTGCGAGGATATTGGAGTTGAACCTCGAGCTCTTTTGGTGTTGGACAATGCGCCGGGACATCCTGTGGAACTTGAGACTCTGTGCACTGATTTTCCTGTTGAACTGGTATTATTACCTCCGAATACCACTTCCATCTTACAGCCTATGGATCAAGGCGAAATAGCAGCATTCAAAGCCTATTATTTAAGAAAAACAATGCGCCAACTCATTGAAGAAACTGATGGAGGTGGTAGAGATGCCATGTGGGTTAGGTGGAAACAATTTAATATTTATGAAAGCTATCAGAAATATCGACGAAGCGTGGAATGAAGTCACCCAGTCATGTATGAAGGGTGTTTGGAAAAGGTTGCTCAGAGAAATTGTTGAAGATCACATCAATTATGAAAATGATATTCAAAATATCATCGAAGAGATTAATCTTATAGCCACTTCCGGAGGCATCAAAGGTGTTGATGTAGATGATATTCAGACTTTGTTAGAATCACACGGCGAACCCTTAACTACTGAAGAGCTGCAGGAAATGGACTGCCATACTATGTCCCAAGAAAATGACTTCTCGGAATCTGTTCCTGTGCGAATGTTAAGTGTCAAAATCATTGAAAAGGCCCTTTCTCTTCACAATCAATGCATGGAGTTGTTAGAAGAAAACGACGAAGATTACGAGCGAGTGAGTTCTGTAAAGCATGGTTGTAACTGATTATTTGACAGTTAACGGTAAATTTTGCATAATAAATGTAGAGAGGCCAAACAAGGGAATCTAGATTCCTTTTTGCAACACGGAACAAAATGAATGAATTATGTTATGTATGACATTTTATTTGTTATTGATAATATTTAATTTATTAATAAAGTGTTTTTTCGAATTTTAAAATGATTTTTTTAAATCCCCCGTTGATCGCGAAATTTCGCTTATCACGACCATGTCCAGAACGTATCCTTCGCGATGAACGGGGGTTACCTGTAGATCCAAAAGATACCTGTTACATAGCTCCAACTGAGACACTTGCTCAAAAGTTCAGCCTTTCAAAGCAACTGAAGCACTATCTGCCTGACCAATTTTCATTACTTTAGTTTTTTCTCTGTTTATCACCAAACCTACTCTGTTACCAGTCTCATGAACAGCCCTAATAAAAGAATTCATCTCATCAACGTCATTATCCAACAGGGTCAATTCATCTGCACAATCTAAATCAGAAATTATGAAAAATCTAGACCATGTAAGACCAAAATCTTTCCCTTGCAAAGAATTTTGCATAGCATAATCAATAACCAAACAGAAAAGAAGACAATGCACCCTTGTCTAACTCTACTAGCAATGCTAAGCCAATCACTGAAAAACGTACCAACTTTCACACACAACTCAGTATTATTATAGAGAGCTTTCATTACATTAACTAACTTATCAGGTAGTCCATATAATCTAACAATCAACTACAAATTATTTTGATCAACAGAGTCAAAAACCTTTTGAAATCTATAAAGCTAGCAACCACAGGTTTCTGAAACTCTAAACATTTCTCAAGAATCTGCTAAGTGAAAATATTTGATCAATACGTCTCCTACCACTTCTGAATCCACACTGTTCATCATGCAGTTGTCCTTCAACCAAATTAATTTTAATTCTGTTAAGGATAATCATGCAAAAAACTTTATCTGGAACAGAAAGTAAACTAATTTCCCTAAATTATCACAAGAACTGCAATCATCTTTTTTTAAAAATTGGGACAATGATAGCTCTAATAAAATGCTTAGGAACAACACCTTTATCATAAAAATTTTTCAAAATTTCAGTTAGCCATGTGACAACACAAATGTTTCCAGCTCTAAGCATTGCAGTGGTAATTTCATCCACCCCTGGGAATTTATGCAGTTTTAATTTAGAGATAGCCTAAGTGACTTCAGAATGTGATATAGGGCCATCATAAAAGCCAGTAATGCATCTATCCTTATTAGAAACAATCGGAGTAGAAATAATCACATTGTTTAGAACATCTCTGAAATGCTCAGCCCACCTATCCATCACAGAATCCTCACCTTCAATCGCCTTGCCATGTTTATCCCTTCTTTCCATATAAAATATTAATAATCTGGTACAACCCCCTCTGTTATGCTGTCTAACTGCTTCCTCAGCTTTGTCAGCCAAGCAATCAAGGCAAAGATTCTTATCAGCTGCTAACTGATCCTTTACACATTTATTAAGATCATTGTAATGCCTTCTGTTAGGACTAGTAGGGTGTTGATTCATATTAATCCTGCACTTCCTTCTTTCAGAAATAAGTTCCATAGCCTTATCACTCAAATAATTTTATTTTCTCTGTTTCCTTTTACCCAAAAGGGTACTGTTGGTTTCAAGAAAACCCTGTTAAACTGAACCTATTCTTTCTCAATTTCAGCAGTAAGCAAACCACAATTGTCATAATGACTAAGTAGCCTATCATGGTATGCTTTGGCTATATCTGGATCTTTCAGTTTTGAAGGCAATATTTTTAACCTTAGCACAACATTTCTTAAGTTTTAGCTGCAAGACACTTTTGACCAGGTAATGGTCAGACCCAATTTTGGCTCCTCTGTATGATTTGGTATTCCTAACTAAACTAGCCCATTTGCTGTTAATTAAAATATAATCTATCATGTTCTTGTGCAACCCATCAGGTGAAACCCATGTATATTTATAAATGTCCTGATGTTTGTAGTATGTGTTAGTTATTCATAAACGATTAAGTTTACTTACCTGTAGGAGACGTTCCCCATTGCCACTGAAACTACCAATGCCAAAGGGACCTAAAACTCCTGCCCAAAGGTCAGAGTCAGCACCAACTTTAACATTGAAGTCACCTAGCACAAGAGAAATATCTCCTTTTTTCATAGAATTCAAAATATCCTGAAGCTGGCTGTAAAACGTATCCTTCTCGTTCTCATCAGAGTCCTCTGTGGGAGCATAACTACAGATGACATTCAAGTCTTTAATTTTTGTTTTAAATTTTGCTCTAAGAAAGCCTTCATTAATGCAGTCATATCCTAGAAGAGCATCACTGGCGTGTCTGCTGAGAAGCAAACCTACACCTTAGAAATGCTTTCCATCTTCCCTGCCTGAAAAGAGAAATTTAAAGTTATTTTAAGTATCTCACCTTTACCTATCCATCTGGTCTCTTGCAAGTCTAGAATATCTAGGTTATAACACTGAAATTCTTGTGTGAAGCACATCAAGAGAATAATATCTATATAACATCCTCATGTTTCCATGTACCTGCAGAGAGAAAATGATTAGTAAGATTTTTAAAGAAACTAGGTTTAGTGAGATAGGTAGGGCCAACAATATCAAACAGCCCCCTGATCGCAGGCATGGGACAAAGACCTGCCTCTCCTCCACTAAAGACTGAAGTCACCAATGCTGGTAGGAACTTCAGGCACCACTTTTTTAAGTGGACCTTTTCAAGAGCCATGTGGCCTGCCTGAGACACATTACTCCAGTTTAGGATTAATGATGCCCAACTAACTAAGTGAGGGTTCAGGTACCTGTAATGACCTCTGATCAGGATTATCCACCACCTGATATAAGGTATCCCATACTTCTGTTCACTTAGGGCTGGCATCTCAGAAGCAAACAGAAAACACAGTGGCAGTTCTGCCTCAACAGAGGCCCACCAGTGCAGCAATACCAGGATCCATAATCAAGGTCAAATCCATAAACCTGTCCAGTCTACTGGGTACAAATGGTCAGCACCAGGACCCTGTGAAGTTGACCACTCCTCAGCAGGGTTGAAAAAAAGGCAAAATGACCATAGATGACCAAATCAGTAGGCCACACTGAGCTGGCAGCCCTCCCCTTCCGTTCCCATATGAAAGAAATATCTCTTTTGGAAGGTACTAATGGCCTGCACCACGAGAAGGCGGGATTGGACATTAGGTACTAGACCTGGCTGGTTCTGTGCATCATCAATGGGGGTTTGTATACAGCTCTCCTTCCTGTTTATGCCTAGCTACCATTTACAGACTAATAAGATTAAATTTTCATAAAAAAAAGTTAGTAATATCTTATATGTAACATTTTTTTTTGCATTCATCTGCAAATATTTAATAATGCAAAAAAATTTAGGGGCAATTTCATGATATTAATATCATATTTTAAATTGGATAAGTAATATATGACTATGTTATAGAACGTTTCAGAGATTTCTTAACTTTTGAAAAGGGAATAACTTTTTATTATCATAGTTGATTGGTATAATTTTAAATGACCTCTTCATATATGGGACATAAGAGTACAGCTTGTTTACAGTTAAATTGTTACATTAAATTGTTAAAAAAACATGTCACTGGCAAGCTTATATTGGTTCAAATATTTGCATTTAACTATCTGTATGTGAAAATGTATAAAGTTGCATTAAAATTACCTTTGTACTTAAAATTCTACATGGTGGACTATACAATGCTAACATATGGGGAACAAAGGAAAAAGGTTTTTTAATAATATATTTAATCATATTATATAAGCAAGTTTGAAGATTCTTTTATACTTTCTTTCCTAATATATGATTTAAAATCTCAATTTATCTGCCACTGATTTTAATTCTATAGCAATAGTATTATCAAATCAGAAAGCACGATGAGGTTATAATTTGTATCATTTGAGTAAATGATGCTGGTTCATCAGATTATCTGAGGATTAACACTATTTCACCATCAGTCTAGATATAAATAAGCACATACAAGCATTCTGACAAAATGCATGATTTATAATCTTACTCAAGCAAGGACCATTTCATGGATTTTCATTCCACCTGCACTTGTAGAATGTTTTTCATATCTTACATTCCTTGTGAAAACCATTAGTATTATAAAGATATGCTAAATTTTATTTTAATATTATGTGTTCTTACTTAACAATAATCATCATTGAATAATTTAAAATTTTTATGAAAATTATCCAGCAAGTCAATTATATATCTGTTGTAATTACCAGAGTTTGATAAGAATTTTTAAATGAAACCAATTCTGATCCATTTTTTTCTGAGGTTGTATAAGATTATTTTCAGTGTTAAATGTAGATTGCAAATAGTAAGATTGGAGTTATCTTATTTAATAGATATTAACATAGGCATCATATAATACTGCTGTCTTTGCTCAAGTGGTTGAGCAGCTGGTGCATAACCAAGAAATTTTGTGTTCAAATCCAATGGATTGACATTTCAAATTTTTCATACTTTCAGAATATATGATAAAAAAGAGGCAGTTATGAGAGTCATACCGAAAGTAATGCCTATAAGTATATAAATTGCAATAGTTGTAGCAACACAGCAGTAGGAGCTTATTAAAATTTCCACAAATCTTGCCACGAAATAATTCATTTTGATGAAAGCTTTTTTTTTGTTTCCTTTGGAAGATTGAAGACTTTATTATAAAAGACTGATTTTGCATCTTAACTGTAAAGTTATATTTTAAGATTGTGGAAAGATTTTATTTCATAATTGCAAATGTAAATAATATTTACTATGAAAAAAAATTTGGAAAATGCCATTTCTCTGTGGTAGTATAATGTGAGGAAAGTATTTAAAAAGTATAAAATGGTTTTTTAATGAAAGGCATGAGCCACAAGCATTTGTTTATATATCTATATTTTGTTAGTCTTTAACTTAAAATGTTTTTCTTCCTTAAGGCTCTTTCATTATCCAGTTCAGCAAGGCGTAATTTTACAGTTGGAGAAATAGTTAATCTGATGTCTGTGGATACCCAAAGAGTAATGGATTATGTTCAGATGATGAACCTTTTGTGGTCAGCTCCACTGCAGATTGGACTAGCTATTTATCTTTTGTGGCAACAATTAGGGATTTCTACTGTAGCAGGTTTAATTGTGATGATTTTAATGATTCCTCTGAATGGTGTAATTAGTTATTTCGTCAGAAATCTACAGGTACTATTTTAATGCATATATTTACATTGTAATAAGAAATATTTTAAAAAACAGCCTTTAAGTTACTGCAAAAAAAATTTGAGCCAGGTAGAATGCAAACCCATGAGCATAATCAGTAAGCTCTAGTAGATAATGCTCTCTTGATCACAGGTCTTTGTCATTACATCCTCATGGGTTTGTATACCACCCAGCTCAAGTAAATTTTTCTGGTAACATAAAAATTTTCTTTAGTCGTTGAGTGTGACCGTACAAGTGATTAGCATGCTTAATGCACAAAAGTAACTGGGTTTGAATCCCAGATGAAGAACAGGTGTTTTCTGATATAGTTGTCTTTCTGTTGAGGTATTATTCAGAGATATATGGTATATAGATAGGTTCTTGTCAGATCTCCATGGCAAATGGACTGCTGAGGAATAATTTATTTTTGTATTTGCTGGTGACTACCTATGAATGGTAAATGCTATCTTTAAGATTAATAATGCCCTCTGTGTGCAGTTATTATATTTATAATATGGCATATTCTGTATTATTTTAAATGAATGGTGGATAGATGAAACAAATAGTAACTTTATGTGGTAGTCATATCTCTGTAATTCTATATGCAGATGATACACTTGTAATTTTATCTAGATTCAGAAACATTATTATGGTCATGTTTGATCTGGATTTGTGTATTTTAGTTGTTCCTGCCAAATTATAGACTCATATAGTCATTTAATTTAGATTTCAAAGGTTGACATTACTTTTAAAAAAAAATTCCATGTAATCATTTACCATGAAAGTTTGACAGGAATTTGTTAAGACTATTCACATGATGATCTGTGAAGGTGAGACTTCATCAGAAAGTGTAAATGATGATAACTAATCATCTTATTCAGATATGAGCTCAAGTTCCTTTTCTCTACAGACTAGTGTCCTAAACTGTTCAACCACTGACTTTACTGTTCCCATTCTGTTGTTCAATATAGGCATTGTGGTCCAGTGAATGTTCAGTTTCAGTAAACTAGCTCAACATCAGCTATGATATTACCAAGTTTGGGGCTCCCTTTGCCTGAATGTCATGTTCATGTGAGGAAAAATAATATGTTCCATTGGGCAATTTTCACATTTTCATTTATATGAAGAGACTGATAATTTTTTATCTCTTCGACCACTTTTAAGTTATATCAAATACTTAAGTATCATGTTATTTCTTTGCTCATTTTTATAACATTATTGTACTACTATTACATGGCCTTTAAAATGCCATGAAAATAAAAAATTAGCTAAACTATCTAATGTTGTGTCATAACTCTTTCTTAATATAAATAGAAAATTATTATAAAGTATGCTTTTATTTTCTTTTTCCCCCTTCCTCCCAAAAAACCTTTTCTAGGAGTTATACCTCCTAAATCAGTGATGTGTATCTGTTAGTTCATTGGTGCCCAGTAGCCTGCAAAAGCATTTTTCAGGTACCCATGAAGGCCCTGTGTGAAGTTTTATACCAGATATGAGCCATGAATTTTACTAAATTATGGGAAGGAGAGGGCCTGCAGTGAGTTTTGGAAAAACTAAGTAGCTCCTAAGTCCAAAAAGGCTGGATACCACTGTCCTAAATTAACTTTCTATATCTGCCCTTGTTTGTATATTTCTGTTTCTTATAAAAGTTATAAGTAAGCAAAAGATATGACAGGTTTTAATTTTTAGTGTGTCATTTAAGCAAATATATTATTGTGTTTGAATTTTAGGTATACTTGGTGCAATCCAAAAGTTCCAGAAAAAGTTAGTGATTTACTGCCGTATGTCACTGTTAAAATGGAATCACTGTACTAAATGTTCCCTTAGAATTAACTTCTTCTAGTGGTACAGATGGGACTTCACCTTTTGATGTTCTGCACCCTTTTTCTGGTGGTGTGGAATCTGAGGTACATTACACCTCACTTTCTTCAGGGTCTTCTCATAGTAGCATGGCCGATTCTAGATTTTGTCATAGCCACATGGCTGCCAGCACATCACCTGGCAGTCCTTGTATACGTTGTCAGTATTCACTGCTTATTGAAGATTCTTCTTTTAGAAAATCACAGAACACTCCTCATACAAAGCTAATTTTACTCCATATCAATACTTTATATTACATAAAACTACATTATTATAAATTAAAATTAAAGTAACATATGTTTCGCCATTTCATTAGTAGGCGTGATCACTTAAAATTTTTTGGATTCCAGGTTCCTTTTATATCTTGAAGTGTATGTGCACCATGATGTACTGGAAGGCGAGTCCATTGTTATGCCTAGTGTATGTCAGTTTTTGTTGGTGGTAATATTTGATATTTGCATAAGAAATATTAAGTTTCGTTGTTCACTTTCATTTCTATTTCTCTTGTTTTTCACAGAGAATCAGTTTCCAAGGGTGTGGTAATTCCTGTGTTTCCTCATTGCAACACATGCCCTTATATTTCTCAATCATTAGCTGTTCAGCTATTGTTAATCTGTAGGTGTTTCTCAGAGCTGTTAGTATTGTCACTTCTTGAAAGTTGGGTTTGTAACTTTGTTAGTCAGCTTAAAATTCTGTACCACTGGAAGAAGCTAATTCTTAAGGGAACATCTAGTGCAGTGGTTCGTTTTAATGGTGACATAGTATGGTAAATCACTAAATTCATATGGTATACATGAGAACAATGTACAATCGAAAGTTTCAGGACTTACCATGTGTAGCACCATCTACGCATAGTTCTAACTTTTGCTGCTAGGTATTGAAAGCCTACTCCTTTGTCAAGCAGTGTGGCAAGTTTGATGTTGACAGTTTAGACCAAGCCTTCTTTATGAGTATTTTAGTGCCTTTGTGTTTGTGCCACTTTATGATTTTTTTAAATATAAAAATAGAAGGCTTGAAAGAACAGCTCATTTACATCAAGTTTTGTTTCAGATTCAGTAAAATCGCTTCAGAGACACATGAAATGCTTAAAGAAGTATTCAGTGATGACACCATGGGCAAACTCAGACTTTTGAGTATGCTCTTGCATTTTAAATATGGTCAAATGTCAGTGGAAGATTCTGAACGTTCTGTTCAGCTCTCAACAAGCTGAACAGACAAGAATGTGGAGAAAGTGTATCAGGACATCCACATGAACTGTCGATGAACAATTAATAACATCTATGGAATTGTTGGACTAAAGTAGGATTGTTCCAACAGATCCTAATGGAGGAACTCAACATGAGGCAGATTGCTGCTAAATTTGTGCCTTGACTGCTGACTGAGGACCCAAGATAACATCAGTTCACTATGTGCAGAAACCTTCAGGAGCAAGTCAAAAAGAACTGAAACTTCCTTTCTAAAGTCATAACTGGGGATGAAAGCTGAGTTTATGAGTATGACCCAGAAACAAAAAAGCAGTCATCCCAGTGAAAGAATCCTCCTTCACTGCAACCAAGGAAAGCAAAGCAGGTGAAGAGCAGTGTGAATAGCATGCTGATTTGTTTCTTTGATGTGGAAGGAATTGTGCACAAGGTATTTGTTCCTGCAGACCAGATGGTGAATCAACACTACTATATCGAGGTCCTGAAGCATTTAAGGGAGAATGTAAGGCTGAAACATCCAGTAAAATGGTGTGCACAGCACTGAGTGGTGCATCATGACAATGTACCAACCCACACCACTCTGTTCAGCAGTTTTTGGCCAAAAATAACCTGCTGGTGGCCAACTCCCCACTTCCATCCCTACTCACCAGATCTCGTCCCCTGCAACTTCTTCTGGTTCCTCAAGATGAAGTTCTACCTTAAGGGTTAATGATTTGACTATGTTGAAGTGATTCAGGCAGAATCAAAAGAAGTATTAACCTATAAATTACCACTTTTTAAGTCAATTCAAATTTTAGAGGAAAAATTGTCTTGATCCAGATGAGATACGAACCCACGACCTCCTGATAACATGTCAGGTGCTCTGGGCCACTGAGTTACTGGCTGCCGATCAAGATCTCCTCTAATTGATGATATGAGCCATTTCAACCTACATTACATCATATGTAGGGAGTGTTCCGGTAATTTCACCACAAGCGCCAGCACACGCCATATAGATGGAAAGTATTTTCTTACAATACAGTTGATAAATTTGTGAGATGAACAGTTGTCTTGCTGGTAGATGCCATCTTCATTGGGATGCATTATAGCCATAAATGGGTGTAAATGGCCAGCCATGAGTTCTACTTACTGGGATGCATTGAGAGTCATCAGTACATGTACCAAAGGTCCCATAGACATCCAACTGAAGACACCCCAAGACATACTGAGCCACCACCAGCTTGTACTGTTCCGACCTGATACGCAGGATCCATGGCTTCATGGGGTTGGCACCATACCCCAGTCTCCCATCAGCACGATGAAGTTTAAATCGGGATTCATCACTCCAGGCTATACGTTGCCAATTTTCGATGATCCAGTTTCAATGTTCTTTAGCCCAGGCAAGGTGTTGTAGGTTGGTGGTATCATAAAAGTCGAGACAATGAAGTGAGCATTGCACGGTATGTGCATTGACTTCCCAGCTGGAACCCTCATTTAGATGGGAGGTAATTTCAGATAATATCTGACCCCTTTCTGTCTGTATGATGCAGGTCAGACAGTGAAGCCCACAATCATTCAAGACTGGTTGTCCTTTGCAGTTTGTTCAGGTGCTTGTTTCTTTTTGTCGGAACTTTCATATTCCTGGAACACTCTTGAAACTGTCATATGAAAAAATCCAAGTTCGTTGACAGTTTCAGAGATTGAGTGTCCCATCCATCAGGCACCTACAATCTTCCCTCTGTCAAATGCATCTAAATCCTGCGCCTTTCCCATTACGCTTCTCACAACGAATGCTTGGGGAAGCCAAAGCTGACAACTATATATGACCAGAGTTTCAGCCACGCATGCACACAAATGCAGAACTTGAGGTACTGAATTTGGATAACATCTCCTATCCCTAATTCAATGGCACTTCAGTGTATATGTAATTCATAAGATATAAATACTAAGGAATATATGCCGTCCTGTGGCTATGTGGTTAGCGTCCTTGGCTACTGATCTAAGGGACCTGGGTTCGAGACCCCAGTAAGGCATGGATGTATGTGTCGTTTTTCTGTTGAGGTCCTGCCATCCTCTCAGACCTTCTACTGTGGCATATAAACTGACAGGCTCCATCAGACCTCTGTGGCCAGCAGCTGCTTGAGGGGGTATTTATTTATTTATTTATTTATTTTATTTTTATTATTGAATATATAATCCATAAGCAAAGCAAAAGTTATATCATGTTTTAATTTTCAGTGTGTCATTTAGGCACCTATATTTGAATTCTTTTTCATTATAGCTTTAAAAACTCGCTAATTTTTGTTTTAGTTCCGTTTGATGAAAGATAAGGATCAGAGGACAAAGCTGATGAATGAAATTCTTAATGGCATCAAAGTTCTGAAGTTGTATGCATGGGAATTATCATTTCAAAAGAAAGTGATGGGCATTCGAAACAAAGAAGTAAAATGTCTTGAAGATCAAGCTTATTTATTTGGTGCTATCACATTTGCCTTTTCCAGTGCACCATTTCTGGTATGCAAATTCACTTCCTTTTTCATCCAAGTTCATATTTTATGCTTCTTTTCTCTTTTTAGCATATTTTGTTTTTCCAAATCCTGTAATATTTGGAATTACATAAAATAACCATATTTTAACATCTGCACTTCTACTTAATATTTTTAATATGGTGTATTGATCTCTGTAAAATGAAATCCAAACTATACAGCATAAATCAAATTAAGATTTATGATTTGTAGTTAAGATTTATTTTTAGGGTAAAAGTATGGCTTGAAAATCATCTATAGATGCAGTTGAAAAATTATATGTTTGCCAATATGTTTATTGCAATGTTTGATGTTGAGGGACAATCCTGTTTGTTTTACTGCTTCACAAAATATTAACAAAATAAAATTAATCCTTCCTGGTTGAGGGCATCTATAGACCTTTTTTGTACAACACATGAAACTTCAATTTGAAAAAAAAAATGCATTTGAAAATTTTCTTACATATATCTTTTAAAAATACCGAATTCAAGCTTGAAAATAATATTTTCTTTTTTCATTTTATGCATATTTTATTGCCTAAATATTTATTAATATATATATATAACTACAATTTAAGTAATTCGATAAAGCCATCTGATTTCCATATTTTAGAAGCACTATACAGTAGTACTGATTTGTTTGTTTACATTACTCTGTATTGAAGCACTCACCTGATTTAAGCTCACAAGTTTGATTTGAACTATTATCAACTTATTTTTCCTTAAATTTTTGAAAATCTTTTGAAAATTAACGAAAAAAATGCTATTTTTAAAAATGGAAGATTTTGGAAGTACATAAAGTACATAACTCTGTCCCCCCCCCCCCCCCCCCATTTTACGCTCTTTTCTGCCTTAAACCTATTTCGCTATTGCTTGGAAATTTTTTTTATCATTTATCCCAGCATTCTATGCATCTTTCCTGTCCTTCAGATTGAAACTGAAAGTAAAAATAAATTTCATATTGCTCAACATAGCGTCACAATAGAAGGAGGAAGAGCAGGTATTCTAATTGCTTGCTCACATACATGTGCAGCAGTGGGTGAGCCATCTGCTAAGTGTTAGTGCATGTTGTTTACATCATTCAAGTTGGTGTAAATCAAGTAGGATATACACTCCCTTCATAAAGTTAGTATTTCATTTCCTTTTATAATTAAACCTTAGTTTTCATTTCTGTAGATTTACTTTATTTCTGTAAGTTATCGTTTTTTTTTTGGCCAATCAATATCAGAGTTATGCTACATTGGATGACTGGCTTACAACTTTTGCTGTGGATATTTTAACATCGCATTGGGTTATATGTTATTTTTAATTTTATTATTTCTTCGTTTTCCAGAAAAAAAATCCAATTTTGTATTGTTTGCTGAAAATAAATGAGGTCTTGAATAAGGAAGCAGAAAGAACTTCCTTGGCATGGAAATCAGTCCTAATGTGGGAGAGTAATTTTAGGAAGGGTTTTTACCCCCCCCCCCCCCTAGAAAAATTTCATTAAAAAATTGAGTTTTTATGTTTACATTGAATGATTTTAACCCCCTCCCCACCACCACCACTACCTCAGTATCTTGGCTGTACCACTCTGTCAATATAACGTTTTTATTTTTGCTTTGGTGCATAAACCTTTCTGCACTTAAACAAAATCACAAAACTTGAACACCCAAAAATAATTCATAATGTGTAGTAAAAAAGCAGCCAAGAAAGTTTTTTCCCATTTCATAACCAGTTCAGAAAACCCCATGAATGTGAGAAGTCCAAGTCACTTTGTATAATATTGGCTGTGTTTAAAATATATGATACTGAAAAGAATCATTAAAAGAAATAAAAATCATGTTTCAGGTTAATTATATTATTTGGGATGAAATTTCCTTTCAATTAATATATAATTTAACTATTTTTATTCATCGGGTTTTCCAAAATTAAGCCTTAATTATATAGTGCAATCTTTTTTTTTCATCATATCATATTAAAAATGGCTTATTAAGATCAATATGCTTGCAAATTTGTTTAAATTATTTATTTTCATTAAATTCATAATTAAATTCTGTTTAATTTGGTATATAACATGACCTATTTCTCTTGATTGGTTATTTTTTTAAAAAAATTCTAAAGTTGACTTCTTTATCTGACTCAGAACAATTGGCTCAAAGTATAGTACTGGGAAAAAAATTCTGAAAAGGGAGTAATTTTCTTATTAGTAAAAATTTATTTTTGTGTTATTCAGAAGCAAATAAACTTTCTATTCATGTGCATTATAATCATATGTATTAGTTTTTTTTTAATAAATTTTTATTTGTGTTGGCAGATGCATTTTTTTTACCACATGATTCTAAAAAAAAAGTCTTATTAAAATAAAACTAGTCATTTTGTTTTTGTTAAATGTTTTATTTTCAGAAAATCCAGAATTAAATGTTGATTTAATTTGGCATATAATATGCCATAATTCCTTTCATTAGTTATTTGGCAAAAAAGTTCTAAAGTTAATTTTTTTTTTGCCTGATCAGAGTGAAAAATATAGCTGGACCTGGGAAAGGTTAAATGTAATAACGAGCTGTAGATTAAATTGATTTTTTCCATAATTTCAGAGGTGATCTTTAGAATATATCTAAATAGAACAAGTGATTTTTTACAGTCAACTAGATATGTAGTAAGTGTGAAAGTGGATGTCTGTCAGAATGACATATAGACAATACCATTAGTAGAGTGTTACTAAACGGTGTCTTTGGTAGATTATTTCAAATTTTGATAACTCAAGTTTATCAACAAATGCAAAAGATAAATTAAATATCTTTTTCAAAGAGAATTTGTGACTACAAGCATATAGTTATTGAAAGAGATCCCCAAGCACTGAAATACAATTAGAGTACTCATAATACAGATCATGTCTGGATCTAGGAAAAATAATTTAAAAAAAAAACGTTGTGGAGGGTAGGGAGGAAGATAAGCAGGAATTAAGTAAAATGCACTTCCAGTCTTTTTTCTATCTGTTTTAGGAGTCTTTTGCAAATTTCTTGGGCGAGAAAATGGGAATATATATATTTTGTTTCTTCTTCCATTCCAGTTATTAGCATTCTCAAGGGTCATCCCCCACTCCACCTCCTCCCATACTATATCTCACCCTGATCAAGTTCATATTTAGAAAATTTAAAGTCCAACGTTTAATTCTTAGGCTTTAGATATTATTATACCTTGCCCTTGTTTTTTATTCAATTATAATTCATGCCAACTTTTACTGCAAAGTTTTTCCTTTCAAAATCCAATAGTGCTGCTTTCCCCCTTTCTGAGCACCAAATACTAGTTCTCGTTTATGCTGTATATTTCTTATTTATTCATGTGCCCAGCTGTAATCTGTGTTGAGCTATAGTGTGCACTTTACTTTCTTGAATTAACTCATTAGATTTATAGGACTCTACAGAAGTATATGCCTTAACTAGCATAGTGATTAGGGAGTTACATAGCTATTGTTCCAGTAGGGCAAATTTTGTGCATTGTGTTTGCTCTAACAGAGGCATGGTCAGCATTGACTTTGGTCTTAGTAGAGCATGTACTTCTATGAGAAGGCCTGTAAAAGCTAGGATTGGGTTGGTGTACCTCTGAACTTCACTTTTTTTGCACACAATGGGCTAAATGGCCAGGTTGCAAGGACCTCCAAGGGCTTAGAGAAGGTTAGGAGGAGGGAATCCACTAGACAGTTATTAAGAGACAGATGGTAGCCTCCAATCAAGGCCATCCAGTGTTCTCTTTAATATGTGCAGGGTATGGCTTTCCATATACAGCCATTGTACAGCCACTGTTTATGTCACACCCATCCAATGGACTATGGTCTTTCCAAACCTATTGGTGTCCCCTACTGACCAAGAACAGGGAGAGCAAAAACTAGGAGTAGCTTCTAGGATTTTTCTCTGTCCTATATGTTTTAAAACAAACAAGCAAACTGATTAAAAACTATGTGACTGTTCAACATCTTTTTTCAGAAAACTGCTTGATTCAACTGGAAAAAAAAAGGAAGTGTTTTATAAAGCCACTCTTAATCACTCAGTTCTTGTCTTAAATGAATTCCATTTTATATATTGCACATGCTTCTTATGGTAATTACAAAGATATCAGCCTACTTTCTGTCCTAGGTATTTTTGTATGTTATTGTGCATTATGGAATTAAAAATTTAGTGAACACAACTGTGGGAACAGTATGGGTCCAGAGCTGGTAGGACTGCATGGACCAATTTTTTCCCCTTACCCAAATTCTTGAGAAAAGTTTAGAATTTCAAAAACCTCTGGTTACTAGCTCTAGCTTTCAAAAAGACTTGACTGTGCTCACCATCATAATTTCTGGATGATTATGAGATCATATAACATTCTGAATAAGTTAGTTAACATAATGATGGCTCTTTTTAATAGCCTAGTCATAGTAAAGCTTCTGTTTGATTGTTTTTAACATTACTACTGGAGTTTGCCAAGACTGCATTTTGTCACCTTTAATTTTTTTGCTTAGTTATTGATTGTGTTATGAAGATTTCATTATAAAAAGAAATGGAATAACCTGGGCCTTAGATGGTCTAGAGCAGGTCTATTGAACCCATGACTCATTGCAGAAGGACTTGCAGCTCATAAAACAAATAATTGATATATTGCACTTGGGTCATTTCTCCCAATATTTTGACTAAACATGTTTAGGTGCATAAGTAAACAGCTTTATTAATTCATAGTATTCATTAATAATGTCTATTATTGTTTTTTAACCAAAATATTTTCTGGATTCCTTAAAAGTATAATTTTTTATTCCAATTCATTACTTATTAGAAATTATGTTTTTGTTTTTAAGCAGAGAATTTTTCCTGCAGCTCTTTAAGAATATACAGGGTGATTCAAAAGGTCTTAGACAAACTGTAAAGGTAGGTCAGGAATACAAAAACAAGCCATTTTTACATAGGAACATATAACCGCAAATGCCTCCCAAGTGTGCTAGAGGTACAGGAAGAATCAAAAATAAAGGAATGCAAGTAAGGTATAACATGTTTATTAGACATCATGTTTACAATTTCAAAGGAAGTGCCCAAAGTTCTTTCCATCCACAGCAATACATGCCTTGCAACATCGACACATGGATTGGCGAATGTGTTCAAAAATGCCAGGCGTCTCGCAGACATGTGCTGCTGCCTCAACGACTCTTGCAATGAGGTCAGTGTCAGGGGTTTCCTACATAAGGCCTTCAAGGTAGCCCCATAGGATGAAATCAATGGGGGAAAGGTCCAGTGATCTTGGTGGCCAAGCGACAGGTCTGCCCTGGCCAACCCATTGTGCAGGAAAGGTGTTGAGATACTCACTCACAACCAAGGTGAAATGTGCATGCATCCCGTCGTGCTGAAACCACATGCACACATAAGCACACATATACAGAAATATTATGCAGTAGTTCTGGCAAGACCTCCTCCAGGAATATCCAATAACTACGCCCATCTAGTCATGATGGAAGAAGGTATGGCCCAAGCAAACAGTCTCCAACAATGCCCACCCAAACATTTATAGTGAACCGGTGTTGCGCAGCATGGGGGCATATAGCTCGTAGATTGTCATGTGCCCACACATGCAAATTATGAATATTAACAACACCCTCACATGAGTAGGTAGCTTCATCGGTGAAGAGAACCAATGCTAGAAATTCCAGCTGTGTGACACATTTTTGCAAAAACCAATGTGCGAATTCCAGATGTGGGTGGTCATCTCCTTCTTCCAATGACTGGACCCGTTGCATGTGAAAAGGGTGTAACAACTCTTCGTGTAATACTCGCCACATGCTGGGTTGAGGTACACAAATGTGATGAGAAATAACTCGTGTACTTGTACTTGGATTGCGTTAAATTTTCGTGTAAGACTGCTTCTTCCATGACAGGTGTGCATGTTGTTTGGTCCCGACCACAATGGCTGTTTACTTCAAAAGATTTAGTTTCACATAATCTGTGGTGCAAACGTTTGATGATGGGTCACGCATCTGCTTGGGAACCGTTCACGATACAATCGCACCACGGCTTGCCCATTTCCATTTGCTACCCCATAAGCTAAGTGCGTATCTTCTATCTCAGTATTACTGTAACAATGCATCCTACTCCTGCAAAGTCAACAACTCAAATGATGACGACTCGCCCTGCCCAACTCAATTTATGGCAAATGATGCCCTCTAGCACACTCGGGTGGCATTTACAGCTATATGTTCCTGTTTAAAAATGTTTTGTTTTTGTATTCCTGATCTACCTTTACAGTTTGTCTAAGACCTTTTGAATCACCCTGTAGATTTTTTTTCTAGTGGCTCTTCACTAAATTTTGGTTGGACTGGCCTGCTGTAAAAGTATGTAAACAGAGCCTGCTATACTGTAAAAGTCTCTGAAATACTGAGGTGTTAGCAAAATATTACTGAGAACAACATTGTTGGGCATTTGCAAGACGCTAATACAGATTAGTCAACAGCACACAGAAACAGATTCTTAGTAGTTAGGTATGATAACTGTCATATCTAACTATCAAAATTATTTTAATGGCTTTAATTAATTGAGCTAAAAAATTATTTTAATCAGGTATGATAGGTATGTTAACTGTTTATGCCTAGATATGAGAACTATATCATACCAGATAGTTCAGGAAATAAAAAATTGTGGAAAAACATTTCATACACTTCTTGGCCAAAAAATTAGAAATTGTGCACAATTTACCATACCTGAAATGCAAGGCAAAGGAGAAAGCCACCTGTCACAGTTACATTATCTCTGCAGAGTCTCATATACAATACAGTCGCTGGTTGATCCTCGATCACAAGATGTGTGATATAGCTAACTTCCAAAAAAAAGTTATTGTTAGTGCTCAGTAGGCTGGTGCAACCTTATGGAAACCAATTTTTTTTTCTTTGCTTATAAAAGTTTCATGGTAAACTCATCAAATGAAGATAGAAAAAAGAACAAGGGTTGAAATCAGCATACTGGTTATAACATGAAATGTAAGATATTTACCTCATAACTGTTATGTTAACTGGCATGCAAATTAGCCAAAAAAAATCCCTGGCAAAAATTGTGGAAATTACAAGATTGTTCAAAGCTGCAAAGCTACCAAGCTACAATCTCTAAAGTATATCCAAGATAGTTAGCAGATGGAGTCTCAGTGTCTGGCTGGAGTGATTGTGGCAGACACCTGATATGACAAAAGAGGGACCATAGAGCCTTACCAAACTGCATGAGGTTAAATAAACATTTAACTGTTCACCAAATAACCACTGCCTTCAATTTAGTCTAAGATCAACCCATGTCAACTTAAACAATTGCACAAAAAACTCAGATATTTGCAGTTTGGCAGTAAATACCTATTAAGAAGCTTTTAGTGTAAAAAAAAACAGTGAAGTTTTAATGGGTGAAGAAACCCATAAGTGCATTGAAACTGTAGAGGAGAAAGGTTATATGGTCAGATGAATCGTGATATATGCTTTTTTGTACAGATGTCACTGTGAGAATGGCACCAACCACATGATGCAGTGGACCTCTTGTGTCATATCCACTGTACAAGTGCTGTTCTGTTGTGGGGAATGTTCACATGGCATGGATTGAGTTCACAAAAATATATGAAGGTCGACAATATGCTGCATCATATTTAAATAACATATCAGATCATGCACATAATCGTTTTTAAATAGCTATGCTTCATTTCTTTCCTGATGGAGATGGCAGTCTTTAGGTTGATAATGCAACTATCCTTTGTATGAAATCTGGCTGTGAATAGCTTGAGGAACACAATTGAGAATTCAATCATCTTGCCTAGTTGCCTGATCTCCTTAGTTATGACCTGACAAATTGTTTAAACTTGCAAGTAAAATGTTAGTTAAAGTTGTATACATTACTTCTCTATTTCAATTTCAGCTCCTTTATACTAAAAACAAATCCCCACCCCTGAATAATTCTTACTGATGCCCATGAACTCAACCTTACTGCATATTAGTAATTTTAAGTTTCCTTCCATGTTCTTTTATTTTTCCCATATATGTTTGTTTTATAGTAATTATTTCAGTTTTCAATTCCTGTATTTACTTTATTAATTCATCCATCATTAAATGTAACCAATCTCGTGCATGACATCAAAAGTTGTGAAAACTTATGATGCCCACTCACAGTGGATCTAATATTGATATTATTATTAAAGACAAAGTATAAGTTTACAAATGTTTTGCAGAGCCAATGTTAATACTGTAGGGAGTTAATTTATGATACAGTTCAGTTGCCATAAATTGTCACATGGTAAAGAAAGAAGCCATAAATGTTTGTCAAATGTGTTACGATGTTCATGCTTGAGCTACTACAGTGAAACAAATGAATGAAACTTATATTGCAATTGGCAGTTGTAAATATTGTGCCAATGCAATTCATGCTTGCTTTTCTAATTTTAATAAAAATGAAACTATGTCCATATTTAGTGGGCTACACTTGCAAGGACAACTTCAGTTTCTTCTTATTATCAATTTTTTTTTTCTCTGTATCAAAGTAGTTTTATATTTATTTCAATTTCGTGTTAACTTTAGAATTAATAACTAATAACAATTTCTCTGAAGCATGGATATACTTTGTTTTATTGCACTGAAGTCTTCATTTGTGTGCTGCAAAAATTCAACATAGAACTAACTCATGTAGTCTTATTCATTGAGTTCTAATGATTCTTCACTGGTGGAGAATGTCATTACACACCTCACTCTCTCATAGTGAGCCAGTGCTGTGAATAATTTCAAGTTGCTAACAAAGGAGACATAGTAAGATTTTTCAATTATAGTATTACTATAGCTTTCTTTATTTCATTGATGAATAAATTTTTTTATTACTAATCCTTTCTAACTTTTTTTCTGTTGTAGGTTGCTTTGGCTAGTTTTGCAACGTTTGTGCTAATAAGTCCAGACAATATTTTGGATGCAAATCGGGCATTTGTTTCATTATCGTTATTTAATATTCTCCGCATTCCAACTGCATTTTTGCCGATGTTAATCACATTCACTGCTATGGCAAGTATAACT
Organism: Ryuthela nishihirai; assembly: GCA_038380435.1. NCBI lineage: Eukaryota > Metazoa > Arthropoda > Arachnida > Araneae > Heptathelidae > Ryuthela > Ryuthela nishihirai. Next base: position 81,058,030 of record JAWZYU010000001.1, read on the forward strand.
TAATTGTTAATTTAACTAATATTTGGTGAAAGAAAAAGAGTAATAAGCTTGAAATTTGAAAGCATTATTTATTTTAGTCTATACTTAATAATGTTGCTATTTGTAAGAAAAAAAAATATATGTACCATTTGACCATAGAAGACTAGGTCAAACTAATATGGTTTTTCTTCTATTACTCCAAAGAAGAAATGGTAAATTTTCTGGAAGTTATTAGTGTTTACTGTATGGATATGGGGTTGCACATTTGGTACTGTACTGAGCTGCCAGTTTATTAAGTACACCTACCTAGTAACATGTTGCACCTCCTTTGGCCTTCAGAACTGCCCAAATTCATTGGGGCATGGAACTTACAAGGTGCTGGATGCATTGTGCAGGAATGTTGTACCATGCTGAAATGATTGTGTTGTACAGTTGCTGCAAATTGGATGGTGGCACAGTCTCACTATGAACAGCCCTTACCACCTTATCTCAAAGATGCTCAATAACATTTAGATCTGGGGACTGTGCAGACCAATGAAGCAAGAAAAACTAGTCAACATGTTCTTGGAACCATTTGGTAATAATTCATGCCTTGTGAGCAGGTGCATTATCATGCTGAACCTGTCCATCTGACAGTGAGTGTGAGTGAGGATAAACTGTAGCCATGAAGGGATGAACTTGGTCAGTGACAATGTTCAAATATGCTGTGGCATTCAGATGTCTTTCAGTGGGTATCAGGGGCCTAATGTGTGCCAGGAAAACATTCCCCACACCACCTCCACCAGCCTGTACTGTTGACACCAGACAAGATGGCTCCATGGCCTCATGTTGCCTGTGCCAAATTCTGATCCTTTCATTAGCATGATGCAAAAGGAACCTTGATTCATCCAACCTGGCTGTCTTTTTCCAGTCCTCAATGGTCCAGTATCGATGTTCCTGTGCCCACTGGAGGCATACTTTCATATTCTTCACTGACAACATCGGCACTCTACATAGTTGGCGGCTGTTGTAGCCCATTTGCAACAAGGTCTGATATGTGGTGCATTTTTAGAGATGATCTTCTGCACACCAATGTTTAATTCTGTTGTGATTTGCCTGATTGTGACTTGTCTGTTTGCTTGTATCATTCTCACCAGTCTTCTTTGACCCATCTGATCCACAAGCTGTTTTCATCCACAGGATTGCTAATCACTGGTAGTTTTTTGCTTTTACCATTCTCGGTAAACCCTTTAAACAGTTCTGTATGAAAAGCCCAGGAGGATGGCCATTTAGGAGATACTAGAACTGGCACTCCTAGCACTAACTAGCATGCCAAGTTCAAAGTTGCTCAGGTCGCTTGTTTTGCCCATTTTGATGCTCAATCCAACCCTAATTGATGTTCAAAGAGCTGGTCTGCCTGATTTATACTGCACACCATGGTCATGTACCTAATATACTGGCACCTCAGTATAGTTCTGTGCATCTTCACTCGGGAGTAATGCACATTTCTACTTAAAATTTAGCTTATTATTTTTAGTAGTGACTCTTAACCTTTTTTCCGCTTGTAGTATCTTTACACATAGTCTTCAATTTTCACAACACCCCTAAACACAGATTACAACTTCAAGAATACACCTAGTTATTCTCAACCTCTAAAACAGTGGTTTCTCAAACTTTTCAGTTTTGTCATCCCACTTTCATTTCAATATATTCATGTTACCCTTGAAAATTAATTCAACTTCCTACCTCATACTTATATCAAAATTCATAAATTAATATTGCTCCAAATAATATCATGAGTATAACTCTGATCAAATATCAATTGAAAATTATAAACTAAAGTAGTAGTAGCAAATTGTAGATAAGCAAAAAAATAATAATTCTTCTAATTTCATTTATTCACATTTTTGATCACACCTAAGTAACTGTTATATTATTTCAATTAAGAAGCATAGTTTAGAGACTAAATACCTAGATGTAAAAGTTGGAAAAGTGATATATCTCCAGATAATTGTAGCGTTAAAAAAGGGGAGTTTTCAAAATTGATAAAATACCACTAAGGGAAAGAAAAGTAGTAAAAATGTTACTAAGCATAAAACTTTCTTTTAAAAAGCTGTCTAAATGAGATTTTATTTCTCTATGTAAATCAAATTATGTAATCTTATTTATATGTATAAGAAACAGATACAGATATATAATAAGCAAGCATAATGAATTATTCAATTTGTATTATTTAGGAAGCTAGTGTTGGAAAAAGGAAGTCAAGTGTAATTTATGTTAAATCAAAAGAGTAATGGTTAAGTAAAGCTGGTTATGCCAGTAATAAGATTAGATAGAAATCTAAGTTTAATAACATGATCAGAGAAACGTTCATGTGCATGTTGTTAAATTTGCAGTACTCTATCTGAAAACATTTATTAATTTTTCTATCTTGTAGTTTATTGTATCCTTGAGGCGCATAAATAAATATCTTCAGTGTGAGGAGCTAGATCCAAACGTAATAAGTCATGATCCATCTGAAGGTAGGTGAAAAACTCATTTGTAATATTGCTCAATATAGGTCAGTGAAATTATATGATATTAATAAGAACTTTAGCAAAATTGACTTCAGTAACAGAAATAGTTCTATTTTAATGAGGTTATAATGTAATAAAGTAATGAATTGTTCAGGGTGTTTTTCTTGATAATAGATACATATTATTTCTGAGAACTTCATTATTAATTTATTGGCTGCAATAAAATGCTATGTCAATCAATATTAAAGTGTTTCAATGTGTGTGGAATGGTCCTTACTATTATGTGAAAATACTTATACATGATGCTCCATATTGACAAATGTATTCTGCAACGTCTCATTGGCAGCCTCTTCCAGTGAATATTTTCCTTTAGGGATTTTTTTTTTGTGTATTTGTGAGGCATAAAGTCTTCAATTTGTGAGGCTAAATGCATAAAGTCTTCAATAACCTCTCGTGCTATTTTTCTCCCATCTTCATTTGTATGACCCTAAAAATCAGAAATATTTTCATATAATTGAAAACACTTGCATGTAAACAGCACAAAAAATGAACAATGATGTTGTCCATTATTTAAATGTATAATAGAATATTTACTGTGTCGAAAAAAATGTTATCAATTAAAAATAAGTCTTCTGTTTTCCTGAATCAATTACTTGTCAATATGTGTTTAATTATTTCACATTTAGTTCAATAAATATTCAATCTCAATTGATTAATAATAAATTCTCATTTGATATTATGACAGTCACTTAATTGCTCATGCATTATGCTACTCAGGTAATTTTTAATAATGGTTTGGAAAAACTTCGTTTGGCACTAGCAACATATATATTAGGTTGTTGCAAATGAAATGGCCGTTGAATGACTTCAGGTTTCTACTGGTTGCGGAAGAAAGTAAGTGCTTAGGTTTATGCAATTTTTTTATGTCATGTGGCAACGTCACATGTGGGTGATGCAATCATAGTATATGTTTCATTCAACGAGCATTAAACATTGAATACTACCGACATCAAGTCAGTCATGGAACCCATTCGATTAAGGTTGCTATACCTTTACGAGTTCAAATTGGGAAATTCTGCAGCAGCTGCAGTAAAAAATATCAATAAAGCATTTGGTGGAGGAACAACTATTGAAGATCCACTCGCGTTGGTTTGCAAAATTTCGCTCAGGAGATTTGAGGCTACAAAACAAACCCTGTGGCCATCATCCTTCCTCCATTGATTCAAATGAATTAAAGGATTTAACCAAATCAGATCCACGACAAACTGTACGAGAAATCGCCCAGACACTAAATGTATGCTTTTCAACTGTTTCACGGCACTTGGCAATAATAGAAAAAGTAAGGAAGCTCGACAAGTGGGTGCCTCACAAACTCACTGATGAAAATAAAGCACGGTGTTTGGAAGTGTGCTCTTCTCTCTTAAGAAGAAGTAAAGAAGACAGGTTCCTGCAACGAATTGTGACTGTGGATGAGAAGTGAATATTCTACGACAATTGTACACGTTCGTCGCAGTGGTTGGGTGTGAAAGACGCTCCAGGAAGGATTCCAAAGGTACCTTCGCATCCAAAGATGTTATTTACTGTATGGTAGTCTGCTGGTGTTATTCATTACTCATTCCTTCCACGAGGTGAAACAATAAATGCAGCTCGATATTGTACAGATATGCGGCAAATGCATGACAAATTGTGCCTTAAGCAACCAGCACTTGTGAATAGACATGGATTCCTATTGCTTCAGTACAATGCCCGACCACATATGGCAGTGTCAACCATACAGCAAATCAACAATTTGGGATACGAAATTGTGCTTCATCATACTCTCCTGACATTTCCCCAACAGATTACCATTTTTTCCGGCACTTGAGCCATTTTTTGTCCAAGAAATGCTTTGCCAACGACACATCAATTGATCGGGCAGTGGAGGACTTCGTCACTTCCAGAGACACTGATTCTTACAAACATGGCATAAATGACCTTGCCGCACGTTGGCAACAATGCATTGATGCTGCTGGAGATTACTTTGATTAAACAGGTATTCTTCTTCTTTTTATCTCTTCTTTTTCAATCGTCCTTAAAATTGACCATTTCATTTGCAACAACCCGATATATATAGCAAGATATGGGGAAAAAATGATACACAGTAAATCAGGGAAAATCGATGATAATGCTACTGCATTCTTGCATCAGTTGCAACTGTAAAATAACTCAGTCAATTCATTCAACAAAGAAACCTGTGATTTAATTCTTAAGTGAAATATGCCATATTAAAGGGAAGAAGGTGAATCCCTTACACAAAGGACTGAGATAGCATAGAAGCTCCATTGGGCTTGTCTTGATATAAAAAGATAAGTATACAAAGGATTGTATATAAGTATACAAGCTTCTTTCTTTTCGGCAAAAACATGAACGAACTCTTTCACATCTAAGCTTTTTGCCATTTCATTCTCAATTGATATTATGACAGTCCATTTAATTGCTCTTGCATCATTATGCTACTCAGGTCATTTTTTAATTAATTTTAGTTTAAGAAAACTTCATTTGACACTAGCAACAGTTACAGATATGGCAAAAAAAATACACAGTAAATCAGGGAAAATCGATGATAATGCAATGCTTATCTTGCATCAATAGTGACCATAGTTCCTGAATTGTTGTGATATTTTTTTGAAACAAGTACAAAAAGAAACCAATTGTTCTGGAAACTCCAAAGAAATGCCATTTTAGACTTGTTATTTTCCAGATTAGTTGCTTTCTGTATTCAATTCTTCATCTGTAGCAGAAAGCAAGTTCCCTGAATATAGAATGCTAAAATAATTGGACACATTTTACAGATCCTAAAATCATTGTCTTAATTGACTAATTATGTAATCTAAAGATGTTGTGACTAGAATTCTTTTCACAATTGATCAAAATGCCTTTTGTAGCTTTTGCTCTGGTGTTTTGTTTCTATTCCCCATTTTATTGCTATTTCAGTTGCTGCCTTTACATCATCGAAATTGTTTCTTATTTGCATTAGACATTCGACTAAGTACTGAAGCAATTTGACTGCTTTGTCTAATACAACATTTTTACATTGTAAACATATTAAAATGGTGTTCGTAATTTGCAAAACTTCTGTTTAAAAAACAAAAATTCAAAGTTTTCAAATTGATTTCCAGTCCCCATGCTTTTTATGTTCTTCATGTTTATTAGGAAAGGGTATTTTTTTTTCAGTTATTTTAAAGCATCTATCTATGTACTGATAATGAATAACATGGCTATCATATCTAATAATATGGCGATCATATCTAGGAAACTTTCTAGTCAAACAAATCTTTTTCAATGTTACTTTTTTGAGCACATCAGATACTGAATCTAATATTGCTCATCTTTTTAATATTATGTCCATAACATATGTAAGTTTTTTTATTATTTCGTAGAGAATTTTTTACCTTTGGAACATAGTCTTTAAGGGTGAGTTTAAATTCCAAGCTGCACAATGGGCATCTTTAGCTAAAGGCTCTTTCTTGGAAATTCTGGTTTGTACTCCCAAATAACATCCTCTCATGTTTGCAGTGCCATTGTATCCTTGCCCAAGACATTTCTTTATATCAGTACCCTTCAATAAAACCAACTATCTATTTCTTGAGCAAGAAAAAAATAGTTGAATAGCTGGTCAAACTCCTAAAATTGATTCTTTAATTCTAATATGAGAATGTTCATTAGGGGAGGATGAAATTTTCACATAGCAAAAATTAAAACCTATTTTAACTCTGCTTGATATATATTGTGTTGTGTCAATAATTAAAGAAAATAAATGGTGACTGTAAAAAAACATGCAACTAGAAATAGACCTTTCTTGTCTTTAACAAGTTCCCGTCCAATATTTATATTTGGTTAACAATTTCATGACCATTGCTAACCATTTGATTTATATTCAGTTAACAATTTCTGTAAAGAAAGATGTTTCTCAAAAATCAATCTGAGTCCCTACTGGGCCTGGGCACTGCTCCAGCCTAGTTCTGCCACTGTTCTTTATGATGCTTTTCATAAGTCTCACAAGAAAACATCATGCAGATCTAAATCATAAGTTCTGTAGGCCACAGGTCTTTAATCCCCTTATTTAAGTTAATTCTTTTTTGTTTCTTTTTTGGGACAAGAAAAATGTCTTCAAGAACAGCACTCCCATTCTGATTGTCTAAAAAAACATTCACCAACGAAAGAAAACCTTCACCAGGAAATTACTGCCACTGAGACTTCTGTAGAGAACATTTGCCAACATGGATCAATAAATTAATAATGAAACTATGAGCAATAACATCAGTGTACTAGCAAGTTAAACATCCTGTATGATCTATTAGAACATATATATATTCTTGATTACTTAAGAATTGTGTATGTAGGAAAATAGTATTCTGTTACTATTCAAAAACTTTAAAATATATTTAGCTGCTTTTTTTATGTTGCTATATGTTTAATAAACAACCTGTGCATTATTTTTGCATTCAAAAGTAAAAGCAAAGTATGTGCTTGCTTTCTAAAAAGATTTTGAGAATAAAACACTGAAATATGCAGTGTTTTAATTTACATGCATTTTATAAACTTCTAATTTACTATATTATTGTAGCAATTCTCTGTATAAAGATCGGAAAACCAGTTCTTTGGATCTTTCGGTATCTGCTGACTTTTGTCAGAATTTATTCTACTCCTAATCAGTTGATAAGTATTTGGATTCTGTGTAGTGATGAAATCAAGTGTTCCAGCAAAATATGGTATTAAGTTTAATACTGATTATTAATCTCACTTAGTTTATTGAAGGATTACCAATGAATAAAAAACCTGGGAATATGCTATTCTTTTTCCCAAATCAACATTTCAACTATTTCTGACTAAAGGGTATCATTCTTTAAATACTTTGCTTCAAATAATCATTTTTGAATTTTTTCTCACTTTTCATAACTCTATATTTTGTTTTCTAAAAGAATGCACAAAAATATATGTTTTATATATTATTGAAAGTATTAAAAACATTAAAAAAAACTTTTTTTTTTATTTTACATGCATTTGCAATATTTAATATCTCCTCAATTCATAATTAATCAAAACATACTTTGAATGTTCATCTGAAAAAAGTGTACAGGATACAGTGCAAAAAGCTAAAATATGTGTAAAAATGACTGTTGATGGACACAAATAGGATCTGAATGGACTTGGGATAATTTTTCCATTCTACAATTATGAAATGTTTTCCTCCAATTTGCGAAACCTTGTAAGTGTGTGTGTGCTTAGTTAGAACATTCTAGTTCAGCTGGATGATCAGGCATTTGCAGATACTGAATAATTCATTTGTGTTGATTTGAAATGCACGAGAGCAGCTAAAAGACCAATACATGTGCTATGCTTACTTTTTCCCTAGATTATAGACATTTTAGTGTATCTTGACAGTGTTAGAGGAAGATAAAATTGTAAAAATGAAGCAGAGGTTTGACCACAGTAAAAACACTCGTCAACAACCTAGTAGTATCATGTAGTCTAAATAATTACAAGTTGCAATGCCCAGAGGACTACTTGGTTGGACAAAAGATCAACTGTCATTAAGAACAGTCTTCATGCTTAGTTACACTTCTGAGATGGAGGTATTAAAGCTTGACCTTTACTAGCTGGGAACCAGTGAAGTGATGCAAGATGCCCAAATGAAGACAGCTTCCTGAAAGGAGATTCTCAGAGACAACTTCATGAATGGGAGATCATTAATTATTAGTTTTGTAAAATAGTGAATCATTTAAAAAAAATTTTGGTATCTTTATTTTGTGTTTTGGTCCCACAATACAAACTTAAAGGTATAGATAAATATCTTTAATATGCTTTTTGGCAAAATTAGTTCAACAATAATATGATGAATATATTATAAAAGTTTAATTACAATAAAAAGTGTCAGAAAAAATTGTTATAAAAGATTCTTTTTTTGTTGTGACATTTTGATAAAATGCTATTTTTATTTACATAATAGAAGACCCTGTGGTGATAGAAAATGGAACATTCTCATGGACTAAAGATGAAACACCCCTGTTAACTGACTTGGATTTTAGAGTTAAACGAGGATCTTTAGTAGCCATAGTTGGTCAGGTTGGTTCAGGGAAGTCTTCACTACTGTCAGCATTGCTTGGAGACATGCAAAAGTGGTCTGGAAGAGTTAATGTGAATGTGAGTTTAAATTTTGTAATTATATGTTCAGTATAATATAAAACATAATACTGTCTATTACAGAAGTTTTCAATATGTTAAGTTCTGAAATGCTTCGAACAAAATTAGCAGTGCAAAAGAACACATCAAAAGCAATGTGTCCAAAAGCCAGAATGACAAGATACTTTCATAGATCTACTTCATACCTTATAATGAACTTGTTTTAAACAGTTAAACCACCTATACAACAGATTTCTAATTCACTGGAATATTCAGTTATGTTTTCTCCTGTCTTTAAATTTTCTTTGATTTTTCTGAAATTCTGCAGAAATTTTACCAAATGCTTACTATATTTTGTTGTTCTAACTTATAGGCTGTTAATAAAATATTAATGCAAAGTTGATTACATTAGCAATTTAAATTACCCTTTCCCCTCCACCCAAGGATATTTCTTTGCCTTGTAAATTTTCGTGTTAGTAAGGAAAATAATTCAGATAATTATTACGCTTTCAAAATAACAGATGGGCAACGTGGTAGACCATGCTAATTTCTCATGACATTGCAGTCAATCACACATGAGAGTCGCATGAGGCACACTATAAAATGTGATGTCTTCTCTGTAATTCCTAGAAGGAACCATGGGTGTCTGCGAGAAGGACAGTGCTTTGCTGTTACCAAGACGGCAGTAATGCCACCACTGCATTGCCCGAATATTGTCATCTGAAAGATATCAGGAAAGGACCTTTGTTGCTAAATGGACTGAAGAATATGATACAGAAATTCAAAGAAACAGGCGTGTTAGGTTTGACTCTGAGTAGAGGTTGGTGGCCTGTTGCAGAAAGCAATGTGGAAGGCATCGCACTTACCATTGCAGAAATCCAGTCGCAATCAGAGCTACCTGTAGTTAGTGCGAGACAGATATCCCAGCAACTGCAACATCCTTGGTCAACTGTCTGTAAAATTATACAGTTCATCCTGAAATAGTATCCTTATAAAATTCATAGGGTGCAGCAGCTGCAACCATGTGATCCTGAATAGCGCACTGACTTCGTTTTGTGATTTCTGGTGAGGATGCATCTCGACGACAATGGTCTTCGAAAGTCTTATGGACCAATGAGGCGCATTTTTTCCTACACGGAGCAGTGAATACACACAACTGCCAAATATGGGGACCTACACATCCCCATGCTGTGCGTGATGTGCTCCTACACTCCAACTATGTAACTGTATGGTGCGGATTTACCTCAAACTTTATAATCAAACCATTTTTCGTTGAGCAGGTCATGCCTCAAGGCCCTGTGCATCGATCGGTGACCATGTTACACAGATCTTCTCCACCGCAAGATTATTCTGGCTTTGCAAGAAAGAAATTGCTTAGACTCCATACCTTCATTCAGGATGGGGCACCACCCCATATTGCATGTACTGCAATGCAACTGTTACACCACATTTGGTGAGGACAGAATAATTTCTCGAACGTTTTCCAATGCTTAGCCACCACATTCCCCTGACCTAAACCCATGCGATTTTGGTTATGGGGTTATTTGAAAAGTAGAGTTTACTGAGGCAATGTTGGATCGCTTGTTGAACTGAAGACAAGAATAACACAGCATGTTGCAGCCATTCCCTGAGACTTGTTTAAAGCAGCTGTGGATCATGCTGTATTGTGTTTCCAGCACATTTTCCATATGAATGGTTCATATATTGAGAAACTTGATTTGTAAAATAAATATTGTTTGTTCAACTTGGTATTTTCTTTATTTTAGCATGCCCATGCCACTTGGTGGCACTAACACTAACTAATTATTTTTATTTGCAAATTCTCTACCCCATATTCTTATTAATTTATCAACCACTTTTTCCTGTGATCCATCGAGTAGATCCTTCTCTACATTGCTCTGAGTAATATCAGTTTAATTATAACCACCCTTTATATTTATTATTCTGACTGAAGGAAACATTAAAAAATAAACATAGAACTAGGATGGTGAAAACATTTCTTATGTTTTGTAATTATTGATTTTATTTGTAACGACAAATGCAAATTCACACCTGCTACACAGTTAAACTTGAAATCCGTTTTTTTTTAAGGTTCTAAGCTATAGCTCAGTTAGTTTATGCATAAGCCTGGTCCTGCTTCAACTACAATGTTTCTGTACAAAAACTATTTCAGTTGGAGAAAAAGATATGAATTAATAATTTATTCAAAATAAATTTGGCAATATATCAGCCATTAATTTTTTTTTTTTTCTGATTTTCATCTGAAGTTAACAAAAATATAGTTTTTTCTGAGGGGAAAAAAATCGTGATCAAAGAACATGAAATAAAGGAAATGATTTTAACTCACAATGAGACAATGATGCTAGTTTTCATTGCAGGCAATGCTGCTTACAAGGCACAGCTTTATGAGATTGTAACACATGCATATCACAAATAACTGAGAGGCAAAAAGAGTTACAACTTGGTGAAAAACTGTGTTTACACGTGGAAATGATTGACAAGGTGGTCTTACTTACCCAACCAATTAGTCATGGCAACTGTTGTAAGTTATTTAGTGTTGTTAGAAATGGTGTAACATGTAAATGAGGAGCAGGTTTTAAAAATCAAAGATAACTTTTGATATTATTTGTCAAAGATTTATTTGAATTTGAAGAGAAAATCTGCATATGGGGTAAAGTCTGCTGGCTATTAGGCATTGCTGAGAATTATTCACAAAAAATAAATTAAAAAAACCTGGTACCACTTAGGAAAGAAAATGGAAATCATGCAAAATTCAAATTCTTCAAAAATAATATACAATATTTTAAAAGAACATTAATTGTAACTAAATAATTGACAACATGATATAACCTATCGTAAAAAAGTAGAGATATTATTAAACTAGTGCCTCGGTTTTAATAAATGTTATTGTATCTTATTTTATATATTTGCTCTTGCAATTTTGTTTCTATTATGATATTTATTATTGAAGTTGAATATTGAAAGCTGCCAGATCTGCATTAGACATTGATGTTTATGTTGGTGTAAGCAAAAAAAATATTGTTTTTGTTTTGTTTTAAGTCGGATTGGATTGTTTTACCTCTGAGCGACAATTTTTTGCACACCATGGGCTAAATGGCCAGGTCACATGGACCCCGAAGGCTCAGAGAAGGTTGGGGGAGGGGACCCACTGGAACAGCTGTTGGGAGACAGATGGTAGCCTCCCGTCAAGGCCATCCAGCGTGTTCTTTAATGTGCACAGGGTATGTCTCTCCCGCAAACGGGGCCACGGCTTAACGTCCCATCCGATGGACGGCGGCCTTTCCAAGCCCATCGGTGTCCCCTACTGACCGTGGGCAGGGCGGGGAATTTTGCAGAGATAAATCTCAACGCTGACCCAGCTGGGACTCGAACCTGGGAACTACAGATTACGAGCCTGGTGCGCTACCGACTGAGCCACCCCCGCCCCACTTGTTTTAAGTTTACTAGATTTTAGTTTTATAGCTAATCTAATAATAAACTGAACAAAAAATTTTTTAGCAGTTGATTGGTTGTTTAGGGTTTTGTGGTGCAAAGACAGCTAAGACCATGATGTGCCAAACAAGGTGTAAAGGGTAAAAAAAAGATCTAAAAGTCAAAGTAAACCCACAACTGAAGTTAAAAATAAAAGACAGTATTAAAAACAATAAGTGTAAACACTAAAACAACAAATGACATAAAGCACCCAGGTAAAATACAAAAGAAAAAAACGATAACAATTGTGATATTATAATATATAAATACAATGGGTGTATAGTACCCATGTAAAAAAAAATGCTGAAAGGTAAATATCAGAGACGGGAAAATTTTTTAACAAATGAATGTAACATCACAGCTATAAAAATAATGTATCCATTGGCCTACAAATAATTTAGAATTTCATGGTAAACATTTCTATTTTATATATGACCATTACTTTGTTTGCAAAAGTGTATTAATGTTTGGTCATTTATCATGGGATATAAATATCACCGGCTGTAAAGAAACACCACATCCAGTGATATTTTTATGGATTATTAAAAAATTATGGTTAGAACTTTATGCTCTATAGCATAAAGTTTTTAAGATTTTTTTAATTAACCATAACTGGTAATATGAGATGTAAATGTTGAGGCAAGACATACAAGTGTTTTTAATTTATATTGCCAAAATAAAAAAAGTGTGAATGTTTAAATGAAATTCCAATAACAACTGTATTATTGAAAGAAAAAACTCTGATGTTAAGTTTTTTTGTCCAAAAAATATATTTAATAACACCTAAAATAATGCTTAAGATAAACATTAAATGGAATACATCAAAATAAAATTCAGTGTGACACTTACTTTAATTTAAAATGGTAAAAGCCTGCAAAATCTCTTGCAGTTCAGCCAAAATGCTGCAAAGCTAAACGTTCCCCCCCCCCCCCCCACCACCACCAATGTGACTTCTTGGTTCTCTCCCATGTAGAACATTCTGGTAGTGCACCAGGCTTGTAATCTTCAATTTCCCAGGTTCTAGTCCTACCTGGACCAGTGTTGAGATTTATCTGTGCAAAACTCCCCACTTGCCCTTGGTCAGTAGTGAACACTGATGGATTGGAAAGGCCATTGCAATTAGATGGGATGTTAAGGTGTGGCCCTGTATTTGGGAGAGCCATACCCTGTGCACTTTAAAGAACACACTGGATGGCCTAGATGGGAGGATATCATCTATCTCCTACAACTGTTTAGTGAGTCCCCTCCCCCCAAACTTCTCTAAGCCCTCAGGATTCTTGTGACCTGCCCATTTAGCTCATTGTGTGCAAAAAAGTGCTGCTCAGAGGTGAAACAACCCAACAGCTTTCCAAATAGTTTAATTCTTTTTCAGTCTTTATCTTATTAAACCTCACTATAGAACTGTAAATTATCACTTGCCTGTTGTCTAGCTTTGGTGCTGCTCTCTGCCATCCCTCTGATGTAATTACTGTAACAACAGGTCTCCTATGATGCATTTTGGGGCTTGTTTCTTGCCCCCTTCTTCAAATGTCCTCTTACTACAGTGGTGAAGGTTATAGGTACATCTGTGCTCTCACTCCAGGGTCATGTGATGGTGGTGTGTATGTGTGGGAGGGGGATTTGCTATGTGATCATTGCAGGCTTTTCATTTAATTTGGTGTATTACTAACTGTTCAGATACTTTTAGTTGATATTATATAGGTTTGTGCATTTTTGAATTGGGGATTGGTAATTGCCTTATCAAACTGCCCATGCTAATGCTGTGGGGTTCTGTTTTCAAATCTTTTTGTGTTCAGCCTCTGTCTGTTGATATGTTCTTTTTTGTTTGCCTGTAGTAGCTTTTTTCTTTTCCATTTTTGTATACTCTGGTTATTTCTTATTTGTCTCTGTCTGTTTTAATTTGGTTGATTAAGTTGTTTGGCACTCTCACCAGGACCATATGTTGTATGGTCTTAGTATCTCAGAGTTCTCTTAGCCATGGGATATTTGGAGCTGCTGTTATTTTTTTTGCTTCTGCTGGATTTGGCTGGGAAGTCTTATGTTTGAAAATTATTTAGCTCTCTATCTTTTTTATAAAATTTTGGGTGTGTCCTGATTCATTTGCTAATTTATAAACATTATTTCCCTTTCTCTTGCAGCTCTTGTTGAACATAGCTGGTATGCTTTCTGTATTGTATTCTTGATACCAGCTTTTTTAAAGCATTTAGGATGAGCTTGATATTTTGATATTAGTATTTGCTTTGCTGTAGGCCTATGGTAGACTTAGTATGGATAAAGCAGCCCTGCCTGCTGATTAATATATCCAAATGTAGGATTTTTTGTTCTTTTTCCACTTCAACTGTGAATTTTATCATCTGCAGTACTTAGCTGAATTCCCATTGAAATTGCATTAGCTGTGAGATTTTGTAGAACTAGACAATGAATGCATCATCTCTGTATCTCAAGTGCAGTTCTAGTTTCAATTTAGTTTTTGTCAAAACTTGCTTTCCTGAAGGGCACAGGACAATTTCTGTTAGTAAGCCTGATAATGATGATTCTATGAGTGTTCCATGTGTTTGTTTATATATCTTCTGCTCTGAAATAGTTGGTTGTTGTGGTCAGTTGGAGTGCCTCTAAAATAATAAGTAATTACACAGTGGAGGGCTGGTGGAGAGCAACATCAAAACTGGGCAACAGGTAAGCAATAATTTACAATTATAAAGTGAAGTTTAATAAGAGAAATAGTGTGTGTTTTTTCCCAATCCAATTATGAACTTTGGATATTTGTATCCTGATCATTTAATGATAATGCAGCAAAACCCATCTGCTCAAGGATAGCAATCCTAATTAATAGGAAATCAAAAGGGAAAAAAATAGGATCATATTAAAATCTCTATGATTCATATTTTGCTTTTTTTTTAACTTTTTTTTGCACTTGTTTTAATTGTGAAAATTAATTTTTTAGGGTTCAGTTGCATATATACCTCAGCAAGCATGGATCCAGAATGCAACACTAAAGAAAAATATATTGTTCATCAAACCATATGAGGAGAAAAAATATAAAGCTGTGATAGAAGCATGTGCCTTACAACCTGATCTAGAAATTCTTCCAGGTGGTGATCAGACAGAGATTGGAGAAAAGGTTAGTGTTTTGATGTCTGTTACTGTAACTTTTCAATTTAAAATATCATTAAGGAAACCTTTGGATGAATCTTTTGTTTCTTAATCTCCATAATAAGCATGAAACTAGGTTTAGAGAAACTGGATTGCTGTCTAGAGGACCAACTTTTTGTTTGCAATGTATGTATAGATTGCATTTATGTAAAAAATAAAATTTAGAGTTTGAGGAGTGTCTCAATATCAGAGTCCACATATACCAACATACTGTTGTCATTTTTTTCTATGTATTAATAGAGTTATAATGTACAGGACTTTATCAAAATAATGGAAACATGTATTGTTTGTGGAGAACATTAATAAGCTGTAGGCCCAACTCAGGCATGCAGAGCAGACACAATTCGATGTAGAACAGTGCATATACAGTAATGGAATGTAGGACCATTCTTCCTGTAAAATATGGTCCAACTGTGCCAGTGATGCTGGAGGTGGAAAGTGTGATCTGACCTTGCACTCCTGATATTCCCACAAATAATATTGAGGTCTGGAGATTGAGGTGGCCATGGTAGTTACTGTACCTCATCCTCATGCTCTGTAAACCACAACTTGACATGTTTCACACAATGTACAGATGCATTATCTGCTTGAAACAGGGACAGTCATCAAGGAACAATGCCTGCAATATTGAGTGCAAGTGGTCCCCTAAAATGGATTCGTACATTGCAGAATAACTAATGGCCCTAAGGAATACCATGATATGTCACCCCACAGTATTAGGGATCCACCTCCATGCTTCAGAGTCAGAACCAAATAGTCGGGGTGGTATGCTTCTGCAGGTTTTCCCCAGATGTACACTCTATCAGTGGTGGGAAACTATGTGTAGCATGATTCATCAGACCAGATGACACGTTCCAGTCTGTAGCATCCCAGTTTTTATGTGCTTTACACCATCTTACATATTTTGTTGCATTAATGTTGGTAATCAGCGGTTTGTGGATTGCAGCATGGCCATAAATACTGGCATGATGAAGTTCTCGATGAACTGTTATGATGGAAATGGGATCATTTCAATTGGTGTTCAACTCTGCTGCTATTTACTGTGCCATGGTCTTGTGCTTCCATTTTACAATCCGTGCTAACGTTTGCCTATCCCTATCTGACAAATTCATGTGGTGTCCACAATTTGCACATTTGGAGGCAATGCCCTGTCCATTTTGATAGGCAGTCATAATCTTCGATACACTTCCTTGTGTTACACCTACGATTTCCGCCGTTCTGGTTACTGAAGCTCCTGCAAGACAGGCACCAATGATCATGCTTTTTGGAGGTCACTGAGATCTGACATTGTCGATAATTACACCATAACAGCTGTTTCACCTGTGCCTATGGCACTGCTTCATCATAGCTGACGTCATACTTCTCCCATTTATGTCTCCCATGATGTGAGCATTATGGGTGACATCCCTGTGATATACATATGGTGCAGTGCATGTACTCCAGTCACTGTCAGTGTTTCCATTATTTTGATAAACTCCTGTATATTTTGCTACTGGATTAGAATGCTGTCTATTTTGGAAGTACTTTCAGCTGTAAATTTATCCTCTAAAATTTGAATCAACTCAAAAGTGGTAATTACTTAGTGTATACCAAAAAAGTCAGGTTTGTTCAATATTTAATCAACTGTATACCGAGTGGTTAGCGCGCTTGGCTACTGATCTACGGGACCTGGGTTCGAGCCCCGGATAAGGCATGGACGTTCGTGTTGTTTTTCTGCTGAGGTCCTGCCATCCTCTCAGACCTTCTACTCTGGCATATAAACTGACAGGCTCCTGTCAGACCTCTGTGGCAAGCAGCTGCTTGAGGGGGTATTTATTTATTTATTTTTTTATAAGCCGTCCCATGGCCGAGTGGTTAGCGCGCTTGGCTACCGATCTAAGGGACCTGGGTTCGAGCCCTGGGTAAGGCATGGCTGTTTGTGTCGTTTTTCTGCTGAGGTCCTGCCATCCTCACAGACCTTCTACTCTGGCATATAAACTGACAGGCTCCTGCCAGACCTCTGTGGCAAGCAGCTGCTTGAGGGGGTATTTATTTTATTTATATACTTGTAATATATACTTTCCATCTATATGGCATTTAGCTTGTGGCTAGATTGCCTGAACAATGCCTACATGTGACATAATGGAATATGTACTGTAAGTAGAAAATGTACATATCATCAATTAGAGGAGATCTTGATCGGCAGCCGGTAGCTCAGTGATCCAGAGCACCTGACATGTTTATCAGGAGGTCGTGGGTTTTGTATCCCACCTGTCTCAAGACAGTTTTTTCTCTAAAATTTGAATCAACTCAGAAGTGGTAATTACTTAGTGTATACCAAAAAAGTCGAGTTTATTCAATATTTAATAATGTTTTTAATTAATTTTAAATGTTGTGAATAATCCTTCATTCTATAAAGTTACTATTTTTAAACTGCATTACTGTAATTGTTTTTAATTCACTAAATAATTTATCACACATATGGAATTCAGATAAAAATATGCTCTATTAATTTTTCTTAATCTAATGTAATCTCAGCAATTTATCTGGTTCATGAAATCAGACGATTCTTTATTTACTTCTTTTCAAATATTTTCTCAGTTATTATTAAAAGGAATTTATATTATGTACTAGAATTTTGCAGGAAAAAAATCCTCATCCCTGCTTTTCATAAAATATTCATAGCATTCAGTCTACATATGTCTACAAATTATATAGCTTGATTGAAAGAAAAAAATGCTAGTATGAACTCAAAAGAAAATGTATTGGGCAATAATCCTGCATTGGAGCTTTCACATTTCCTTTCAAATTAAAATTTGCTTTCTTGATAATTGAGCCACAAGTACAAAGAATGAAAGTAACTCATAAACTTTTGGCTTGTGTTGGTTTCTCATACAACATACAAACACTTATACAACAATATACACATTGGCTTAATAATCAGATTTGTTAATCACTTCATCAGTTAGGGCTGGTACTAAAATAATTTCATAGTGACACTTTTTAATTAGATAGAAATATTAAATATATGTCTTATAGGTTGAGGATTGTATAGTTATATTTGTTTCAACTCAAAATGCTACTCTTTAAAATTTATGACACTACTGACATTTCTTTTTCAAAGTTTCTGAAATTTAAAGTTTAAAAAAGAACTGAAATGATTGGTCAGTTCAGTGTTCTGGCAGTATGCAATGGTATGCAGTACTGGCACCTTTTTTCTTAAGTTTTTAAAATTTTTTGATTTATTGACATCAAAATGTATTATAAATATTCTGGTAGATGGTACTGTGTTCACGAATTGAATTTTCAGTTTTGATTACTCATAAGTTGGTACCCTGTTTTCCTGTTTCTTAGGTTGGTACACAACCGGAAACAGGAAGTTGTGTTTACTTCCGATTGCTTCCAATATCAGTTTATCAGTTCTATATCCACTCTGCAACAGGCAGGTGTTCACGGGAGTTTTGAATAAATCTAAATTAAATCAGTGCAATCATTGTTCAAAATGAGTAAAATAAGTACATAGTTGCTTTATGCCAATGAGTAAAAAAAGAAGACTGAAGAAGCAGAAATTGTTGAATCTACTTGTCATCCTGTAAAACAGAAAACTAGCACCGAAAATACACTTGGTGAAGAGGATCTGCAAACCAAGACCAAAGATCCACGTGGTCAAAAGGAAGCAGATTCTGATAATGATTGGCTCGAATGTTGGAGAGAAAAAAAACTTCTGTGAGAGAAACGAGTGGCTGTATGTCAAGAATAAAATGTTGGTCTGTAAAATGTATCGTGATTTCGGAAGTCTTGCCGTTTATAAACAGATGGGAGCCAAAATTTCAGCAGAGTGGGCAAATGGTAAAATCAGTCATTTTAGAGAATCTCGCAAACAACAGTTAATGTATTAAGAAAAAAAGATTTACGATCATAAGGAGAGTGCAGCGCACAAAGCATGCCAAAAAATAAAACCCGAAGCAAAAAATGAAATGTTAGAGAAAGTTTTCCTTAATACTTTGTTTTATAATAAAGAGCAACAGGAAAAGTGTTTCGAACCATTTACAAAGTTGCAAGGAGAAATCAATCATTTAACAACTTTGAAGGGAAATAATATTGCAGGAACTTAATAGCCTAGACATGGGATATATTCTTCGTTCTGCAAATGCAGATTATTGCCTGCATTAACACTGTGAGCCATATCACAAATGAAATGAGAAAAACATTAATAGACAATATAGTGAACTCCAAGAACAAAATATCGTTACTTATTGATGAATCGACAACTGTGAGTAACAGAACAACATTGATTGTTATTGTTCATGTAGTTCTTCCTGAACTTTCGGCTCCTGTGAGTCTTTTCCTAGATTTGATTGAATTATCAGATGTAACTGCTAGAGGAATTCTAAACTCTTTTAATTAGTCATCTTGAGTGTTTAGGATTATCTGAAGATTACTTAAATGAGTATTTATTGTCTGTAACTTGTAATAGTGCAGCTGTGTTGTTTGGCATGTGTAATGGTGTAAGGGAGCTAATGCAAGGGAAGTTTCTTAGTGTTATTTTCTGGCATTGTGCTGGCCATCACCTTGAATTGTCTGTTAGTAATGCAGGGAACAATGTGGCAGGAGTGAATCGCTTTAAGAGTTTCATAGGCAAACTTTATGTGACTTACATGCTTCACCTAAGAATGCTAGGGAACTACAGGAATGTGCAACTACTCTAGAATTTCAGCTTCTTAAAATTGGCAGAATTTTAAGCACTCGCTGGGTTGCATCTAGCTTTCACACTGTTTCTGCAGTGTAGCAAGACTTTGAAGTCCTCGTCCATCACTTTCAGGAGGCAAAAGAAGACAGCAGAAGAAGCAAAATGGATCACTGTCTTTATGAGGGCCTTTTAAGAAAAATAATGCCATGCAAGTTTGTCATTAATTTGGACCTTATGTGTGATGCTCTCCAAGAACTTAGTGAAATAAGTCTAGATTTACAAGAGAGAAATATTGACTTGTACAAAGCAGACAGGAAGATAAAGAATATAGTTCAACTTTTTGAA
Organism: Ryuthela nishihirai; assembly: GCA_038380435.1. Classification (NCBI taxonomy): domain Eukaryota; kingdom Metazoa; phylum Arthropoda; class Arachnida; order Araneae; family Heptathelidae; genus Ryuthela; species Ryuthela nishihirai. The sequence continues at coordinate 81,078,325 of JAWZYU010000001.1, forward strand.
GAAATAAATGAAAATCTTGGTCCGTACTACAGTATTTCTTTTCAAAGTCAGAAGAAATGAAGTTCAATGGGATTGAGCTCCACAAAAATGAAAGACATAGTCCTGCAATAAGTTCATCTGCTTTCTAAAAAAGTATGAAAGAAGTTGTTGGAAAGTGTCTGCTTGAAGGAGATGATGCTGATTTGCTTGAATGTGCTAAGATTTTAGATTCCAAGTATTGGCCAGAAAATCCTGGGAAGCATCTGGCATTTGGTGAAGCTGAAATTAAAAAGTTAGCATGCAAATTTCGCTTAAATGAAAGAGAAGCAGTTCGTGGTTTCCGTTAATATCTTCAAGAAAATAAAGTCCCAGACATACTACTTCTTCTAAAGCACACTTTGGGCACAATTGTAATATATTCCAGTGAATGTGAAAGGGGTTTCTCTCAGTTGAATCTTATAATAACTTCATCTAGGTCATCTCTGCTTGTATGGACAACTTCTGTACTGATGTTCATCAGGACAGTAAGACCTCCTCTCACTCAGTTCAACCCTAGCAAATATGTGGACTCGTGGCTGCTCCAAGGTCGTCATTCTGCAGTTGATACCAAAAGCAAGTAGTGATCTACAGACGACAAGTGTATATCGGAGGATATGCTAAAAGTGTGGAAGTTGCTGTAATAACATCTTCATAGTGAGTACCGGCACCTTTTTTTCCAGAAAAAAAGCACTGGGTCAGTTCGAATGCCAACTGAGCTCTCTTAATTCATCAATACTTTATCGAATACTCTAGCAACACACTTGCTTTATATACTAAAAATCTCAGAATACTGAAAATGCAATTTGCTCGAAACATGGTGTAATGCTCCAAAGATTTAAATACTTCTAAAGTTTTGGACCCTTTGTCTGATCCAATATTTATTCAAGCTCTGGATAGCTAAAGTCAGGCACCAGGCAATAATTAACAAATTGTCAAATAAAGTTCAATTAGGGTTCGAATACCAGCGAGCATTACTTAGCGAGTAAGAATTCAAAAATTAAATGATTGTCAATTCTAATTTAACTTACAATCAAAACAACTAATGTTGCTCAAGAGAAAAAATAGCAAAGATTCAAAAAAGTTTCTATAACAAACAAGTTTATTTCCAAAATTATTTTAAACACTCACCAACTTCAATGAGATGTCGACTACATCATCACTATCTCGCTGCTACTAACAACAACTCTCTGTGACTAACATGTCACTTACACCAACTTCTACTATTGTGTATAACACCAACTTCTGTGACACTACTAACTGACAACTAACAAACACCAACTCCTGTGACTACTTCCAACTGACTCTCTGTCACGGTTATAACAAGCATACAGGCTCGGCAACACGTGGCTGTTGCACCGGTGAAGACATTTGCATAAAATGATGAGCGTGCAAGCTATGACGCAAGAGGGAACGTGTCCTTGTACACGCGCTTTAGCGGGTGACAATCGAAAGTTCGGAGTTGCACATGCGCAACTCCTGTGCTCTTGGAAACAAGCGCTGTCATTCCAAAAATGAAATTAAATCCCCAAAATGATAAATATAGCATAAATTAAGCAAAACTGGTTAAGGTAAAGTAAAAGTGAATGAGGGGACATCACAATGGAATGTTTTGAGTTTGGTGGGGCAAAGTTTGGCACAGCCATCATTGTACCAGACTCAAAATATAATGTTCCCAAATTCATTCCCAACTTTGCGTACTTTGTGATTTTCTTCATTAATCTCCACCCAGTGGGAAAGACGTCATTAATGGTTTGGAAAGGTTACTATCTGTCAGATGGGCATTAAAACATTGTCCCCTATATAGGAGATCCATAACCTGTTATAACGAAAATAATTGCATAGCATTTGATAGGTAACTTTCAACTGTCCAGTAGCTCTTGTTCCTCAACTTCACTGAGGAAAAAGGGGTCCATGTGACTTAGCCATATATCTCACTAATGCAAAAAAGTACCCTGAGATAAATCAACTCAAAGCTTAGAGTGTGGAAAACAAATAGAATAACTAGCTGATTTAGTAAGCAATGATATAAAATAATTTACCATTTACCTGTTTATTTTATGTTTACTTCTGTTGCTAAATTTTCAAGTGCACATTTTAAGTGGTATACACTGCATTTTTTAAAAATGATATATATTAATTTTTATAGGGAATAAATCTGAGTGGAGGACAAAAACAACGAATTAGCTTAGCTAGAGCAGTATATGATGACTCTGATATATACTATTTTGATGATCCCTTAAGTGCTGTTGATGCCCATGTAGGAAAGCACATCTTTGAAAAAGTTATTGGTCCAACTGGAATGTTGAAGAGAAAGGTAATGTATTGAATATTATAGGTTATTAAGATATGTATGATCAGCTGCAAACATGTCACAGTTATAATCAATGAATGAAAACACAAAAGTATTATATAAACATTCCACAGTTTAATTCGTAAAACTCTAATTGTATATTTTACAAGGTTAGAAAGGAAAACATAACTTATAAAATGCAAATATTTAATACTCATGTAATAGTTAACAGAAATGGAATAATTGCCTGTAAAGTGTGAAAGGTGAAAGTTTTGGACAGTTAAAGTCATTATCGCTTTGTATTTCATTAGCAATTTTTTATATAGCAATATATTAATTTGTAATTCATTAGCAAGTTTGTATAGTAAGAAACTGAAAAGTTCTGAAGTATTTATACATTTTATTAAGTAGTAAGGTAATAGGAGTGGAGAACTATAGCTTCTAAAACAATCCTTTAATCAAATGAAATTGGACTTTGTAGTATCAGATTTCATGAAAGTTGATAATAGTACTGATCAAACTATTAACATTGGTCTTGACAATTTTTACATGGTGTATTCCTAGTTAAAAAAATGGAACTGTTACAGGCATATTGTCTCACTTAATGCAAAGTTTTAGAGATTCAGGAACCCCTTAATAAGGGAACCTGTTCATATGGGAGACCACTCTGTGAACATTCATCTGGTTCTGCAACCTTTGCAGGTTCCTAATGATCATCTGTATGTATGCCTTTGCTGCAGATCCCTGGAAAAGAGGATTCTAGTAGTTGCATGGGGGTCCTTTTCTATCTCTCTCCAACCCTTGACTGCTGGTGACCATTCTGTCTGCTTTACAGTTGGGAAGCCTGTTAGTTGTGGGCTAGGCAGTGCTTAGGAGGGTGGCTTATAAGACACTGCTTTGGCTTCTGCTTTAGGTGAACAGAAGATTCTGGAGTGGTCTCCCCACCCCACCTCAGGATCAATTGACTGGTTGGTGGGTTTGCCTGCCTAGCATCAGCCATATAGTGCAATAATTCCATTGCCCAGGTTCACACTTGTACAGGATTCACACTCCCTGTCTACATGATATCCATGCAGCCCTGGCATCCGACTGGAATTCTTCCAAGTGGTACGGGCACTGAATCTTTTATATTTATACATGATTTCTCATAATTACTCCAGTCTCATCAGAAAGATGCCCTGACATGCTGATCCTTCATCAGTGTCTTCCCCTATCCCAGTCATTTGCTTTACTAGTGACCAGTTGATGTATCTTTTCTTTATCAGTAAAGGTTTGGAAGCATGAGATCTCTGAACTTCATAAATCATCTAATATCTGGGGACTTGCTGGTGAAGACTACATGCCCAAAACATTTGGAACTATTCCTTAAAGTAACATCTATTGGTGGGGTGGCCATCACAGTGTCACCCTGCAAAATCTGAATTACACAATAAGTGCAGTCTCAGAGTAGAGCTTTCTTGGATCCTCTCTGAATTCTCCACTCATGTGCTTCTGATAGCATGTTCTGATACATACATTGACCACTGGGATGCTTTCATTGAATAAACTCCCTTTTAGCAGAGGCTATGAAGATAAGTCAGACAGAAATAGAGATACTTATTACCATTGCTGAGTCATTCTTAATCAGAGGACAGAATACCTCAAAAATGATATTCATTTGAGCTAAGTCCTGATATGGTATGAGGAAGTTGAGAGTTCATATCTCAGCCAGCTATAAATCAAATTGATCATTAATTCCCTAATTGCTGATTCTTACATTGTTTGTGAGTTATTAATATTGTTTGTCACATGGATATGCCTACTAAAATGGTAATTAATCTTTGATTGTAAATTTCAAAAGCTCTGTAACAAGATGATAGTATATTAACTTAATATATTGAGACAAGAGTTTTTTTTTTAGAAAAAAAAATACCTTTAGGAATTTGTTTGAAAAATGAAGCAATAGTACACAAGGTATGTTTCATCTTGAATTATGTTGCTATATTTCTTTATCTTGGAAGCATTAAGAGACAGTCCCAATCTGCTGATCAATAAGTTGGTCCAGTACAAATCTGTAGAAATGCAACGCAGTAGCGTGGTTTACAATATGCTGAAGGCCATTTGAGGTGATGATGAGATAATATTTATTATACATTAAAGGCTTGGACAGGTAACTAAAGCACATAGTAAAAAATTGCATCAAATAAAACCACTTGATTGTCTGGATGTTTAAAATTAAGTTAAAAACATTTAAAACTGTCTCAGCAGGTCAATATGCTATGCATTTCACATTGGCTGAGAACTATGCATGTGGTGTCTATACCTTTAAGAGTAAAATCCATGCAACTCATTTGCATCAGACTCCCAATTCATTATGCGAAGTAAGATATTGCCTAAGGCACCATCTATTGCAATGATTGATAGGTTACTAAAGAGAAATTAATGTAATAAAGAATGAAGGATGAAGGGAAGAAAGTAAAAAGGTTGAATTTAAGATATGGCAGCAGGAAATAATTCATGAGTTACCTAAATTAAATAATTTCACTTATTAATAAAATGAATTGGATATAATATATAGTAAGGGAATAGAAAATAATTATTTTAGGAGTAATTATATGGGGAGGGGATTAAAAATATACTTTTTCAAAGAGAAGAAAATGCAAGATTAATAAAATAAAGAGGGCAAGAGTAAATAAAATGTGGAGGAAAATTTTTAATTATTCCTTTATATTTATCAGACAATAATTTCCATGCTGAAGATGATGTGGTTATGTCAGTATTGCAAATTTCATTTCAGCCTCTATGAATTTGAAGTTTTTCGCATAATTTGATTAGAACTTTTAATGGGCTTATAAATTAGCATCTTTAAAATTTCTTGTTAAAGAATTAGTAATGGCAGTTTGGATTAGAGCAGTTTTTTGTTTAGCTTTTTGAAAGTCATCTTGAGGTTCAGCTAGTCTGACATTAATTTGTGTAAAGATTTTACCAATGTATTCTTTGTGAGCAGTATATATGTATGTAAGGGTTGTTCAATGAAAAGTGAACAAGTCAAAAATGAAAATAGAAGTGTAAATGATTTATTGATCTGTTCAAATTCTTCATGTCTATTGAAAATTAGTGCCAATATGAAATTAGCAACATGATACCCTCTTTATTTATCTCTTTATTGGAGTGACTTTGGCTTTTGCATGAGGATTTGATTTGGTTTTTACCTCTGAGTGACACTTTTTTTAACACAATGGGCTAAATGGCCAGGTTACAAAGACCCTGAAGGCTCAGTGATGGTTGGTAAAAGGGTCCCACTGGACAGTTGTTAGGAGACAGACAGTAGCTCCCCATCAAAGTCATCCAGCATGTTCTTTAATGTGCACAGGGTATGATTACTCTCCCACACATGGAGCCACAGCTTAATGCCCCTGTGATGGTTGCAGCCTTTGTAAGTCCATCAGTGTCCCTTCTGACCATGGGCAGGGTGGAGAATAAATCTCACTGGAATAACCGAAATAAATCTCACTGGCTCCGGCTGGACTCAAACCTGGGAATTGCAGATTATGAGTCTGGCTTTTGCATGAGTAAATATGTGACAGTGCACTACCTTTGTGTGAGGGCACAAAGACCACCTCAATCCATTACCCAGATATAGGGGTTGTCCACTTTTAATTCAAATGACCTTTATTTTTTTTGTAAAAATCTGCTGATTGTCTTGATATATTAATGTACTATCCTTTATCATGCTACAGAGAGTTTTTTCCATCTATTTCAACACTACACTGTGATTAAACTATAAATCTCCAATGTGTCAAAAAAAGTTAAAACTAAAAGCCAACCAACTTTTAGTTTCAATTATCAAACTTTCAAAAATTATTTAAATTAGCATTGTAATTGTTTTTATTGAATTTTTATTGTGATACTATTAGTTTAGTCAGTAAATTTATAATTATATTACATGTAGTTTTCTAACTAACTTAAATACAATATTAAAATTTTAAATTCATAGGAAATTTTTGAAATTCTGTTTTTATATGTTAAAAATAGAATATTTCCTGTCCATTTTTAAATAAATAGAAGTAAGTACTAAAATTTGTGTTGCCTGGATTTATACTTATTATCTATATCTGGGTTTGTTTGTTTCTGAAAGACAAGGATTTTAGTTACCCATCGAATTTCTGTGTTACCAGAAGTGGATACCATTGTTGTCCTGAAGGATGGAAAAATAACAGAATGTGGTTCTTATACAGAGTTGTTAAACAAAAAGGGTGCATTTGCAGAATTTCTTATTCAGTATATACAAGAAGAAGCAGAAGAGGTTGACAGTATTCCTGTTGATGAGCTTCAATTAATAGAAGAAATTGCAGTTACTGTGGGAGCACCACCAGAATTAACAAGGTAAGGCAATGATGTAGGAAGCCAATTCTATGTATTTCCCTCTGTCATTCTAACAAGGACTTCTTCCTAAATCTAAGAATTTACTACACAGATATTTCTATATTACTCTATTTCTCAGCAACTTCAATGGAAAGAGTAGCTCATGTAGTTATCATTTCATTGGGTTGTCATCACACTTTATACAGGTACATCTGTTCCTAAAGTTGTATAATATAGTACAACAACAGCAAAAAAAAGTGATAGTTTTTATGTGATTCCTTTATTTTTTCTGAATTGCAGTTGATTGCCAGGTTAATATCTTCTTCAACATTGTTTTGCTATGTTATTCCTAAACACTCCCATTATAATTTTAATGTTGCTGCAAATTTGTGTTAATAGCATTTGGCTTGGGGCTGAAAATGGAATTTATTCACACACACATCCCCATTGCATATAGTCAATGTCAGTTCACTCTTTGTTAAAAAGTGTTCTGAGCCAATTTATTTGTGATTTATTTTATACTAGAATCCTACCCCAGACTAAATACCCCATTCTCCACTCAGATTATAGATAACACTAAGAGCTGACATTATGTGTAAATGATGTAAATAATAATCATAAAATTAAATTTGTTTTACCTTTTCATCATTATCATAAATGTAATATTTTCAAATGCTTAAAGTTTCTTAATATGCAACAACCTCCCAGTTGATGTCAGTAAAGGTGGTTTTAGACCCAAACTCAATTTATAAGTGTGGACTTGCAGAAGGAGCACTAGTGCAATGCTAATTACATTGGGACATATCTATGAGTAAAATTTGACAGTGGGCAATCAAATATTTAAGAGGTTTTGAGAGAGCAAAAAATTTAAATTTATAAAAGCAGTAGTTTGTACTCAGATATTAATTACAGCACTGCTGAACACAATTAAAATGACTATTTTTAGTTTTTAGAACAATTTTAATTTGTAACAATGTTTTCTGTGGAAAATATTTTTTTTTCTAAAGTTGTTTTACTTAACATTCTATATTTTAAGAATGAATTAAGTGTGAGTCTACTGTAATGGCATTTGAAATGCTACCAACCTCATAATTATTGATACTGTAGTTTCCATGTTTTGAAAGATAGATGTCATTTTCTGTCTTGCCTAAAGGAACTGGCTAATTCAGTTACTTTCATGATTTTTTGTTCACCTTTTATCTGAATCATTGCATTTTGCCACCTTTAAAGTTTTTTCCTTTTTAAAACAGTGTGTGTATTTTAATCAACTCTGATTTCTCTATCTTTTGTACTCTGTATCTGTAACCCAGGTTGTTTACACCTGAGCTGGTTATATTTTGTATTTCTATCATTGTTTTACATGTTACTTATACACTTACTCTTTGTTATATCTTTTTCCTTGTTGTGTTGTTATTTTAATTTTTGGTTGCAAGTTTATACATCTTTTATAATTTTTTTTTTTTTTTTTTTTGTTTGGTGCAATATGGCCTTGTTGCCCTTGCATTATAAAACCCCTAAACAACCAAACCAGTTCAGTTACTTCTACAACTTTGTGACTCCTTCTCTAACTCTGACAATATGTGACGCTATTACTCTTCTCGATGTGACTGATCCATACAATGCATTTAAAACTTGGAGATGGTTTCCTTTGACAGACCTGCATGTTTATTTCTAAATAGTTTCACTAGCCTGAAAAAGTTTGATATTAAAATTCTTATTGAAAAGTTGAGATATTGTTCATCTTTCCCATCAAACAGTTAACTGCTTTATGTGTTGTGAAGGCTATATTTAATTGAACTAAAGGATAATAAAAAGCCTATATTAACTGAATTTAATGATAATTTGAAGCATATAGCTAAATGGAGCTAAGAAACAGTTCACACTATACGGTATAAATTTTAAATCTCGTGACACTTTTTTGCACAATACATGTTAGTGTAATATAATAATTATATATATATATAAATTTTAAATGTTCAAGCTACTTTCTGATATTTTTAAGAGTATGTATACTGTGAATGGTTCTTTCAAAAATCTGTCATAAAAATCAGTTTACAGTGTCTGCTATTGAACTTATAGTGCTATACTTTGAGTGACCACTTTATTAGGTACATCTACTTAATAATGAGTAGCTCCCTCTTTTTCCCTTGGAATGGCATGAATTCATCAGGATATGGACTCAACAGTGTCGAAAACAAGCCTTGGGGATGCTGGTTCATGTCGATTCTACCTCTTTATAAAGATCTAGCAAATTGGCTGGTGGTGGATCTCTACTCTGAATAGCTTGTTCCACCTCCTCTCACAGGTGCTTGATTGGGGCTGAGATCTGGAGAGAGATTATAAATTGCTGTCATATTCCTAGAACCATTCCTGAGTGATCTTAGCCTTGTGACATGCAGCATTATCTTTTTGAAAGAATCATTCACAGATGAATACACTGCTGCCATGAGAGATACACCTGATTAGCAATGATAATAAGATATCTTGTGGCAATCAAATGTGACACTAGTATCAAGTGCCACGAAAAGACTCCAAATCATTATGCCTTCACCATCATCCTAAAGTGTTGATTCCTGACAGGATATGAGGGTATTCAAAACGTTCTTCACATGCACCTGCAGAACAAAAACTATTGTACCTATCTCAACAAAACTTTATTGTCATTCAAAGTAGCATTTTTCTCTAGCATTTAGGCAAAGTTACAGACCTCTACGACAATTTTGGAATTTTTGGTGGTACTCCTGTTGGAAATATTCTACAACTCTGAATGAATTCATTTTACAAGATCTTGTACCCTTGAAAAAGACTTCCCAGCAAGTTCCTTTTTAGTTTTTGGAAACAACCGAAAATCGCATGTTGCAAGATGTGTGAATATGTAGGATGGTGTAGCTGTTTGATTTTTTTTCCTGCTCCAGATAGGCTGTAATTTTATTAGTTTAGTGAGCACTGGCATTGTCATGAAGAAGGAGAACCCTTAACATGCCTGTTATTGAATGCTGCTCCTTCGTCTCCTTAACCATTTTGGGCAAAACAATGTTGGTGTTGTGTGAACATCCTCTTTCTTGAGCAAAAATCTTGTCAAAGGATATGAAGACATAGTGCATCTTCTGCAACCCAAACATAACTGTCATTTTTTCTGGGAGTTGTATATTTATAAAACCATGTCTCATCACCTCTGACACAGTCTGTTAACCATTTTGGACCACTAGGTTCAAACATTGCCAGCATCTCCTTGTACTAGTTGACTCTAGCCCTTACTGTTCTGTCAGTTTGTGGAGTACCCATTTGGCATAGATCTTACAGAACTTTAAATGTTGATAAATAATTGTTTCCACATTGCCAATCAATACACTGACATCTAAATTTATTATCTGAATGGTGATATGTGGGTTTTGTTTAATGAATTCACGAACAACAATGATGGTTCTCTTGTTCATGGCCTCTTTTAGTCTTCCTGCATGAGGGAGGTCTTCGAAGCTCTGCCATCCTTCTCTGAATTTACACATTCATCCTGTAACAATGCTATATGAACAGGCATGATTCCCATTACTTAAAATAAATTGGCATGAATTGTTTTTGCATCATCCCCAAGCTGTATCCTTGTGAAAATGTAAAATCTTTCCCCGTCTTTAGTATGCTCCATAGCAACAATGTGCAGAATTCACAGACCGAACATTATGCACCATCAGCGAAGAGAGAAATGATGATATGACCTTTGCTTTTAACACATGATGGCAGGTTTAGACAATCTTTCAAGCAAGTTGTTGCTTGTTAACTTCAGAAGATACATGTCAAGAACATTTTGAACACCCTCTGTAGATCTGTGGACTCCTGGTTTTCACCATAATTGATATAATATATAAACCCATTGATGTGAAACAACAAGAACCAGGATTCATCAGATTATGCAACATTTTCCCCTCTTCCTGTGTTTGTATTCTGTAGCTCACTGCAACCACAGTTCCTTGTTTTTCACAGACAGAAGTGAAACCCAGTTAGGTTGTTAGTTACCATACCCCAACTGTGACAAGGTATGATGAGTTGTGCATCATGATAGGCATCTTTTACCACCACTGTTGTACTCGATTGTTATTTGACTAATTATAGCCTATCTGTAACTATGAACAATTTGTATCATGTTCATTAAAGTTGTTTTCAACTAAAAGAGTGCTGTTGGCTGGATGTTTTTTGCTGTTGGCCATTCTTGATACACCTGTTGTTACAAGATACACTTGTTAATATCATACAAGATACACCTGCTGGTGTTTTCATTTAAGTCATTGTCTTACATGAAAACACCCGCATGGTTGTTGGCTTCCAAGATGCTCATACCAGTGTATCTGGCACCAACTACACATACTGGCCACTGAATTAAACCTTTATTCAATACGGAGTTGGACCTCCTTTAGCCTGAATTACAGCAAGTATGCAGTTTAGCATAGATTCCACAAGGTGGAGTGCCTTTATATCTCCAGCATACCAGGCATTCACCAGAAAGTCCTTTAACTGGCTCAGATTTGACGGAAGAGGACTTTGTTCCTGGATCTGTTTTTCTAACATGTCCCATACATTCTCAATGGGGTTCAGGTCAGGGCTTTGTGGTGGCCAGGGAAGATGGTGGAAGTTGCTCTCATGCTCGCTGAACCACTGCTGAATACATCTTGTGTGATGGACAGTAGCATTGTTGTCCATAAAACAGCTGTCACCTGCTGGATGAAAAGTCAACGTTGCAGGATGCACTTGATTGGCAACAATGTTCAGATAATCCTTGGAGAACACTCTACCATCCAGCAATATCAGGGGATACGTTCCATACCAACAGAGCATGCTCCACACTATTTCACCGCCTCTAGAGCCTTGAGTTGTGTTTACAAGGCAGATGGGTCCATTGCTTCATGGGGCTCCGGCCAAACTCTCTGCCTGCTGTCAGTACAGAACAAAGTGTACCGTGACTCATCACACCACATTACTTTTTTCCATTGTCTCACGGTGTTCCTGACACCACTGTAGACAAACTTTCTGATTCTTTGCAGAAATCAGTTTGAAGAACTTTTTTTCAGAATTCCCATTGTGATCAACATTACTGATGATTACTGATGAGTAGCAGTCTTAAATAGTTGCCTAGATCACAAGATGATGAATGTGACCATGTATTTTGCATATATGCTGCACAAGTGATGTTTACATACATCTCCGTAATGGTTTCTAATTCAGTGGCCAGTGTGTGTACATCCCATGTTCAAAGTTGCCTAAATCTTTTGTCTTGTACATTCTTGTACTAATTGCTTACACACACAGAGAATCCCTAAGTAGCTGCCTATCTGCTATAAATAGCAAGGTATGAACAGTAATTAATATTGAAGGAGCAGTCTATTTCAGGGAAATGGAGGATGTGCCTAATAAAGTGGCTGCTCAGTGTATATTCAGTATTGCTTTTGTATTCTGGTGTATAATTTGGTATATATTGCATTTAAAGTTGTTATGCTGTTTGTTATAAATCAAAACAGTATGACTTAAGTAAGTTTGTATTTCACAGTAAGCCACTGCTTTATTAAATATGTAATATAGATGTGACTGAAAATAAAGATATAAGAAATATTTGATCAATTTTCTATTATAGTACTATTTAAACTATTGTTTTCTTCAGATAATTCATTTTAATACTGCTGTTTTTAGGAGATTTTCAGTAATAAGTGATGCAATCAGTGATTCAGATGCTGATAGCCAAAAAAGACTGCGAGCTCTTTCAGTAACTTCACAAATAAGTGTAAGTGAAGGTATGCACCGTAGAAGAGCAAAGAGCATCAAAGAAACTGATGATACTGCAAGTATGAAAAGAGGATCTATAGCGGAGAAAAATACAACTGGTACAAAACTGATTGAAAAAGAAGGCGTCGAAGTTGGATCAGTACGTATTTTTCTCTCTCTAAAATCTATTCTATTGCAAAAACATTAAAATGGCATTTGCTAGAAAGAGCATCTAGTAACTAAAAATGTGATACACTGATTTAATTTTTTAAATATATATAAGAACTATATATTTTTAAAGATATGGATTGTGTGTGTATGTATACAAACTAGTAGATTGAGGATTGTATGTGTATGTATACAAACTAGTAGATTGAGGATTGTATGGGTTTAAATTAGTAGGTACCATGAGAGTTGTATAGCAGTATTTGTCGTAACTCGCAAGATACTTACTAGTTTAAATACACACACAATACACAAGTAGCTATAGGTTATGGATGTACAACCATACTCTGTGATCTGATTCTTCAGTTATGTTAGTTCTGAGCAATAGGTACTGCATTTAGACACTGCAGCCCAAATTTAATATTTTTTATATTGCCCATCGACTTATTATGGTCTGCTCCTTTTCCTCATGTTTCTTGGAATGCTGTTCAAAATACTATTGCTAATCTGTAGTTTTGCATGTGCACAGGATGCTATGACCAAATTAATGCAATCTTTCCAGTAGCACAACCAGTGATCAGAGAAGAGGTGCATTATTTTTTTCAGTACACTGTCTCTAAGCCTTCAATAACGTAACTAATATATCATAAGGAGATGGGGAGCTAGGAATAATCCTACCTTTTTCAACTCTAGTTTTGCTGCAATATTTTTTTAATATGTGTTATTTAATATCTACATTTCACTGTTTACGTAAAAATTATTTTATTTATAAGTAATTTATAATACAAGAATTATCCTTTTATGTTATTAATTTTACCGAGCTCTTAAATATAAAATTAATCAAAACTTCCAGCTGTTTGATCCTCTGTTTCACCCCTCCCCTCAAACACACAATCTGTAATAGCTTTTCTTTTTATGGATAAATTTACTTATTCCGTACAGTACTTTTTATGTAAACGTAATCTTTATGTACCTATATCAAATAGCTCTACAATGAAACAATCTAATGTTATTAATATTAGTGTTAAACAATAAAGATTGAGACTATTTTATAGAATTAAAATGATCCCAATGAAGCAATAATCATTTGCTAAGAGGGCCCATTAGAGGTTAAATCTTGAAACATAGTAAAAGCAGGTAAAAATGCAAAAAAAATTAGTTTTAGAATTAAATTAGAAATTATTAGTTAATTTTAAAAAAAATGATTATGTAGTAAAAAATTCAAAATGTGTAATTAGCATTTAAATTTTTATAAGGATAACTGTTATCATCAAGAAAATAAAATCAGTTTGAACACTATCAGTATTCAGAAGTAAGTAGCAGTTGTTTTCAAGTGCAGGAAGACAACAGTATTAGTTATTCCAGGAACCAAATGCTATTAAACTTAATCTGAAAAATTCATTATACTGAAAAGGATTAGCTGTTAGATGTCTTATGTAAAAAATGGGAGATAACTGCAGTTCCTTAGCAAATAAATTCTCTTAATAGAATGGGCAGAAGTTCACCAAAACATTTGGGTACAGTACACCCTGTTCGTATTTTTTATTTATAAGAAATTATTTTTATGAAATGTTTTTCATTTATACAAAATTATTTCTATGGACTTTTTTTTTGTACAAATCTGAAAGGTAACTTTTCTATAAACCCCTAATTTTACAAGAGTTGTTCAGAAAGTAATGACAACATATGCGGTGCTTACTGAACACTTTATTTCCACATGAAATTAACATTCCATAGCTTCAGTGTAATCACTAGCTAGATTAGCAACTTTATTCCAAATTTGTGGGAGCCAGTGAATGCTGCTAGCAGATCTGTTTCTGTCGATTACTGAAATGGATTGCCATATGGTTTGCAATACCTCAGTCAGACTGCGAATCCATTGTCCTCAGATTGGTTCCTTCCCTTTAGGAAGCAGGTCAAAGACTCATTGTCTGTGGAGTATGATGGATGTTCCAAGGTTTACAATTGCCACCTTGCCAAAAGCTCTTTCACAGGTTGGGCCACATGACAACTGGCATTGTCATGAATGAGACATGATGATCCCTGTGATGAAGTGTCAATGCTTTTATCATGAGTCCAGACTCGGATGATGCACAAGAAATTGTCAGTAGTATTCCACATTCACAGTTTGGCTCTGAGACACTGCATGGTGGAGGAGAACACCATAGATGTTGTAAGTGACAATCAGCATCACTTTCATATTGTTGGACTCTTGCCACAAATATTTTTGGGTGTGGAAACCTTGGATGGCACTGTCCATTAGATGGTATTTCTGTTTCAGCTTATACATCCATGCCTAATTTTGTCAATGGCATGACAAATGCATCACCCTCATTGTAATACCATTCCAGGTGGAGATTTGCAATGGCAGGAATGCCATTGCAAACCTCCACCTGGAATGGTGCAGTCTTAAGGTATACATTTCAGGGAGGTGAAAAGGTGGTTTTTTCACCTCCTTGACATGGTGTGGGGCCCACCATGCTATGATTTTTCACATGCCCAGGACGTTCTTCAAAATGTGCTGAACAGTGGAATTACTGAGTCCAACTTCATTTACCAATTGGCATGTTATCCAATGTCTGTCAACATCCAGTAATAACTGTACAAGCTGAATCTTCTCCTGTGGGATTGAGGGGTGCTCTGTGCAATGAGCATCATCAACATTGTCCTGATCCTGGCAAAATCCCTATATTTACACTCATCATGCAACTGTGTGATATGGTAGTGCTGCATCTCCACATGCTTCCCTCAGTCCACAGCACAATCCCTTGCATTTCGACCATATGCCACCTCAATTTTGATCTAATGTGTTGCAAGCTTTGTGAACATGTCTTAGGGCATTCTGTCAAGAGTCTTATATTGCCGTGACTTAGTTTTGTCTACTCTCCTACAATGGCACTGCATGAATGATGGCTTGCCTCTGGAACAGTTTCTGTACAGCGCAGAATGTGTAAACTAGTGCATTGGAAGCACTCCACACATTTAGCACCAGGTTGCTATTACTTTTCAAACAACTCTCATACATAGTTCAAAAATGTGATCCAATGATAATTTGAGCATTGCAATATACTTTGCCTGGCCAAATTGTTAAGAAAACTGCATCATGCACAGTACCACGAATCATGCATACAGAATTTCTTACTGATGTAAGTATTCTATATCAATATGAAGTCTGACAAGGGGTAAAAAAAGCTGATTTGGCTGTCTTTGAAAGGGGCTTGTCATTGGAGTGTGATGAACAGTAACATCTGTAATGGAGGTGATGAAACTCAGTGGGGAATCATGGGGCACAATATCTCAAATGCATAGAGAATGGCAATGGTCTCAGAAAATGTCTGCCAATGGTGGCAAATGTGGGAAGAAAAAGACTCTGACAGTAAGGGACAGACATCTGTTAGCTTGACTGTATGGTAAAACAGATTTGCTACAGTTCATCAGCTGAGAGAGATGACTGCTGGCAGTACTTCAAAACCCAATTTTAATGAGAACTATGCACAGAGAACTGAAAACTTTGAAATTTGAGAACTGTACCATGATACATACAACAAAGTATTAGGTAGGTGTTCATAATAAATTGGCCAAGCAGTGTACATTTCATATAAGTAATGATGCAGTAAATTACACAAATGATGAAAATATATATTTAGATACTCACAAATTTGCAACATGGTAGCAGAAACAAACAAGAACTAAGGCATTGATCATAGCATGGATGTAAACAGAGAGATGATGTAAAGTAATTTTATTGCATTGACATAATGCAACATAGCTACTGAAGTTTCCAAACGAGAATAGTTTAACCCTACTGGTCTAGTGGTAGTATAGTATACCTGACAACTAAGACTGATAGGGCATTCCTTGTGTGAGTGTTTCTATGTTGTATGAGAAACCTGGACAAACCTAATATAGCTTCTAGGATATCTCTGTCCTTTGTGTAGAGAAGTACCTTCTTTTTTAAAAAAAAAATATTATTGTGTCCCCCTTGCTCCCCTAATTAACACTGTGAATGACCTGTTCTAGTTTGTCCTTTCATTCTTTGAATAATGAAGCAGTGCTCTTTCAATTAGCTCTGTATTTCATTAGTCAAATTGGTGATGATGCAAATAATATTTTTCTAGCCAAATTTTAAACATATTTATTGTTTTTGTACTAATAAACTGTATTTTATTATTTCACTATTGGAAGCAAAGTGTGTGATTGTACATGTTATGACTGATTAGATCTTCAGGTATTAGTTTATTCAAAATTGGCAAATTTCTCCAATGTTGCTCTGGTCTTTAAATGTCTTCTTTTTTTGGGAAAAATATATGTGCTTAATTTTAAGTAATTTCTTTCAAAAATCAAGAAAAAAATGCCATAAGAAAGTTATTTAATGAGATTGATTATTTATTTTGTTTTTTAAATAAACATTGCACAGATATATGAGGGGATGATCATTTAATTCGTGGACAGAAGCAAAAAGTTACATTAAATATCATCCTCTGAATCTTCCTGGCATTTGTCTTTCTCAAAATACTCTCCCTTGAACTTCACACATTTTTGCCATCATTGTGCCCATGCATTAAAAGCATTTTTGAAGCCATTTTTCGAAAGTGTGTGAAATGTTCTCATTGTGGCTCTGCAAGCTTCGTCATTGGATGCAAAATGTTTCCCTTTCGAAGCTTTCTTCAATTGCGGAAAGAGGAAAAAATCGCAGGGTGCTAAGTCTGGAATTAAACGAATTAAATCACCCCTTGTAAATAAATTTCTTCTCAAGTAAATATATTTTGTAGCAGTGGCTTTAAGTTCAATTTGAGTTGATCAGTAGCCAAGCATATGTTAACCATTTGGCCATGGGATTGTTTATTATAGGTAGGGATGAATTATTAACTCAATATGGAATGGCATGGGCAAAAATTGAAAAGTATTATATATGTATTTATTGATTAACATAAAATACATCTAGTCAAACTTGTCTTGAATTGCCCGGGGAAAAAGAGTACATTTTTAAAACAGTGGCACATAGAATTTCATGTATCTGACATTATTCTGGATTTAAGAATCGTACCTTAAAAGAGAATTTCTACATAAAATCAAACTATGAATGGAAATGTGTTTAAATAATAGGCTATGCTGCACACAACTTGCATTTATTTTGATGCTATCAGAGATTTAACAACGAACATGAAACTTATTTTATTATCATTATATTTGTGATTTCAATGTCAGTTTTTGCTATACTGGTATTCTAGTATACCATGCTCTTTTTGAGGAGTTCTGTATGGAAATTTGAAAATTATCGACCTATATCTATTTTTTCAATTTTGACAAAAATATTTGAAAAAATAGTTAAGAAGAGATAATTAAATTTTTTTATATAAATACAATTTTTTTTCAGACAACCAATATGGTTTTCGAAAAAATAGGGGGACTGAAGATGCAATTTTGAAACTAACCTCTATTATTTATCATGGTATTAACATTACATATAATTTATCGTGGTAATAATTTTAGGGTTGCTGTTTTGTTTCTAGATGTAAAAAAAAGCATTCATTTCTGTTTCTTATAGTGTGTTGCTCAAAAAATTAGAAATGGTTGGAAAGAGAGGTTATTTAACTAGTTATTTAAATGAAAGACAGCAAATTATAAAATTAAAAAATTGTTTTACTTAATTGTTAAATTGTTTGGGGTCCCACAGGGTTCAGTCCTTGGACTAATATTATTTTTAATATTAACTAATGACCTATGTAATTTATTTTTGAATGAATTAAACATTGTATTTGTGGATTATATTGCACTGATTTACCTCGGCAACTTTGATGATATTGTTATGAGGATTTAAAAGAAATAAATAATTTGTTTGTGAAAAATTGACTAATTTAAATGTCAGCAAATCAAAATATATAAATTTTAGACTATTAAATAAGTCTACTCATGAGCTATACAATAAGTTAATTTATCATGATATAAGCTGTTAAAATTGGTCATGTTCTTGTCCAGTTATACAGGGTGTTGATGGTTTTAGATATATGGGACTAATTTATGGATAGTAACCTCACATGGAAATTGCATGTAAAAATATAGTAAAAAGCTTGATTATCATGATTTCAAGAATATATTTTATTAGAAATTTTTTGAATTTGTCAATGCTAAAATTAATTTACAATTAGTGGATAAAATCTTACTTGGAATATGATTTATTTCATGGGGTGGCCTTTATGAATCAAATTTGAAACCTATTCAAAATCTTCAAAATTATGTGTTGAGGTGCATGCTCAATAAACGAAAGTTTGATAGTATTCAAAATTATTATAGTTCATTACAAATTTTACAAGTCAGAAAATTATATATTTACCACTTATTAACATATATTGTCAAAAATTGTGATAATTCAAATATAAAAGTTTTCAATAAAAATACCAGACTTTTCAATAGTAGTACATTTAAATGTGATCACTCCAATAAAATCAGTTTTTTGCGAGCATTATGTATACCTGGCATCCAAATTTATGTAATAACATAAAGAATGAAGGAAATCTTTATCTTTTTAAAAAATTAATTATGAAATGGATATTTGAGCAAAATGTAGAAAATCTGCTATAGTGTTTATGCTTTGCATGATTATGGTGTTTATGCTTTGTATGATTATAGTGTTTAAAATGTATTTGAGTCATTTTAACAGGTTTATTATATGTCAGTGATAAATAAGTTGGCACTGTTGCTTCAAAATATTGTACATTTTCTTAATCGATTATCTTCACAAACGAACTTTAGTACAGATGGAGTTTTGTATTTTACACTTTCAAAATTGTTTAATTACTTTGGAAAAAACATTTATTGATTTGTGTTATTATAAGCTTTAAATTGAAAGTTTGTAATTTAACAAAAGTGTGAAATAAATTTGAATTGACTTGAATAGCACCCCCCCCCCCCCCACACACACACACCTTGGTATTTCAACTTGAAATTTGGCACAGCAATCCAGACAACCAGAAATATTCTCTAAAAATTTGAAGCATCTACTATGATTTCCCAGTAAATTATGGCTGCCACAGACAGACAGATACAGAGACACACACAGGCACCTTCTTTTATTATTATACATGTATCTATATTCATCTAGTTAGCTGGACAGAACTACTTTGCAGGCTATAGGTTACTTGTCCCTGCATTAATATTTGAGTACATTAAAACTATCATCCTCTGCAAGAGTATAAGAATTGAACAGATTTGAATAATGTATTAGCAATTAAATAATGCAGAAAACAAGCCAATATAAATAATATATGCAACATCACTAAAGCATTTGGTGATTTTCTTTTCTTTTATGTAGCTGAAGCACATGACAACTGCAAATAGTGTTTCATCCACCATGAAATTTGTCTAGATGCTCTGACTATTAACTGAATGAAGTAATTTTTTAAATGCATATATACTAGAAGTAGGTATGAATTGGGAATATTTTTAAGTGTTGCTCAATTGAATGCATTAAAACACAGCTGCCAAGCTTTATTGGAGTGTATAAAAAACGAATAGGAAGCAAATATTACAATATGTATATATCCACTATTACCAATTAATTACCAAAGGATTTGACAATTTTTAGTGAGTTTTATTTGCTTGCTGGTGACAAACAAAAATAGCAATTATAAACAACTTTTTTTGTATAAATCAACACTATCCAGATGCACCAGCCAAATCCAAAATAATGATGTTATAAGTGCATATTATACTTTAGCTGATTTTGCCAGTTAATATTACATTAGCGAGATTTTGGGTATTAACTAGTAACATGTATTTATAATTATTTTATATATATTAGATGCTATTATGTTATTTATTCTTTTCAAATAACTTTTTGAAAAATGTTACACAGGTAAAGTGGTGGATATATGTTAAATACATGAAATCTCTTGGTTACTGGGGAAGCTTCTGGACCATTACTGGATATGCTGCAGCATATGCTTTCAGTCTTGGATCAAGCATTTGGTTAAGTGCTTGGAGTAATGATGCGAGTGATCCAGCCAATGCTGCTAATACCAAATTGCGTGATCTTCGTCTAGGTGTTTATGGAGCATTGGGTGCTGGAGAAGGTGAGTTAATTTTTTTAAATTAAATAGTAAGCATTAGACAAAATTGCATATTCAATAATTCGGTATGCAAGTGCCAGCACCACATGGAGCCATGAGGAGGATTGTTGCACACCTGGAGAATAGTCCATGTCTGCTTGGTAGGCACCTTGGAGTACACTAGCACACCATCCACAGAACTCTGCAATGGGAAGGATTTCACACATTCCATTACACGGGAGTGCAGGATCTGCAGCCAGGCAAATTTCAATGCCATGCTGCATATTGTGAATTGTGCCATGTGTGATCTTGTTTTAATCCACATATCACCATCTATATATCAGCATCTGTTCCGTGAACATGTGGGCAGGGATATTGGGTATCTGCATTATTGGCCCTTATCTGCTGCCAGATATGCTGACTGGAGAAATGATCTGGTGTTTCAGCATGACATACTCCCTAATTTTCTGGATGATGTACTATTGGTAGTGCTACATAACCTTTGGATACAACATGATTCAAAAAAGAAATTTGTTTCCCAAATATTCCTGCAGCATGGCGAATTTTATTGCAACAATTTCCACAATATAATGTGTTATTTAAAAATCAAGAAGATTGTGATTAAATCCAATTATATAAATTACTACCTATTCAAATAGATTGGGATCATTTTAATGACAGCAATGACATAGCAACAATCTGCATTAAATACATGTATCAGCTAAATGATATATCACATTTGCCATGTGATACTTCTTGCATGCATCATATTATTATGCAATTTTAATGATATAATTTCTTGAGTAACCTTCTAAACATAACTTCAGTTTGTTAGTAATCATATAATAACTATCTGAAATTGTGATAATTGATCAACTATTATGAATATTTGCAGTGCATAAATAAAATAAAAGCATAAGTTTGGTAAAAAAAAAACCTAACTTGTGACAGTATTTAAGTCTTAATCAAGATGTATATAAAATCAAATTTATTCTACAAATATAATTCACAGTTGTATTCTGATTAGTTTGTGCCATCCTTTTGTATGTTCAGGAAGTGGTGTTTTCTTCTGTAACCTTTGTAAAATCATGAAATAAATTTATCTTCTTATGATCCTAAGGATATTGACTTTAATGATGTTTTATGTTTATCTTAAGAACATCAACAAGTTTTATGCTAGTATTAGTGAAAAAGTGCATAAATATATATTTGTATATTCCTTATAAGGATAGTTCGCAAAATGCCCAACCATTTCACCCTAATAGCTTTTTAATTTTTTGTTCAGTACTTCAGAAACAATATTAGCCCTTTCAGTCCTGATTTAATTATATTTGTGGAATAAATTTGATTTTATATACATATCTTGATTAAGGCTTAAATACTGCCACAAGTTAGGTTTTTTATCTAATTTATGCTGTTTTTTTTAATATAAAAAAAAAAATGCATAATTATGCACAATCCATCTAAAGAGTTAAATTTGAATTTCCTGATAATTGATGTTACAAATAATATAAGCAGTGAAATAAAATTATTCAAAATACTTGCTTAAGGCCATCAAAATGACTTTAATAATTATACATAGTGGGTCATAGAGGTTTAATCAGAAAGCTTAATTTTCTTTATTTAAATTTGGGTGTAATTTATTGCCTCTATAATGTAAAGCTCACAATATATTGTTGCAAAGTCTGTGTTTAATACATTGTTAATAACTTGTCAGAACTTTTCCTTCAGATCCTTAAGTGTTTGAGGCCTCATCTGGAAGATTCTCTACCTTTACATGGCCCCATAAGAAAGTTGAACAGACACAATTTGGGTGATTGTGGAGGTCACCAATTTATCTAAATGTTGGAGATCAGATTATCAGAACTTGTCTTTATGAAGTGACAAGGAATATTTATGGGAAACTAGACCATCATAGGAAAAAAATGTAGAATATATATATATTAAAGAAATTAACCCACTCGTATGAGCTGTGATTCCATCTCATTGGGACCACAATGCTTCTGGATTGAGGCCATGGAAATCACGATACATTGGGAGATAATATTTTGAAATTAATTGTATTGCATTTACTGTTCATTCCACATCATAAGGGGGCAGGGGTGGCTCAGTCGGTAGCGCGCCAGGCTCGTAATCTGTAGTTCCCAGGTTCGAGTCCCAGCTGGGTCAGCGTTGAGATTTATCTCTGCAAAAATTCCCCGCCCTGCCCACGGTCAGTAGGGGACACTGATGGGCTTGGAAAGGCCGCCGTCCATCGGATGGGACATTAAGCCGTGGCCCCGTGTGCGGGAGAGCCATACCCTGTGCACATTAAAGAACACGCTGGATGGCCTTGACGGGAGGCTACCATCTGTCTCCCAACAGCTGTTCCAGTGGGTCCCCTCCCCCAACCTTCTCTGAGCCTTCGGGGTCCATGTGACCTGGCCATTTAGCCCATGGTGTGCAAAAAAGTGCCGCTCAGAGGTAAAACAACCCAACCCAATCCACATCATAATGTGATTTTAGGTGAATGAAAAGAAGTTTTGAAATGTTCTAGTTTTTTTTTTCCCCCAAAATGCAGAGTCTAGTTTATTAATGCAATTGTATGTGAATATAACTTTTTTAGAATAAAATTATGTTGCACATATTAGTGTTCCTTTTCAACCATATCAATAACTTGTGTGCAAATAGCAATTCTTAATTCTATGTTAGGAACAATGGGGCTTTCAATATACCATTTTTATTTGTAAGGGATAAAAATCATCTTTGCAGTGTGCACTGAATACTTTTGCTCCTCCCCAATTTTGAAATATATAAATAAATTTATTTGGATTTTTTTTTACATTCAGTTTCAAATATTGTTCATATTTGGCATAGTGTTTATGGTCAATTTCTGGCAAGAGCTGTTATTAATTAGAGTTTTAACACATCATTGTGAAATTTGTTTTCCAAGTTTACCCTGTTTACTGTAGTTATGGATTTCATCCAAAATGTAAGAAAAGCATGAGAATTAGTCTTCAAATATTCTTCAGTTAGTTATGATGTTTCAACAAATCTAAATAAGAAAATGATTTTTGAACTTTTGTGTTGCCCTTTTTTTTTATTAAATTAGTTTCAGATATATTGGGAAATAAAAATGCTCTAAGTATTTGAAATGGTCTTTGTGAATGATTCTAGGTATAGGGTTGGATTGGTTGGTTTTACCTCTGAGCAGCACTTTTTTGCACACAATGGGCTAAGGGTGGCCAGGCCACAAGGACCCCGAGGGGGGAGGGAACCAACTGGACAGCTGTTGGGAGACATGGTAACCTCCCATCAAGACCTTGGGGCGGGGGTGGCTCAGTCGGTAGTGCGCCAGGTTCGAGTCCCAGCTGGGTCAGCGTTGAGATTTATCTTCGCAAAATTCCCCACCCGGCCCACAGTCAGTAGGGGACACTGACGGACTTGGAAAGGCTGCCGTCCATCGGATGGGACGTTAAGCTGTGGCCCCTTGTGTGGGAGAGCCATACCCTGTGCACGTTAAAGAACATGCTGGATGGCCTTGACGGAGGCTTCTCTTAGGTCATCTGTCTCCCAACAGCTGTTCCAGTGGGTCCCCTTCCCCAACCTTCTCTGAGCCTTCAGGGTCCATGTGACCTGGCCATTTAGCCCATGGTGTGCAAAAAAGTGTCGTTCAGAGGTAAAACAACCCAACCCATCAAGACCATCCATTGTGTTCTTCAATGTGCACAGAATATAGCTCTCCCACACATGGGGTCATAGCTTAACATTCCATCCGATGGCCACAGCCTTTCCTAGCCCATCAGTGTCCCCTACTGACCAAAGGCAGGGTAGGGAGTTTTGCAGAGATAAATCTCAACATTGGCCCAGGTGGGACTCAAACCTGGGAACTGTAGATTTATGAACCTGTCACACTACTGACTGAGCCACCCCCTCCCAAATCCTAGGTATATACTATATACAGACATTATATTAAATTAGTGTGACAGATATTTCATTCTATATTATACTTGTAAATGTAAAAATAAGTTACTCTGATAATATATAATTGATAAATTGACCTATTTAGGAGTTATTTGTGAAGAATGAATAAAGTAATTAATATAGAAACATGTTATTGCACAAAATGGAATATTTTTTCCATACAACTTAGCCATGTTTTACATTTCATGATAGCAGTAAAAAAATTACATTAACGTTATTTATGAATTTTGCTGAACTACAACTTTTAATCCTTTTACCAATTTTCCTTTCAGTTATATTTACTTTGATCTCTTCTGTGTCCTTGAATCTTGCATGTCTTCGAGCATCAAAACTTTTGCATGATCAAATGTTGTCACACATCCTAAGAGCTCCTATGTCTTTTTATGATACCACACCCATGGGCAGAGTACTAAATCGTTTTACCAAAGATGTTGATACAGCTGATATTACAATAAGGTTTAATCTACGAATGATGCTAATGATGGCTTTCCGTTCCATTTCTTCATTTTTAATTATCTCTTTCGAAACACCAATATTTCTTGCTGTTGTTTTGCCTCTTGGAATCCTCTACTACTTTATGCAGGTAATTATATTTCGAATATTATGATATTCTATTTTTTAAATCTATATTGTAAAAAGGAAATAATAATTACAGCCTTAAAATAAATTATTTTTCTTTAATTTAGAAATTAATTTTAAGAAATTTTTTACTTTATCACCTTAAAATTGACACTAAAATTGCATAAGTTTATTATTGAAACAAAAAAAATGCACAATTAACAAATCTTTAAGAGAACACTTGAAATTGTAGTTCAGCAAATATTAAATAAATCGTGTTTCTCAGTTGGTAAAACAGTTAAATGTGAATGCAGTTTTGTAAAATTCAAATCCCTTCAAAAGTTGAAACTTTTTTATTTTAAGAATTTATCTTGTTGTATGTGACAAAGGCTAAGTGGTTTGAGGTTTAAACTTAACTCTTGGCTAACTTGGATCACAAAGTATAGATTAAAATTGAGTAAAATTCTTATATTTACCACTATATGTATGGTATTATGGGAAATAGCATATATGTAGTTAAAGTAAGAACAAATGCACAGAAGAATAATTATCATAAACATTGGTAAAGTATGAATCAGTGTAATACTGTTATGCTACAGTAATAGAATAAATGGGAGATATGAAGTTCATGTAAAACCTTTGTGAACTTACCTGATATCTTCCTTTTATTCTATCACTCTAGTATTAGGATGATATTATGTGATTAGCATATTTCTTTAGTATTTTTTATCTACCTCTTATTCTATTTTCAAATTCTCTAGATACACTCTAACTACCATTTTTCTCTGATATATTTTCACTATGCAGCCCTAAGATTGCAAATGTCTAGAATTTAAAGTGGAAATTTTTAATGGTAAACAATTAGTTTTCAGAAAAGGGTGTCCTTTTGCAAACTGTGCTCCTTAATTGTTTTGCATAATAAATTTGCTTTCTCTTCATATACTGTACTCCTAAAAACTGCAAATTGCCCTGAACAATCTTTCAATTTTGGAAATGGCCAATGGGTTTTGGTTCTTCCCACAGAAGTCTATTAGTGTGCATGATTTCCACAAACGTAATCTTCATCTGGATCCTGAGCTATGGCTTGGGAGTAACATCATTCCAATTGTGGTGGAGACCAAGTTTCTCGGTATCATCTTCGACCAGAAATTGACCTTTCTACCACACATGCATCATCTCAGGTCCAAGTGCACATGGGCATTGAACATCACCAAGGATCCTTTCCTGTCTCTCCTGAGGAGCGGACCAATGTTCTCTGCTCCACCTGCACCGTGCGCTTGTCTGGTTGAAACTGGACTACAGATCTCAGGTGTATGATTCCATGTTTGCACAGGGGCCTTCCACACCTCACAATTCCAGTGTCTTTAATAAATGTTGAGACTGACAAACCTTCTTTATCTCTTCACCATTAGCAGTTGTCCCTAGAGTATGCATATAAATTGCAATTCCTGTCAGGCCATCCCACTTGGGACTACATTTCAGTCCCAAGTGCGAGATGCTTTACCCTAATTGCCCGACTGCCATTCATCCTTTCATTTTGCATGTCCAAGGTTACTTGCAAGACATTAACACCAGTCTCAATAGCATCACACAATTGACAGTGGAACCACTTCCACTGTGGCTCACTGTTTCCCCATCCTGTGATTTTTTTTTCTTTTACAGGTGGGGGAAGGCCTTTACACCCTGGGGCGAGGGTGGCTCAGTCGGTAGCGCGCCAGGCTCGTAATCTGTAGTTCCCAGGTTCGAGTCCCAGCTGGGTCAGCGTTGAGATTTATCTCCGCAAAATTCCCCGTCCTGCCCACGGTCAGTAGGGGACACCGATGGGCTTGGAAAGGCCGCCGTCCGTCGGATGGGACGTTAAGCCGTGGCCCCGTGTGCGGGAGAGCCATACCCTGTGCACGTTAAAGAACACGCTGGATGGCCTTGACGGGAGGCTACCATCTGTCTCCCAACAGCTGTTCCAGTGGGTCCCCTCCCCCAACTTTCTCTGAGCCTTCGGGGTCCATGTGACCTGGCCATTTAGCCCATGGTGTGCAAAAAAGTGCCGCTCAGAGGTAAAACAACCCAAACAACCCTTTACACCCAACTGTGTGTACCTGCAATTCATTGCCAGCCATTATACTGAGTACCCGGATTACCTGCCTGTCTTCACAGATGTCTCAAAATCCGCCACATCAGTGAGATCGGCTATGGTCTGCTGTGAAGTAATGATTGCAGTGTTCCATCTTTACTACAGAGTTGTATGATATCAGACTCACCTTGGACCATGGGTTGGGTTGGGTTGTTTTACCTCTGAGCGGCACTTTTTTGCACACCATGGGCTAAATGACCAGGTCACGTGGACCCCAAAGGCTCAGAGAAGGTTGGGGGAGGGGACCCACTGGAACAGCTGTTGGGAGACAGATGGTAGCCTCCCGTCAAGGCCATCCAGCATGTTCTTTAACATGCACAGGGTATGGCTCTCCCGCACACGGGGCCACGGATTAACATCCCATCCGACGGACGACGGCCTTTCCAAGCCCATCGGTGTCCCCTACTGACCGTGGGCAGGGCGGGGAATTTTGCGGAGATAAATCTCAACGCTGATCCAGCTGGGACTCAAACCTGGGAACTACAGATTACGAGCCTGGCGCGCTACCGACTGAGCCACCCCCGCCCCACCTTGGACCATGTGGCAGCTAAGCATCATAATTGTTGTGTGCTTTACACTAACTTACTTAGCTTGCTACTAGGTTTGATCTCAGAGAGGCATCAGCCTCATCCTGTTCTTTCCAAGATCTGCCAGCAGCTACGTCATCTGGCAGCCACCACTACTATTCTCTTCTGTTGGATTTCCAGTCATGTTGGCATCAGGGGCAATGACTTGGCAGACACTGCTGCCTAGTTGGCCATGCCCCTGTCTAACTCTCTGTTGCTGGTTCCATATCTTTATTTCCAGCAGCATTTTACCATCAAGCTCTGGGAACAGTGGCAAAGATCTTGATCAGAACAGCTTGCAAACAAGCTCTTTGAAATCAAACCTATTGTCAATCCATGGCAGTCGTGTTTTCTCAAGAATTGCAAGAAGGAAGTTGTACTAGCTTGGCTTCTCTTAGGTCATTCGTTTATCATGCATTATTTTCTTCTAAGGGTAGACGATGAACCTAAGTGAGTTTTGTGACAGCATTTTAACTATCAAACACATTTTAATTGACTGTATGACTTTTAACTATGAATAACATCTGTATTTTAACTTTCACAATTTTATATCCGATCCTCTTACACTCGGACACCTTTTTAATCATTGGATATTTCAATTTTACTTCCTGTTTTCGCCTTTTTAAAATATAGTGGGTATTTTTTGAAATTGTAGCATAGCTGATTTATTATTTATAATCTCTCTGATCTGGGTCTTTTACACCTAGGTTGGTTTTATATTTTGTAGCTATGTATTTGTTGTTTCACACTTATTTATAGTATATTATTTCAGTTTGTTTGTTTTCTATATTACCATTTACTCTATTGGATTTAAATATGGTTGCAGGTTATGTCTTTCCCTTTTATTTATTTTGTTATAGCCATAGTTGCTAATGCACCATAAAACCCCAAACAACCAAACCAAAATCAGGTTCTCTAGTTAAATGACAATGAGTGCAAATTATTATACACTTTGACTTAATCTCACTAACATGTTCTGTACGAGCAATACTATTTATATAACTAACAATGATGGGCTTGGGATGGGGGTGGCTCAGTCGGTAGCGCACCTGGCTCGTAATCTGTAGTTCCCAGGTTCGAGTCTCAGCTTGGTCAGCATTGAGATTTATCTCCGCAAAATTCCCTGCCCTCCCCACAGTCAGTAGGGGACACCAATGGGCTTGGAAAAGCCACCGTCCGTCGGATGGGACGTTAAGCTGTGGCCCCGTGTGCGAGAGAGCCATACCCTGTGCACATTAAATAACGTGCTGGATGGCCTTGACAGAAGGCTACCATCTGTCTCCCAACAGCTGTTCCAGTGGGTTCCCTTCCCCAACCTTCTCTGAGTCTTTGGGGTCCATGTGACTTGGTCATTTAGCCCATGGTGTGCAAAAAAGTGCCGCTCAGAGGTAAAACAACCAAACAAAAAGTGTTGGGCTTTGTAGAAAATTTAAAATTCTTTAGGGATTTTCAAATAAAGGGGGTTGCATGTCATTATTGCATCAGTTGAGAGTTTGACAATTAATGTAAAAAAATTTGTAATTTTAGTAATTCATTTTAAAACATTTACTTTTCAGAAATTCTATATCCCCACTTCTCGACAGTTGAAACGGCTTGAATCAGTTACTCGATCGCCCATTTACACACACTTTTCAGAAACTATTACTGGATCTTCTTCTATAAGAGCATATGGAGCAAGCAAAATGTTTATAGATCACAACAATAATCTGGTAGATACCAACAACTCTTCATATTTTCCTAGTTTGGCAGCCAGCAGGTAAATATTAATTTATATATATTATATAGTATGTAATGCGAATTTTTAATGCAATTTGATTTATTTTCCCAAATGTAAAACAAATATTTTTGTAGTGAAAATTTAATTTTTTTTTACTCTATGATTGCATCTTACATTAAATTTGGAAATATCAGTTTCGCATAAAATCATTACAAGAAGGTTTCACGTTATTTTGACTATAGCTTTACATTTTCCAGGAATAACTAAAAAATTTTGTAATAATGAAGTAACTTATAAGTAAAGAGAATGGTGGATCAAAAAATAATTTCAGAGGGGGAAAAAATCTGTGGCAGTGCTATGGTGTACTAGCTTTAGATTTCAGTTAGATTTACTGACTGTTCTTGCAACTGTTGCCACATGTCAATACACAAACACCAATAATAGCTAGAAGAATATAAGATAAAAATTTAAAAATCATTAGCAACAATTGGAAAAAGTTGCCTCTCCTGATGGTGTAGATAGCGCAAGGTCGACCACATCTCAGTGAAAGATTTATAGGTCTTATCCTGGAAGATTATTAGTGTCTGATGTGTAGTTTAATGGTAGAGTGCTCTGGCATGTATCTAGAGAGTTGCGGGTTCGATTCCTGCCAAGTCAGTGATAATTTTTTTCAGATGAATAACAGAAAGACTTAGTTCCTGTAGAGAAACTCTCAGAGATGCATATATTTTTATGTTGTAGTATTTATCTTTGTGCATAAAGTTTATTATTATTATACAACAATTACACATCCAAGTGGCATAACTTTTACAGAGGCTCCTTTCACTGCCAAACTGTAGTAAGCTTTTTCTGAATATTCTCTGTTTTGGAAAGTTCTGACTAATTATTATTCATGCCCATACTAGGTTTCAGTCCAAGTAATCATTGAAGTTGAATACTTAAGGGCAGCATATTTTCTTAAATTTACAATTGACATCATAATGTCCATCAGTACAGGCTTCCTCTTTCGGTTAATAATATGTGTTTTCTCATGAGCTATGAAGATCTGCAACTATTGTAAAAAGTATTTCTGTTCTGAAGTCTGGAAAGCTTTTCTAGTTCATACTTTCTGAGCAAATTACATTGATTTAAACTGCACTGATTTCTGCATATCTGTTATTAATCCATGATTAATATTAGAATATTTTAGTTATTTCTCCAGTTGTCAAATCATTCACTGATATTAATATTGGGATAATTTTAATAGGTCTTAATTCAAGTAGATTCAAAAGCTTATTATTTCCTTATATTTTTGTATTTTTGCATTTTATATATTGTCACCGTCCCATGGCTCAGTGGTTAGCGCACTGGGTTACTGATCTAAGGGACCTTGGTTCGAGCCCCTGATAATGGGTCATGGATGTTTGTGTTCTTTTACTGCTGAGGTCATGCCATACTCACAGACCTTCTACTATAGCATATTAAACTGATAGGCTTCTGTCAGACCTCTGTGGCAAGCAGCTGCTTGATGGGGTATTTATTTTATTATCTTGTTTTCAAAGAAAACGAGATAATAGTTTCACTTTGTCGTCTGTTTGCCCATCTGTAGACATCAAATTTTTTGTTTACAGAGATAAATTAAAAATTCTTTTTGTGTTGAATTATTGATGAAATATTACGATATGCACTCTCTGAATTTCTCTAAAACTGTAATTGTGTCCTCTAGCAGTGAAAAAGTTGAAAATTCCAAAATTTCAAACGAATATTGCAAATGATGTTTTTTTGCAAGAAATTTGAAATTTTGGTGGTCAAATATGAAGGTCATGAAGTTTCCATTGCCAATAATGAATTGACCCCTTAGACCCAGAGGGGGTGGGAAAACATCTTTTTAATTTTAACAGATAATTGCTTTTAGAGATAAATGAAAAATTATTTTTGGGTTAGATAAGAATTGATAAAATATTATGATTCACACTTTTTAAATCATCTGAAAACTATAATTGTGCCCTCTAACAGTGGAAGAAGTTGCAAATTCTAAAATTTTGAACAAATGTTGCAAATGATGTATTTAAACTAGAAACGAGAAATTTTAAATTTGGTGGTGGAATGTGAATGCCATAAATGTTTCCATTGGCAACAATGAATTGACTTCTTAGACCCAGGGTGGTGGGAAAAGACAATTTTTTTGTTTTAGCAGATAATTGTTTGTATTTAGAGATAAATAAAAAAAACTTTTTAAGATTAGATAGGAATTGATAAAATATTGTGATTCAACCTTTTGGAATCTTTTGAACACTATAATTGCACCCTCTAACAGTAAAAAAGTTTGAAAATTCCAAAATTTCAAACGAATATTGCAATGATGTATTAATGATTGAAATATGAAATTTTGGTGGTGGAATGTGAATGCCATGAAGTTTTCATTGGAAACAATGAAAATGATAATTAGAAAACTTTTTTTTTTAATTTGATTGGTGCTAATGAAATATTGTAATTTGCATTTTTCAAATGCTTAGTAGTTTTAATATATATATATCTTTATAGATCACTGAAATGATCAAATTGCAGAGCTGATATTGAGTTTTACAAATAATATGTATAGAGTAGAAATTTGAAAAACTAGTGGTAGTTTTTAAGAGATATTCCACTGACAACAATAATCTACCCACTTTTAGAAAGAGGTGTAAAAAATGCAACTTTTCACGCTTTTATGCTGTATAATTATTATTGAAATACTATTTGCATTTTTGCATCATCTGCTGGTTCAAATTTAAATTTTTAAGGAATAAAACAGTAGGTAAAAGAAAAACTTCTTTCTCTTTGAAAAGGAGATTCTCATATGTCCCAGAGGCAATACGTGTCCTTCTAATTATATATTGTCAATTATGTGACATTAAAATATCTATTATCACTAGTATTAGAGGCTCTTTTCATGTGCAAACTGTATAAAACTTTTTCAGTTCAGGAATTTACATACATTTTTTCCCCAGTAATGCTGTTTTTCTGCATGTTTGTTATTAATATTTAATTGTTCAAAATATTTCTTCTAGTGCTTTGTGATCATATCATTGACCAAAATTACAATTGGAATGATGGCAATAAATTTTAGACCATATAGTTGCTAAGTTCATGTTTTCGTATTTTTTGTCTTCCTAACCAATGTATATTATCATCAAGTGGTATTTAAAATATTTATTATCATAGTTTTTTTGGGGGTTTTTTTTTTTGGGGGGGGGGGGGTATATACATTAATATTGACAGTATCTGATCTATTATTAGCTATGTCAATA
Organism: Ryuthela nishihirai; assembly: GCA_038380435.1. NCBI lineage: Eukaryota > Metazoa > Arthropoda > Arachnida > Araneae > Heptathelidae > Ryuthela > Ryuthela nishihirai. Next base: position 81,111,142 of record JAWZYU010000001.1, read on the forward strand.
ATTGTTGTTATATCCCTTTATGTTTTATTATCTTTATTTTCAAGAATTGTTTCAGGTTTATATATGTAATGTGTAATTTTATTATCAAATAGATAACAATTATGTGCTCTTTCTTGAAGAACAATTGTGGCAGCATGATTTTGTTTTTTAAATATTATGTATTAGCTAATGGTGGATAGTATATTAATACAACAGATATATGTTGTACATTTCATGTGATAACTTGCATAACTGACCAACTATCATCTGCATTGTTGTTTCGAATGTTTCTCATAATATCGTGTTTTCATTATTTGATCTTGAATCACTTGAATGAACTTGTTGATTTCTTCAAAAATACTACTGTTTTTAAGCCATGCTATTAAAGTGTTTGTATAAATTTTTTCAAAGTGAAGAGAATTTGTATATTTTCATGTATTTGCTTTTTGCTTTCATAGATCTTATCTCTCATTAATGGTTTTTTTATTGAAGTCAGTTCATAATTATTTCCTATATGAAGTAGAGTATTATTAATGTGTTTAGTGCTTAATATGGCTGGTGGTTGAGTAAGAAAATAATGACATAATATCTGAATTCTCTGTTGCATAAAAATTTTAAACCCAAAGTCCTCTGCCACCAGCATTTTATGGTAGGTAAAGCCTAATAACTAATGTGTGTGGATGAGGAATCTGTGCTCTATAAGTAATTTATTTGTTTTAACATTTAGGCCTTCAAAATTCATTTCCATCCAATAGTCATTTCTTCATTAAGCCAATATGCATTTTTATCATAATCTGCTTGTAGTGATCAGATATTTGACAAGAAATTAATGAAATCCTCATTAGAATTGGTGCAACTTTATGTATATTAATTGCTAAATAATGATATAAACTCGACAGATTCAATCAAGTAACAAATCAGCACTTTAGCGTCGATTTAAATCTTAGAGGAAAAATTGTCTTGAGCCGGGTGGGATACGAACCCACGACCTCCTGATAACATGTCAGGTGCTCTGGGCCACTGAGCTACCTGCTGCCGATCAAGATCTCCTCTAATTAGCGCTGTGAACATTCCTTTTATGTTTCATATGAGCGCTAGTCTGGCACGTTTTATATGAAACATAAAAGTAATGTTCATAGCGCTAATTAGAGGAGATCTTGATCGGCGGCCGGTAGCTCAGTGGTCCAGAGCACCCGACATGTTATCAGGAGGTCATGGGTTCGTATCCCACCCGGCTCAAGACAATTTTTCCTCTAAGATTTAAATCGACACTAAAGTGCTGATTTGTTACTATATTAATTGCATTTGTGAATAGATTAGTATAGAATTTTTTGAGTATATAAGAATAATTTATTTTGGTATAACCTTTTATTTTGTAGATTATATCTTTTTATTGTGTTACCCAAACTAAGGATGGTGTGTTTTAATCTATCAAAATATGAACCAACATGTTTATGCAAATCAGATTGTGACAGTTTTAGCTTTAATTTTATAGAAATTTTGAATTTTATCAGCTTTTATCATTAAATCTCTATTTGTAAGTAAATGTACAATTAAATGTTACATTTAAAAATTTGCATATAAATTAAAAACATTTTTATTGTTTTACACAGATGGCTTTCCATAAGACTTGAATTTCTAGGTTACTGTATAGTATTGTCTGCAGCCCTTTTTGCTGTTTTACTCAGAGAATCACTTAGTCCAGGTGTTGCTGGACTGTCAGTTAGTTATGCTTTGCAGGTTAGTATTGACTTTAAATGAATAACATTTTTTCACCTTCGTTATGTGGTTTTGCAATGCATATTAATATCTAAGAGAGCTGTATACTACAATTACATGTTTGGTTCTTTACATCTTGTTTGGTGCAATAGGCCTTAGTTGTCTTTGCGCCATAAAACCTAAGACATCCAACTACTACAATTAAGAGAGCACCCATGATAATGATGCAATAAAATGTAATTTACTATTAATTGATTTATTAAAAAATAAAAGTAAAAAATTAATTATTCCTTAAGTGGTTACTTTACCACAGAGATCTAATAGATTATCCCTCAAGCAATTGCTTACAACATAGGTCTGATGGGGGTCTATCAGTGTAATATACCAAAGAGAAGGTCTTTGAGAAAGATTTCTCACCACAAGAAAAGAATTATATGTGCCTTATCTTGGGCTTGAATTGGGTCTTTTTGATCTTCAGCCAAACGTGATAATGATTCATGTAGGGGGAAAAACTGAACTCTAAGGAAAGCTTAAAAGTTAGTAGAATGAAAATTATATAGAAAGAATTTTGGAAAGGTGTGCTCTGGAAAGCTGAAGGATGGGGAGGGTGTGCATCATTATGGTCAAGAAAGTTGGTTATATCCTACCAGGTAATGCTTGTGCAGCTTGTGAAACTGCTGCATGAGCATTACCTGGGAAAGGTGTGCATCATTATGGTCATGAAACTTGGAAGATGGGGATTACTGCCTTGTTTCCCAAGAAATAGAATGAATCTTATGGAAATTGTTGACTGCCAGATCTGTACAAAATTTAGCCAATAGAGCTTGTCATGTTGAACAAAATTGATCATTTCTTCAGCCTGCTAAAATACGAGATTTCTCATTAGTGAGCATGTGTCAGAAAGGAAAATGTAAGTTAGACATTTTGTCCTCCTAGTTATGAAAATGTGGTATTACTATTTTACTATAAAATAATTTAGGAGATCACAAAAACATAGCAGATAAAATCTGCATCAAAACTTTTCTTCATCACAAATTACTGTCCATATGGAATATAGAATATACTGTCCATATGGAATATAGATATATATATGGAATATAGCTAAAACTATCTCTGTTCTCTGTGTGACATGTCAAAAGAGCAGTAACAAACACCCTGTTATCCATCTTCTGACTATCCTTCAGTTTGGCATTCTATTACTAGTTTGTTATTATCCACACTTTATTAACCATCACTTCATTCTGATTTTTCATCGTTTTAGATTTCCTTCACCTTTCTCTATTGCTTGTAGCACAGTCTCGCATTAGCATAGAGAGACAAGCTACAGGCAGGAATATTTTAACTACAGTTGAATAGTTCCAGTCATGGAACTATTCAAGTTGCTCAAATATTGAGATTAATTATGTTACACAGTGCTGGTTTCATATGCAAATGCACCTTCATATGGAACCCATGACAAATAAATTGTAATGATGCTGTATGTATTCTCATTGTAATGATGCTGTGTGTGGAGCTCAATAGTTATATGTATACAATTTTGTGAGCATGAGCCATGCAATATGCCACCGAAGATAATAGGTTTTGGGAAGGATATGTTGTTGCCCTTTCTGACACCATATATTCTGAGGCACAAATTATAAAGATGTGCAAAGCCAAGGAATTTAACATTTCTCATTTTTCAAAGAACATCTGTTCTTTTGAGAAATTGATTTCATTCTGTGTGGTGAAGCAGCATGTAGGAGATGAACCCTGAAGCAGTTGCAGGTATATCAAAAAAGCATAGAGCACCCAGCCCACACAAGATGTTATCAAGAAGGTCCACGCAGTGGTCAGGGACAAAACCTTGCAACCCAAAGAACAGTCACCAAAGCCACAAAGGTGTCCCAGTCTACTGTCCATAATATCTGAGAAAATATTTGTTTTATAGTAGTGTACTTATAAATCCTGTGACCATAAGTTGCTGCCTCACCATGTAACGGAATGACATAATTTTCACAAGCTGCACGAGCATTACCTGGTAGGTAATAAGTGGGAAGTATAGTCCCATTAGATGCGATGAGGGCAGTTATTGCACAACATGGGTAGATTTAGCATAATCAATGGTGGTGTAAAGGTATGTAATATTTTGTGGGCCTCTGGAAATGGCACCATGTAATCAACCTTGATATTGAATTTGTGTTTTCAGTTTTATATATGTATATCCCTACATTCTGCTTTTTAACACTTCATTGACTGCAGAAATTAATTCAGTTTTATATCTTATGCAAATTTACTTTTAGATGAATTTATTCAGAGGCTTTTGTGAATAAACTATTTAAATCATATTTTTTTAATCTAGGTTACAGGAGTTCTCAATATGCTAGTAAGGGCAACAGCAGATTTGGAAACTAATATTGTTGCAGTTGAAAGATGTTTAGAATACACTAACACCCCCACAGAGGTAATGTAATATCTTGTTTAATCTAAAATTAGGCTTCTAAGTTATGTTTTGGTTAAAAACATAAAACATTCGTTATTTGTACTTATTGAATCATAATAAAGAAAAAGTGTTGGAATGGGATGCATAATATAATCTGAAAGTATCCACACTGATTTCTTCAAAACTATAATGGAAATTAGTATTAAATATTTCATACACCTTAAATAGTCTATATCATAACATGTCAAAACACAGGTTGTAGCAATTTACAACCTGGGTGCAATTTGCACACAGGTTATGCATGCATGATTAAAGTAAGAAATATGATAGAAGCATATAAATTCAATAAGACTGGTGTTTATAAAAAAATACTTATAAATTATGTCTCAATATAGAAAATTAAAAGAATACATTTCGAATTGTATTAAAGCTATACTATTTTTGAAATATATACACTGAGATGTCAGTTTATTAGGTACACCTGTCTAGTAGGGAGTTGTGCCTCCTTTGGCCTTCAGAACAGCCCAAATTCATTGGGGCATGGAACTTACAAGATGCTGGATGCATTGTGCAGGAATGTTGTACCATGCTGAAATAATTGTGTTGTGCAGTTGCTGCAAATTGGACAGTGGCACAGTCTCACTACAAACAACTTTTACCATCTCATCTCAAAGTGCTAGATAGGGTTTAGATCTGCGGACTGTGCAGGCCAATAAAGCAAGAGAAACTCATTGGTATGTTCCTGGAACCATTTGGTGATATGTGCCTTGCTAGCAGGTCACTGATTATGCTGAATAGTCGATCCGAGTAAGGATAAACTCTAGCCATGAAGGGATGAAACTTGGTCAGCAACCATGTTCAAATATGCTGTGGCATTCAGATGTCTTTCAGTGGGTATCAGGGGGCCTAATATGTTCCAGGAAAGCATTCTTCCCCACACCATCACAACACCTCAACCAGCCTGTACTGTAGACACCGGACAAGATGGCTCCATGGCCTCATTCACTGCTTTCGATGGTGAACTGAGGTCAGCATGGGCACTGGAGTGGCCTGCAGCTATGCAGCCCCATTTTCAGCAGGGTTCAATGTACTGTGTGTTGTGACACATTACTCCCATCACCAGCATTCAAATTATGGGCGAGTTGCACAACAGTATCCCTTCTGTTGGCTCATAGCATACAGGATAGCCTTCACTCACCTCTAGTATCGATGAGATGTGATTGGCCTATACCTTGTTGCCAGTTTGTGGTTTTCCCTCCTCGGACCACTTTTTGAAAGTACTAACCATGGCTGACTGTGAGCACCCCACTAGCCATGCTGTCTCAGAAATGCCCTGACCCAGTTGTCTGGCCATTACAATTTGACCTTTGTCAAACTCACTTAAGTCCACTGCCTTTCCCATCTGAAGAACAAGAATGACACTGATTAACCGAGCTCAGTATCAGGTATTATTTTTACCATTTCATTATTTTCACATGCATCATTGTTTACCTGCAGTTGCTTCGATTTGCATAAAGATGCACTGGTCATAATGTTTTGGCTCTTCAGTGTATATATATGGGCAGAGATATATGGGCAAAAGCAAGAAATGCATGCAAATTGAATAAATAGAAAAGACTAAATTATAATGTAGATTTTAACTTTAAAAAATGTTTTAATCATTTCTGCATATCCTGTACTATTCATAGATTTACTCAATATTGCAATATGAAATTTATAATTACAGAGGAGATCATAAAACAAATTTACACAATTTGGCAATCATTTATAAACAAATTTATAAATTGACACTGAGTTCTGAAAGTATTCAAGCATTTACATATTATTCATTTTCATAATGTGGTAATATTGAATATTGTGAGTAATAAATTGTTAATTCAGAATAAGAAACTAAATACGATGGCAAAATCAAATATTGTGCAGTGTTTTTAGTATATGAAATTTATTTTGAGATGCTGAGTTATTATGCATTTTTACTTTCTAGAAAGATATTTCTAGCTATTATTTTAACACTTGCACTCTGTATATTAATAAAATGTAGATTGATGTCTATATTAGGCATATTTAGACTGAAGTAAAAGTTATGTAGCATTTATTTTCCAGGCTGAATGGTTTGATGAGGAACGTAAGCCTAACAAGTCATGGCCTGCTGATGGAAAAATATTGTTTGAGGATTATTCTACTCGCTACAGAGAAGGTTTAGATCTAGTATTGAAAAAAATCAATTGTGAATTTGATCCTGGACAAAGGGTACAGAACTTTTATGATTTTTATTTCGACTGTTTTTTTTGCACAGAAGTTTCAGTTTATGTGAAACTTTTGTTATGAAGTTGTATGCATCATTAATCGTTTTGTCTTACAGTCCATTTGTGAGTCATGGCCTTAGTTAATTTTAGTTTGATCAATTGTTATGCAATATACACTGAGATGCCAGTTTATTAGTTACATCTATCTAGTAGTGTGTTGTGCCTCCTTTGGCTTTCAGAATAGCCTCAGTTCATTGGGGCATGGAACTTACAAGATGTTGGATATGTTGTGCAGTAATGTTATATCATGCAAAAATGACTGTGTCATACAGTTGCTGTAAATTGGATGGCAGCACAGTCTCACTGCTAACAGCCCTTACCACTTCATCCCAAAGATGCTTGATAGGGTTTAGATCTGAGGACTTTGCAGGCCAATAAAGCAAGAAAAACTCATTGGCATGTTTCTGGAACCATTTGGTGATAAGTGCCTTGTGAGCAACTTATTGTCATCAAATGCATTATGCTGAATGCATCCCTCTAAGTGAGGATAAGTTGCAGCCATGAAGGGTTGAACTTGGTCAGCAATGATATTCAAATGCACCATGGCATTCAGTTGTCCTTTGATGGGTATCAGGGCCTAATGTGTGCCAGGAAAACATTCCCCACATAAACACAGTGCCACTACTGGTTTGTACTGTTCATAATAAACAAGACAGCTCCATGGCCTCATGTTGTTTGTACCAAAAGTTTTGTTGATCCAAAAGGAAAATTCTGATTGCAAAAGGAACCTTGAGTCTACCAACGAGGCTACCTTTTTCCAGTCCTCAACAGTCTAGAGTTGATGCTCCTGCACCTATTGGAGGCGTGCTTTCATCATCTGTGCTGACAGCATTGGTACTTGACATAGTTGGCACCTATTGTAGCCCATTTGCAACAAGGTCTGATATGTGGGGCATTTGGAGATGACCTTCTGCACACCAATGTTTATTCTATGATGATTTGCATGGCTGTGGCTCACCTGTTTGCTTGCATGATTATCACCAGTCTCCTTTGACCCCTTTGATCCGCAAGCTGTTTTCCTCCACATGATTGCTGATCACTGGTAGTTTTTTGCTATTCAACCATTTTCAATAAACTCTTGAAACTGTTGTGCATGAAAAGCCCAGTAGGACAGCCATTTAGAAGATGCCTAGCATCAACTATCACACCACATTCAAAGTCACTCAGCTCACTCATTTTTCCCATTCTGAATCCACTGTCGTGTGAATTAACCATTTATGTGATGAGGGATGGTGTACCCAATAAACTGGTATCTCAGTATATGATTTTGTTTATCCCTTTTACATTATTTAATTAGAAATGTCTGCATCATAAATAGTTGCATTTTTTTCACAAATAATTCAAAATGGAACAAGATATCACAATTAAACTTCATGCAAGGTAATTACAATTTTAAGTTTAGCCAATTTTAGGTATATAAACCATGAAATTTGTAGATTTCAATAATGTAGTGCAGAGTTTTGTGTTCAAAAGAATTCTTTATAGCAGCAGCCATTATTATTATATTATATATATGCATCATTGGGCAAAGCATTTTTTTATAAACTTCATCATTAAGAAATTGATTATTAATAAGTGTATTCAATGCACTTTTTTTTCACTTCTATTTTAATGAAACTTCTCTTTTAGCTCCTTTTTAGAAAAAATGAGCTACAGTTTTCACTTTGTCATCTGTCTGTCTGTAGACATCAAACTTTATTTTTTAGAGATAAATTAAAATTTCTCTTTAGGTTGGATAGGTATTGAAATATTATGATTCCCACTTTCAGAATTTTCCTATAGCTATAATTGTTCCCTCTAATGGTAAATATTTTGAAAATTTCAAAATTTCAGACTAATATTGCAAGTGATGTAATTATGTTTGAAATTTTAGTTGTAAAATGTGAATGTTATTAAGTTTGCATTGACAAGAATGTTTTTTAGTTTTACCCCTATAGGGGGTGAGAGAGTGCAATTTTTATGTTTTAAATGAAAATTAGTTGATTTTAGAGATAAACTTTTTTTGGGTTGGGTAGGTATTGATAAACTATTATGATTCACACTTTTAAAATCTCCCTGAATCTTTAATTACACCCTCTGCCAGTGGAAAAGTTTTAAAATTTCAAATTTTTAAATGAATATTGCAATTGATCTATTTGGGCTAGAATTTTGAGGGTTGGAGTGTGATGACCAAGGGGTTTACATTGGCAGCAACAATTTGCCCCTTCACCTGCAGGGTGGATGGGAAAATGCACCTTTTTGTTTTGAGAGATTAATGAAAAATTATTTTTGAGTTGAATAGGTGCTAATGAAATATTATGATTCATAGTTTCTAAGTCCTTATGGCCTTAATTTATCATCATTAGAGGGCACTAATTGTGTAGAAATTGTAAAACTTTAAGTAATGTTGCAAATGATATGTTTATGTTAGAAATTAGAAATTGTGGTGATAGAATGTGTTGATGAAGAACAGAATAATTGATAGTTATATGTGTTTTAATTAAATTACATTTGATTAAAATTTAACCAGTTGTTTCTTATTTTTATAAATAGTACTTAATTTTAAAAATTTCAATATAGTAGTAGTAAATTATTTTATTATCTATGCACTGGGATGATTTGTCCTTTAATCATAAGGGGATAAGAAAATTAATTTCCTTTTTCATTTTTAGGGATATAATATGCTTTTTGCAATTTATGGGGATAATAATATATTATTTCTTTGCATTTTCTAATCACATTAGTATGAATTAGTACTGTTAAAAGGTTCAAAATTCGAAAAATTAAAAAATCGTATCTGAAAACGAGCATCCCATATTCGCCAGAGGTGATATGCCATCCTTCTAATTATAATTATATCAACTTTTGTCACATTTAAAGAAATTATAAATGATTGCACTTAATTTGCAACATTAATTCAGTTAATTACGGTAGGCACTTGCTAATCTTGATTTGTGTCTCATGGATTTGGTTATTCATAGAAAATAATTTATGTTGTACCCAAGCCCATGGTCTTGATCATTCACACCTTGCCTTATGATTGACTGCAAGACTGGCTACAATTTGCTCCCATGTGAAGAAGTAATACTGCACTGTGTGTAAGATATAGTTTATATAAAAAACATTGCAAAATGTTCTGATATTATGGAAATAATGATAGAGCAACTGTGACAATGTGGCAAGTAGCTGGTATGGGTATTTATCCTTCAAAGCTATGATAATATTCTTAAAGGTAGGCATGGTGCATATATGGGAAGGAACTTCAATATTTCTGTTTAACTTTTCACTGGTGGTACAACATTAATTATTTTGTTAATTATTAATTTAATGACAATATTGTTTGCTATTTTTAGTTACACAGCCATTGAAAAAAGATTATGTCTGGAATAATAAATGATATATTTAAAGATAGATTTTGTATTGTATCTTTAGTGAGATATTTAATCTTGACTTGTACTGTATCAGCATTGTCTGTTTAAAATTTGTAATAGTTATATAATAATAATAAGGTACAACACTTTTTCCACCTGTAATTGTCATATTCTTAAATCTGAAAAATATAATTTCACCATAGTAATGCAAGTTTTGTAGGAATCTTACTAATCTTGTAACAAACAAGTGAAATAATCAAAGTTTTTATATAATAAGCAATTTAGCAAAATGTTAAGTTTGATAAAAAATTTCAGAGATAATTTAAAATTAATGTTAAAGGATTGTTTTATGTAGCAATAACTTAGCTGACTCATGATTAGCAAGTAGGTTCAAATCTTTTCTGTGAATAGTTAAATCCATGAGTGGCAAACTCACAAATGGCAAACTGCAATATGTAAAGGCCCACTCTATAGTGATGCAGTTCATCCACACATAAAATCATGTATGATAAATGTCATACATGATATCATCATCTTGTTTAAGCGCCCAGCTCCATGAAGTGTACATAACATCTGTTACCTTTCTGTCATTGCAGAAAAGACTGAAATCAGTAGTTTGCCAAGTGGCAAGTAAATAAATCTCTGTTTTTGCCAAATTTAGCTAAAAATTTCAAATCTGTTTATGTAAGACTGCATGTATGCATTGGTAAAAATTTATGCTATTGTATAAACTATGTATTGTGGAGTTTTTACTTCACAGAATAAATTTGAAATCAAAGTTACTTTTTCCATTCAATAATATGAAAATTAATAATGTCAAGACAGCCATTAGTCAACTAGATCTAGTTTGGTGCAATATAGCCTCAGTTGCTTTTGTGCTATAAAATCCCAAACAATCAATCAAGGAGGGATATATACAAGTTGTACAACTAGTAACATGTGTCAACATAAGATTTTAATGAATTTTGAACAAAGTTAATGATGTCATTTATACTTCAGATTTTACACTGTTTTAAAACTATAGAATAGCATGAAAATTAAATGACTCTCTATCAAGATGTGCACAACTTTTGGAGTACCTTGATTAGAATGTTAATAATTTATATTAGTTAAGGGAAGAAACAGATTAATCTATAATAAGAAAGAATTTAGCATTGTTATTTGAGGTAATGGAGTTACAGTCAGCTGATTACAATAGCTTTATGGTAACTTTTATTTAATGGGATACAATTTAATGTTGAATGTGAATCAATACATTTATATGTGAAAATTCTGTTTAAATAGCTTTCATGAATAAAACTAATGTTAAGAAAACATGAATGAAAGTTTGAACTCAGTGAAATTCAAATGAATTAATTTTTCAAGAAATTAATAGATGTGAAAAATTATCTATTCTGTATCCAGAATTTTAACTTAACACCATTGCTCTCCTACTAGTTATGCTAAAATGCCATGCTTCACAGTAATTTAGATTATGTGCTGTAGGTTCCACAATGGAATATTATTTAAGGTACACTAATTATTTAAAGTACTACCGATATCATTTAAATTGGCACAGAAGAATAAGTATTGAGTTAACTGAGGATATTATTTATTGCTCTTGTCACCAATGCTTATTTTAACTATAACTTTTACTTGTCTTTGAACAAAGTTTTTGAATTTTTTTTAAACATTTGTTATAAAGTAAGTAAAGGTTTGATATCATTAATATCATGGACAACCTGTAATCACTCTAGCTGGTTGTATAAAACATATTTGGAAAACATTCTTTTCACATCCTCTTGCACATAAAATTTCAAAAATAGCACAGTTACAATGGAAACATCACGAACAATGCAATTCACAATAGAAATGGAAAACTAATAGAAAATTCCATTTTTAGACATCTTAATCAGCATCCAAACAGATGTCTACCAAATGCCCACAGCAAAACCAGATGCTAATACCAAGCAATTCAACCCATCCTGTTCACTTTAAAATACTGGAATCAGGAGCACAATAACCAAAGCATATCATCTATCCTCAACATAGAGAAAAAGAACTGATAAATGTTTATGGAATAGAAAAATCAGGCTGCACCCAAATGTTTGAAAATACATCAAGAGCCAAACACCCCTCAGGTAGAAACAGACCTCCCAAACAACCTCAGTGCAACTGGGAAAAAAAAAAAGAAGAAATGTATAATAGCAGCTTCAAATGCGTACCATAACTAACAGATACCTTAATTGGGATACTGAGCCCATGTAAAATAGTCATTGTAAGTGTAGAATAAATTAACTAAATTTAAACAGAGGCAAAGCAGAAATGAGTGGAGGAGTATATGAAATCTGACTGAGAAAGAAAAATGCTGAAGAAAAAAGTTACTGTGGATGAATGAAAAGAACACATCAACAGAGAGGAGCAGAACTAAAATGAAATTTACAAAAAAAAAGCATTTGTACAAGCAATTAATGAAAACATTACCAACCCTGATTTGCATATACTCAAATTATTAAAACTTCACCAGTGCAATAACAAATAAAAATAGCTGAACAGCTGGTAATACTCCAAAACAAAAAAGCCTATAATGATGACATAGTAACTCCAGCCTTCCCCATCCCCATATTCCATTGAAAATACTGATGATGCAGTTTTATAAAGATTAAACTTATATTTAAAAAACAAAATGCAATTGAACCCAGCACTCAAGCAGCATACCACAACCACATAGTCCTGGTCAGAGAGCACAGAGTCTCTCATATAATCTATACTGATATAGTAAGGAAGAAGCAACACTTGATAAAGGAACACTAACAGAAGGCTTCATCCAGAAGAATAGAACAATAAGTAAAAATTAATTATAATTTTGTACTGAACTGTAGTAAAAGTGATATTTGTGCATCATTTTAAATTGGCAAAGGTATGTTCCCAACACTTTCCAATCACAAAGGGTACAGTATATAATTTTAGCTAAATTGGTGTAAAGCATCAACACATTGTTGTTTAAGTATTTGCATGCTGTTTGAAAAATCAGGACAAGCCTAATAAAGCTTCTATATTATCTCCGTCTTTGCATAGTGAAGTACCTTCTTGCTTTTTTAAAATTTATATTAAAATTTATTATTATCGTGGCCGAGTGGTTAGCACGTTTGGCTACTGATCTAAGGGACCTGGGTTCAAGCCCCAGGTAAGGCATGGATGTTTGTATTGTTTTTCTGCTGAGGTCCTGCCATCCTTACAGACCTTCTACTGTGGCATATAAACTGACAGGCTCCTGTCAGACCTCTGTGGCAGCAGCTGCTTGAGGGGGTATTTATTTATTTATTTATTTTATTATTATTATTCATTGGTTCATTATTAAAGGTTCCCAAATTCAATTTCTACGGATAACGCAAGTTTTTTCCATTCTTTCATTGGAAAGTAGAAAGATATTGTATGTGTATAGGAGTGAAAGAAAAAAGTATAAATGATCATTTAAAATATGCTGCAGTGTTTGAGAGGAAACCACCTTAAATGACTAATGATTATTCATTTAAGACACTCTTTGTTATGAAAGTTTTAAAGTGTGTAAACATTTTATCATCCATATAGTTTTTATTTGTATATTTATAAAGTATGTTTCTTTTGTAGATTGGCATTGTGGGAAGGACTGGTGCTGGAAAATCATCCCTTACACTTGCTCTTTTTCGCATCATTGAAGCTGCAAATGGTAATATTATTATTGATGGACTAAACATAGCTGAGATGGGACTCCATGATCTGCGTTCTAAACTCACAATAATTCCTCAGGTGAAAAAACCCATACCTCAGATTAAAAGAAAAGAGTAATAGTGTAAAAACGATTTATATCAGGATTTTATCTGATTAATAATTTTTATATTATATTTTGGAGATGAGTACAGACTCAAATTTTAGATCCTGGACCCAACCATTTCAATAATTATTGAGCAACAAACTCAAGAAAATATTTCTATGACACATCATAAAGCATATATATAGAAATGCATGGAACTAAACCCTTTTCTTTTTTAATTCTTTATATTATAGATTGTTACAGACTTAAAAATTATCAAGATTTTAATTTTTAAAAATAAAAAGCACAATAAAAACCCTTCTTGCTCAGAAAATAATTTAAATAACTAAAATTACTGTACTTATAACTCTGTCATTGAGTAATAAATTTTTATTGCTCAGTGACAGAGAACTTTCAGTTATTTTAGTTTTAATTTTGTCAAATAAATATGATTTGCAACCAAAAATACTAAAAATAATTTATAAATATTAAAAATTTTTGCATGACATCATTATAAATGCTAAGAGTGATGCCTGAAAGAGGTAAGATACCTAAAATAACAAAAACCGAGTGGTCCTTATTTTTTAACTACTAAATATATATATGTATCTGGTGTAGTGGCTAGTGTACCTGACTATTAGGCCAGTGGGCATGTCCTTGTTTATGTGCTTACATGTGTATAAGAAACCAAGACAAGCAAGAGATGGGTTATCTCCATCCTTTGTAAGGGAGTACTTGCTTTCCTTTTTAAAATTAAAAAAGAAAAGATGGATTGAAAGTTTGATTTCTTTTGATTACAATTTCAATAATTTTTACTTTTTTTTCTGCACAATTGCACAAAAAATTGGGAATTTAAATCGTGACAGAATCTGAGCTCAAAGTTGTCTAGATAATTTTAAACCTATATGTGCCTGACCAGCCTTGGATGGCCTTGAGCTCAGCCTGAACTCATCTCTGCTGTATATGCTTGCAGTCTACTTAAATGTTACAAGCAATTTATACAGCATATTATTTGCATAATAGTTAGCTTTTTGCATGCAAAATGTATTAGGTGTAAACCAAAAATAAACTATATAACAAAAAAAACTATTGTTTAGAGCTGCATAATATATACCAAGCTCATAACCTCACAATTTTGTTGAAACTTAACCTGCCATTATCAATGTTTTCTCTTCGTGCTCTCCCTTTGCTCTCAATAAGAAAGGAAACTGATGGGATAGCAAAAGTTAACTCCATTGCATAAAACATTAAGTAAACAAGGTGTCTGTTTCTCTACATATTAAAATATACACTTGATAGAAATCTCAATTCAAATCTTCTTCTAATCCTAGGATTCTTATGAACATATTTTTTTAGCAAAACCTCTTGTGCTCAGGAGTTGAAAATATCACAGTAATAAATCGCAGCAAGGTAATTTGAATCTAATCTACATTGAAATCTTCAGCAGTATGAGAGAAAGAAGAGGCACCATCAGTTTATTAATGTTATGTATAGGGGCAAAAGCATATATTTTTGATATGATAATTCATTACAAGTATTTTCTAAAATTAAAAATTTTCTATATCAAGTTTTACTCTTGTTGCTTAACCCTTTGAAGAGTTCTGTGTCAGATTCTGCTATTTCTCTGTTCTGTCCACTGTTTAGCTGAGTCCCATATTAGACTGCAAAGTATTAACATTAACTGGATCTGTAGAGGTGGACATGGGGAAAAATATACCCCAAAGGTTAAATCTGAAAATTAGAATGTTGCTGTGGCAAGATTTATGCCATTATTACATGACAAGTAAAATTTATAATCGGCCTAATTATCTAGAGGACATTCTGTGAAACTATAAAACTTTATTGCATTGTCTGCTTTTCTAGTTGCATTATAAAATCATCTTGTAATCATATATAATCTAACTGGAATATATAAGATGTAAATGCTTCAGCTACAGGTCTATTGCATCTTGATTAACATTTATGGGGAGGTGACATTAATTTGAATCTTGAATATGTTACAAAAGAAAAAAAAAACTTAATTTTATTGGCACATGTCACAAATAAACTACAATAATGCATTAACTAATTGCAATATTGTTGCTAGGTAATGAATTTGTAAGCACTTTTGTGTGAGAAAATCCAATCCAATCCTAATATATGTTATAAAAAGTATTGAGACATTTCCATGCTAATGAAAAGCAACATTCAACTCTCCCTAACTTAGGGAATAAGTATTTTGCAGAAAATGTTAGTGAATGTAAAAATCTCACTGAAATCTTTCTACATCTTGATTTTTGACAATATTTATTTAATAATTAACCCTTCCAGAGTCCAGCCTGAAAAGCTGATTTACATCCAGAGGTCCAGCTAATTTTTCACTCTGATCAGGCAAAAGAAATTAATTTTAGAATTTTTTTTTCCAAATAACTAATGAAAGGAATTATGGCATGTAATCAATAATAAATCAAATGGCATGTTATATGCCAAATTAATCATCATTTAATTTTGGGATTTTCTGAAAATATTTAACAAAAAAGATGACTAGTTTTATTTTAATAGGACTTTTTAGAGATAGTAAAAAATGCATCTGGCAACACAAATAAAAATAAAAAAAAAAAACAATAGGCAGAAATGATTATAATATACATGGATAGAAAGGCTATTTTATTTCGAATTAATTTCTTCTCTCAAGTAAATATTTATTCTGTTTTGCAATTTGTTTTCTCAGTACCATACTTTGAGAAAATCCCAGACTTTTAGCCAATTGTGCTGAGTCAGATAAGTCAACTTTAGAATTTTTTTTAAAAAATAACCAATCAACAAAAATAGGTCATGTTATGTGTTATATACCAAATTAAACAGAATTTAATTACGAATTTTATGAAAATAAATAATTTAAACAAATTTACAAGCAAATTGATTTTAATAAGCATTTTTTAATGTGATATAGTGAAAAAAATGATCACACTATACAATTAAGGCTTAATTTTGGAAAACCTGATGAATAAAAATAGTTAAATTGTTATATTAATTGAAAGGAAATTTCCTTCCGAATAATATAATATTTAACCTGAAATATGATTTTTATTTCTTTTAATGATTCCTTTCAGTATTGTATATTTTAAACACGGCCAGTGTTATACAAAGCAATTTGGACTTCTCACATTAATGGGATTTTCTGAAATGGTTATGAAATAGAATCAAACTTCTTGGCTGCTTTTTTTTTTACTAAACATTTTGAATTTTTTCTTTGGGTGTTGAAGTTTGGTAATCTCGGCTAAGTGCAGAAAGGTTTGTGCACCAAGCGAAAAGAGCATTATATCATCAGAGTGGCACAGCCAAGATACTTGGGGGTGGGGGATGCTTTTAAAATCATTCAATATAAAGATAAAAACTTGTAATTTTTTTTAGTGAAATTTTTACTGGGGGGGGGGGGGGTTACAATGAGAAATGTTCATAGTGAGTTTAGTGAGGGGAGGGATAAAAAAAAACCTTCCCGAAATTGCCCTCTTATGTGAGGACTGATTTCCGTGCCAGGGAAGTTCATTTTGCTTCCGTATCCAAGGCCAAATTCATTTTCTGAAAACAGTACTAGTTCAAAGTTTTTTTTATAAAAAACCAAGAAATAATAAAAAAATTATATATAACCTAATGGGATATTAAATAAACATCTGCAACAACTTTTAAGCCAGCTATCCAATGTAGCATAACTCAGAAATTGATAAATCAGCAGACTGAAAGATCACTAATTTACGGTAAATAAATCTACAGAAATGAATTTGCTTCCATAGCCAAGACCTCATTCATTTTCAGAAAATGATATCAAAGTTTTTTTTACTGGAAAAGTAATAAAAAAATTGATATATAACCTAATGCAATGTTTAATAATATATCTATAGGAACAAGTTGCTGGCCTTCTGATGTAGCATAATTATGAAAAGTCAATAATTATTGATCGACCGAATGATCGATAATTTATGGAAATAAATCTACTGAAATGAAAACTAAGGTTTAAATATACAAAAGTAAATACTAACTTTACAAAGGGTATCCAATATGCTGCAACACTGCAAACAATCTATTATAGAGCCAATTGCTTTCTCTTGTGCAATGAAACAATTTAATGCAGCTGCACCAAGTCTTGGAGCAAGAAGGATGTTTTTACATGCAGTTTCGATTTTAGGAGCGGGAAAGACACATCAAATGCTGGGATAAATGATAAAAATAATTCTGAGAATACTGAAATAGATTTATGGCAGAAAAGAGTGTAAAACGGAAGAAAAAAAATGGCAGTATGTACTTCGTAATTATAGGAGACCCTTGAATTTGTGGGCCTCAGTTTCCCCAAAAAAATTCTGGATAATTGAAATTCCACTATACCGCCATTTTCTGGATGCCGACCATAATTCATGAGACATCCAGCAGGTAGTGCGCACAGCGGCAGTATTTTTACATTTTTTTCATGCTAGTAGTATATTTTTACATATTGTACTACTTTTATTGCTTATAAGTAATGTAGGTGCATTGTGTGTACACTACCTATTATATTAATCATGTTTAATATGGGTACTATACAGTTAAATTTTTTGTTAAATATTCGTTCAGGAAATTCAGACAAATCTGCAAAATCGAAGGTCTGTTGTACTTCTAAAATCTGCTGTTTTTAAAAATAGCAGTTTTTTTGTTAATTTTTTTTAGGAGATTTTCGAAAATTTAAGCAAAAAATTTGTTGATAATAGTTCAATTCAAACTTGTGAGCTTAAATCAGAAGGTTGCTTCAGCAAAGGGGAACATTAACAATCAAATCGGCAGTACCATTTAGTGCTTCTAAGAAATGGTAATCAGATGACTTTATCAAATTATTTATATTGTAGTTTAATAAAATATGCATCAAATGAAAGAAAAAAATATTATTTTTCAAGCTTGAATTATGTATTTTTAAAAAGATATATGTAAGAAAATTTTCGAATGGCAATTTAAAAAAAAAAAACTAAGTTTCATTTGTTGTACAAAAAACATCTATTGACGTCTTTGACCACTAATTGCAGATTCTGTCAATGTCTATTATTCAACAATGATGTGGGAAGGGTTGAAAAGTTATTGAAGATGAAACATTTTACAGTAGAAACCGCTTTTACACTCATCCTGACACTTTTCTTTAAAGTTAATAAAAACTGAAAAATCACCTCATAAACTCCCAAATTGCATTTATTTTAATAAATGATTTGTTATATTATTTTTGCTTTAACAAATTTTTGGGGTAAAGTTTTATTTTAGATTCCATAATTGATTAAATAATAAATGACTATTATTAAAAAAAAAAGGATTTTGATAAATTTGATTGAAATCTTCAATTTATTTCCAGTTATGTTTTTCCAGAAAAAGCCTATTTTCAATGTTAGAGAGCTTTGTATGTATCTTTTCATTAACAAAATATGGAGGTGTCTCAGTAGTTGTGGTGGTAGTATAAAGTATAAGCATTTTATCAACTTATTTATTTACTGTAAAAATTATAGATTTCCTTAAAGTATCTAGTGCTTGTTTTATAATGTTGAAAAACATAAGAGAAAGGGGAATATTTTTAGGTTCCATTAAACTTTTTTTTTATTTTCAGCTCACATTGATATTTGCATATGGCATATTGTTTTGATCAACAAGATCTTTTTTTGTTAAGTCATAGTTCTCTGAAGCACTTATATTTAAGTCTGGATTACTTTAAAGATTTTCAGTTGCACTCTTGTAATCTGTTAATTGTTTTATTGATATAGGATCCAGTGCTATTTACTGGCACATTAAGAATGAATCTTGATCCATTTGATCATTATGATGATGAAGCAATTTGGGTTGCACTTGAACAAGCACATCTGAAATCTTATGTAGTGTCTTTGGAAAAGGGATTATTACATGATGTATCTGAAGGAGGAGAAAATTTAAGGTTTGTATGTAAAGAAGTTTTTAATAATTAATAACCATGAAAAATCACCATTCATCATATCTTGAATTCAAAAGCTAGATATTAATAATAGCAATTAAAACTTGTGTAGTTCAAAGTTTAGTTTGAACTACACAAGTTTTAATTGCTATTATTTTAGAATTTTAGAAATATTAGTAGAAGTACTTGGTTTATAGCACTCTCAAAATCTAAGTCTTAATGGTAATTTTAATGGTTGATTATTAATTAAGAATTACATTGTATAAAAATATTCATATGTTTTGAAATTTATTACCATATGTATTGTGATAAAATGTTCTTTGTTATTAATAAACATAATTTACAATTAAATATGCATAATTATAATATAGTTTACTGTTAAAAAGAGCATTTGAAGCCAGAGCTTCCTGTACTGTATCAGATAAAGTATAGTGCTCTTCATCTTAATGTTATTCCTTTGAAAAAACGGAATTGCACTATGAAGCAATTAGGAATTCACATGACATTGTCTCTATATAATACCATCATCATCATCCTCAAGCAGCCATGGGCTACGGAGGTCCAACCAGACCGTGCAGTTTAATTCTCCAAGCATATCTGTCCTGAGCTACATCTGCTGCATCTGGCCACTGCACAACAATTCTAACAAGGTCCTGTTTGACATTGTCTTCTCACCGTATCCTAGGTCTCCCCCTCCTTCTGAGGCCTCTAGGCACACTGTTCATAACCTTATTTGCCAATCTATAATTATCCATACGGACAACATGGCCAAACCAGCGGAGTCTCTCTCTGCACAATATGCTGCTTAAAGGAGGTTGCAGATTCCTTTGCCTAACCTCATCATTAGTTACAAAGTTAAACCACCTAATACCCAAGATACTGCGTAAGCATCTAGAATCAAAAGCATCTTATTTCCTGTTATCTTGTTTACATAGCGTCCAAGTTTCACTACCATAACTAACCCTAGAAAGAACCAAACTATTATACAGTCTAATTTTAGTCTTTAGGTGTATACGCCTATTTCTCCACAATCTCCATAGATTCTTAAAAGTCCCGGCAGCAGTACCTATTCGTCTGTTAATCTCATGCCGCACATCACCAGTATCAGTTACATAGCTCCCAAGGTAATTAAACTGAGACACCTGCTCAAGACTGCAACCATTCAGATTAATTGAATCACAACCTGTCTGACCAATTTTCATCACTTTAGTTTTCTCTCTGTTTATAACCAAACCTACTCTACTACCAGTCTCATCAACAGCTCGAATGAAAGAGTTCATCTCATCGACATCATTTGCCAAAAGGGCTAAATCATCAGCATAATCTAAATCAGAAATTTTCGTATCTCCAGCCCATTTAAGGCCAAAATCTTTCCCTTGAAGTGAATTTCGCATAACATAATCAACAACCAAACGAAAGAGAAAAGGAGACAAGATGCACCCTTGTCGAACACCAGACGTAATGCTGAACCAATTGCTACAAGACTTATCAACTCTCACACATGACTCAGTGTTATTATAGAGAGCTTTCATTATGTTAACTAACTTGTCTGGTATACCATATGATCTCACAATCAACCACAAATTATGACGATCAACAGAGTCGAAAGCCTTTTTGAAATCAAGAAAGCTAGTAACCAAAGGTTTCTGAAACTCTAAACATTTCTCAAGAATCTGCCTAAGTGAAAATATCTGATCTACACATCCCCTACCACTTCTGAATCCACATTGCTCATCACGCAATTGCCTGTCAACCAGATTCTTATTCTATTAAGCACAATCATGGAAAGAACTTTACCTGGAACAGAGAGTAGGCTGATACCCCTATAGTTATCACAAGAACTGCAATCACCTTTTTTGAAAATAGGGATAATAATAGCTCTGGTAAAATCTTTAGGAACCATGCCTTTATCATAAAAGTTATTCAAAATTTCAGTCATCCAAGTGGTAACCGAAACATTCCCAGCTCTGAGCATTTCTGTAGTAATTTCATCTACCCCTGGGGATTTATGAAGTTTAAGTTTAGAGATAGCCAAAATAACTTCAGATTGTGTTATAGGGCCAACATTAAAGCTGCCAATGCATCTATCATCATTACAAACAATGGGAGTAGAACTAACCACATTGTTTAGAACATCACTGAAATGCTCAGCCCACCTAGTCATGACAGAATCCTCCCCTTCTATTATAACCTTACCTTTTTTATCCTTCAATCCTTGTATACCTGTCCGTTTTCTACCACACAAAACATTAATATCTGGTACAGCTCACTGTTGTCGTGCTGTCTAACTGCTTCCTCGGCTTTGTCAGCTTCCTCGGCTTTGTCAGCCAGACCATCAAGCCAAAGATTCTTATCAGTAGCTAACTGATCCTTTACACGTTTATTAAGCTCTCTGTAATCCTTTCTATTAGGACTAGTAGGGTACTGATTAAGGACATTCCTGCAATTCCTTCTTTCTGAAATAAGCTCAAGTGCCTTATCACTTAAATAATTCTGTCTCCTCTGCTCCTTTTTTCCTAAAAGAGTACTGTTAGTTTCCAAAAAAAGCCTGTTTAAAATGGCCCCATTCTTCCTCAACTTCAGTATTAAGCAAACCATGACTGTCATAATGACTAAGTAACCTATCATGGTAAGCTTTGGCTATAACTGGATCTTTCAGAGCTTCAGTATTAAAAGTAAATTTTTTAACCCTAGCACAACACTTTTTAAGTTTAAGTTGCAAGACACTTTTAACAAGGTAATGGTCAGATCCAATTTCAGCTCCCCTATATGCCCTGGTATTTCTAACAGAACTAGCCCATTTGCTGTTAATTAATATATAATCAATCATATTCCTATGCAGCCCATCAGGTGAAACCCATGTGTATTTATGTATGTCACGGTGTTTGTAATATGTGTTAGTTATTCTGAAACCATTGAGTTTACTTACCTGTAGGAGACGTTTCCCATTGCCATTGCAGCTACCAATACCAAAAGGGCCTATTACTCCTCCCCAAAGGTCAGAATCAGTACCAACTTTGGCATTGAAGCCACCTAGAACAAGGGTAATATCTCCTTTCTTGACAGAATTCAAAATATCCTGAAGTTGTCCGTAAAACCTATCCTTCTCATCCTCATCGGCATCCTCAGTGGGGGCATAACAGCAGATAACATTCAAGTCTTTAACGCTTGTCTGAAATTTTGCTGTAAGAAACCTTTCATTAATGCACTCGTATCCTAGAAGAGCATCACTAGCATGTCTGCTGAGCAGCAGACCCACACCTTGGTGATGCTTTCCATCCTCCCTCCCTGTAAAGAGAAATTTAAAGTTATTTTTAAGTATCTCACCTTTACCTGTCCATCTGGTCTCTTGCAAGCCTATAATATCTAGGTTATAGCGCTGGAATTCCTGCATGAGGACATCAAGAGAATAATCTCTATGCAATGTCCTCACGTTCCTGCAGAGAGAAAATGATTAGTAGGATTTTTAAAGAAATTAGGTTTATTGAGATTGGTAGGGCCAACAATATCAAACAGCCCCCTGATCGCAGGCATGGGGCAAAGACCTGTTCCTGCTCTGCTAAAGGCTGAAGTCACCGATGCTGGTAGGAACTTCAGGCACCACCTTTTCAAGTGGGTTTTTTTCAAGAGCCACATGGCCTGCCTGAGACACATTACTCCAGTTTAGGCTTAACGATGCCCAACTAGCTAAGTAAGGTTCAGGTACCTGCGATGGCCTCTGATTAGGATTATCCACCAGCTGATATAAAGTATCCCATGCCTCTGTTCACTTAGAGCTGGCAACCCAGAAGCAAACAGAAAACACAGCGGCAGACTCTCCCTCAACAGAGGCCCACCAGTGCAGCAAGTCCAGGATCAATAATCAAGCTCAAATCCATAAACAAGTCCAGTCTAGTAGGTATAAATGGTCAGCACCAGGACCCTGTGAAGTTGACCACTCCTCAGCAGGGTTGAAAAAAAGAAAAAAGTGGCCATAGATGACCAGATCAGTAGGCCATACTGAACTGGCAGCCCTCCCCTTCCGTTCCCTTCCAAAAGAGAATATCTCTTTTGAAAGGTACTAACGGCCTGCACCACGAGAAGGCTGGGTCGGACATTAGGTGCTAGACCTGGCCGGTTCTGTCACTCTGAAGGTCAATATTTTCAAACCTTGTTTTGCAACAAAAGTGAAATTTAATTTTTTCTTGAAACTTTATTAAAATGGTAGATGAGTATTTGCACATTTCTTTCCCTTTATCTATCATTAGAACTGCAGAATTTCTGTTGCTTTAGTAACATAGTTGCAGAAAGTTCGCCAAAAAATGATGTGGTCTTTTGCTTTGTTGTAACAATCAAAAAGCATTCATCTTTGGTCTATCAAAGTTTTCTCTTTAAAGCTGTCTTCTAGATCATTCCATACATTAATTGCATCAGAATGGTTATATATATATTTGAATAATATTACTGCAAATGAAATATTTAACTATTTTAGTAAATCTTCAGCCCACTGTTGATGATTTTAATGTACAAACATATCAATATGCCCTTGATTTTCTTCATATGCGTGTATCAGAATTGGCTAATAGTTTGTGTATCTAGATAAATAGTCAACCATTATATTCCAATATGATTTTGTGACAGGATAATACCCAAATATTTGAAATTATATTCAAATATAAAAATGATTCTTTTTAAACTATAGGATCAAAATTCATTTAGACCATTGCAATACTTCAGTTCTGATTTGAAATAGAAGGAAAGATGAATTTTAAAGCTTTGATTCAATTCAGCAATATTTTTGAAATAATATTTAATTTTAATTTTAATCATTATTTAAGTTGGAACGCTCTAATTTTAAGCCACTTTATTGATTCTCAGCAAAATTTAGCTTCCATTAGTTTTTATAGTAAAATTAAATGCAAGAAATGACTAGAACTAGACATAAGACAAGTGGGAAAATCTCCAGCTGTCTGCAGGATGATTTTTTTTACATTAGCCTATTAGCTGATTAAAACACTTGGATGAGTTTGTAGCATTTTATGGCTGAAGTCAACACCTCACAAATGATATAGATCAGTCATATTTGTCATGTACTTTTAGAATAACTGTTGTTAGAAAAAATCTAATTAGTTTGAAATATATTTGTGGTATTCAATATTATAATATTGAAATATTTTCATATGTGTTCCGTTTCTTTACTTTTTGAATCATTTCTAGTGTTGGCCAAAGACAACTAGTGTGTCTAGCAAGAGCTTTACTGCGAAAGACTAAAGTTTTGATACTTGATGAAGCTACAGCCGCTGTTGATGTTGAGACAGATGAACTAATTCAGACAACCATCCGCAGTGCATTCAATGACTGCACAGTGCTAACTATTGCTCACAGGCTTAACACAGTCATGGATTATGACAGGTTAGTATTTATATTAACCATAACATTATGAAATGTAGTAGATTTAAATTTACTGTGACATACAGTGTCATTAGAAGTATCAATATTTTGTAGGGTGTATTTAAAATATTAATGTACGGAGCATCTTCAGTGATTTTTTTTTTTTTTTGCATCTTTTTTAGGAAAATTGTGGATTTTTATGACTTTACATTTACATATTATTAAATAAAGTGAAAAAATGTTAAAAACTATCTCCTGTGTTAAAATCTATATTTCAGAGTATTGACTAAGTCCAACTTTGAATATGGGGATTGATTTCATTTGAAGAAAAATTTTTAATATTTTTCAGCAAGCAATGCTATCTTGGAATATTTGATTTTAGTGTTATGTACAAAAGAAATTGTACATAACATTTTTGTGCTTTTAATGAACAAAAGTATTGTCTGTAATGCATTTGTGATACTTATTGTCATTTAATGTATCCAAATTTATGTTGCAAGTTTTCATCCACCATTATACATACTTTTCCCATTTGATCCCATGTCTAAACTAGGTTATTAAACCATGGGCAAAAGCAGCAATATCACAATTACTTACAGTTGCTTCCTTCCTCATTCATTTCATGAATATTGATAATTGCCTTCAGATGAACGCTAAGCTCATGAAAGGAGAAATTAAATTCTTTTCATTATGTATTATGTTGTAAATTTTCTATTTCTTAATTCTAAGTTGTGCTTCCCAGAGTTTGACTTAGTCTATAGGAGTGATGGATCATTCAAAATTGCTTTACAAGCTACATCTGACTTTCAAGTTGTAGTTTCCCCCCCACTGATTAAGATCATTGACACTCATTCATGGTCCTTATAAGTTTTAGGAAAGTGTTAAAAAAAGAGGAAAAACAAAATCTTAATTCAATGTTTATGCCCAGGAGGAAAAGTTTAAAGTGATAAACTTTTAAGCTTATTTAATTGGCTTAAGCCTACATTGTTTTGATTATATTTTTGAAGTGTGTTATATTTCAATGTATATTAATTGTATTTGGTGGAAAAGGTACTTTACCTAGTACCAGATATTTTTTTATCTCATTTGATCAGTATGGGTAGTGAAAGATTTTTCTAAAACACAGTATGAACTTATTAATTGTTTAAGTATTCTAAACAACGGGTTGGCAACATAACATTTGTGGGCCACATGTGACCCACATAGTATTTTCACGTGGCCCATGGATCATTTGGCTTTATAATGTAAAATTATCTGACCAGCAATATTGCTAATGAATAAATTTTTAAGTAACAATGTAAAATTATTTTCCAACAAATTTGACTTAGAAATGAATAACATATTGAAAGAGTCATTTAAATCTGTGGAGCTAGTCCAATTTTATGCAGTACTTTCAGATTCTACATTTCCTCTTCTCAAACAATTCATAACTCGAATGATAACTGCTTACTAGCATCCATATTTGTGAACATTTTCTGAAATATATTTTATCAAAAGTAAATTTCATTATTACTTTTGTCAGTTCAATTATAAATGACAGGGTGGACATTTGCATTGAACACTAAGGACTAGTAGTACTGACTTTGAAGTTGATTTTAGTACACTTGCAAAAAATATTTGTAAATATCAAGCCTTTCATTAATATTTTAAATAAAACTCTTTTAATTTGTGAGCATCTAAGAGTTTTTGATATTTTTCATTTATTCACGCCCATTTTTTTTTATTTGAGATATAAAAGCTATAAAGATTGTATCTACAATTTATCTTTTAACAAATTGTAATTTTTTTAATTAACAAATTGTAATTTTTAAAAATTTTATATTCTTTTAAAATGTTTAGTATGGCTTTTGAATCCATATTCTATTAAAACATACTTATATGTTTACCCATAAAAATATATCAGAATTCAGTGGAAAAAAATAAAGCAAAATTTGGTGAAAATCAATTAGCATTATCTTGCTTACTATGGTGTTTTGAACAATTCCTAATATTTACCCACTGCTACAATGAATTACTTTGTTGGAAGGGCAAAAATCTTTGTATGTCCATTCAACTTCATGGATGATCTTGAATAGAAACACACAAAAGAATACAGTATAGTGTCAGAGTGCAATAATTAAAATTAATATCTTTAATGCTCTACTTCAATCTCATATGAAATGTTTTAAAGCACTTCAACAGAATATCTATGGTACCTAGTATCAAAAGTAATGAATGAGATTTTATGTACCATAGAGGTGAGAGGAACTTTAGAGCTGAAAGTTGATAGTGAGTGACAAATTCATTTTGCAAAGTCCTTACGAGCAAGTAATGAGTCACAGCAGGTTTGAAATGAAGAAGATTATGTGGTATGCTGTTCATTTGGTTTCTTACAATTAAATTTCTTCTGCTAATCCAAATTTTGTGACTGCATTGGTGTCAATAATAACTAATGATACTTATGGTAGCATAGAATGCTTGTAAGCAATAAAAGCCACAATGCGCATTTTGCACCCTTACTTGGGTGCATAGGTCGAGTGAGCAGCTTTAGGCATTGAGCTAGGAGCAGTTGTTTGTTGAGTGCATTGGGAGGGGTGGGGTGCAATAGATTGCAATGTCATTGTCTCATCTCCAAGATTCAGAGTAGGTGACAAATGTGAGAGTGCCACAATGTGATTTACATGTGAAGGAGTATTTTTTGCTTAGAATATTTTTAAATAACCAATTTTGATAACCATGCTAGTTCCATTAGCTGTGATTACTTACCATAAGTCATTTAATTTTTTAACAGGGTAATGGTTTTGAGCAATGGTGAAATAAAAGAGCTTGACTCTCCATCAGCCCTTTTACAAGATGATACAACGATTTTCTTTTCAATGGCCAAAGATGCTGGACTTGTGTGATTAAAATAGCTTTTTTCTATACTGAAGCACAAGCGATAAAGGTATATAGATGTGGTGATCAAAATAGTTCAAATCATTAATGTTTTATGTTGTAGCAATGCTGTTATAGCTAAAAAGCCAAAATGAATGTTTATACATAATCTGTTTCATAGTGCTGGTCAATAGAATACTGGACTTGTTTTATTTTCATTATCTTCAAGACAGTGTGCAAGTCAATATTTTTTTTTATATTTTTGTTCATTTTTAAAGTATTTATGTATTGAATATTTATTGGCACATATTTGTAAATCCAAACTTGCTGTAAATAAGATATAGGCATCAAATTTGCTTTGTAATTTTATTGTTTTGTTCTACTTTAAATAGTTTATAATTACTATTGAACAGATCTCTAAAAAAGGCATTATTACAAAACAAAAAAGGAAAAACTGTAAGAAATGTTTGTGGCATTTTGTTTTAAAACTTAGGTACCATACTTAGAAGTGATTTATATAAATCATGATTTAATAATATACAAAATTTAAATATACAGCTTTAAAATGAATGGAAATTTATATTTGGTAACAAGGCTGCTTAGTGTTTTTTAAGTAGTTATCAAATCACTCAATAAACATTTGTTTGATTTTCTTTTTTAAGCATTTATATGCTGTCAGTGGGGCAGGGGTGGCTCAGTCGGTAGCGCGCCAGGCTCGTAATCTGTAGTTCCCAGGTTCGAGTCCCAGCTGGGTCAGTGTTGAGATTTATCTCCACAAAATTCCCCGCCCTATCCACGGTCAGTAGGGGACACCGATAGGCTTGGAAAGGCCTCCGTCCGTCGGATGGAACGTTAAGCCGTGGTCCCGTGAGCGGGAGAGCCATACCCTGTGCATGTTAAAGAACACGCTGGATGGCCTTGACTGGAGGCTACCATCTGTCTCCCAACAGCTGTTCCAGTGGGTCCCCTTTCCCACAACCTTCTCTGAGCCTTCGGGGTCCATGTGACCTGGCCATTTAGCCCATGGTGTGCAAAAAAGTGCCGCTCAGAGGTAAAACAACCCAACCCTATATGCTGTCAGCTGTAAATAAAAGTTATCAAGAGTTACTCAGATATGAATAAATAATTGTAAATTTTAACAGTAATTTTTAATTTCACAAGCAAATACAATATAATATTTGTACTGCTAATATATTCTTAAATCTCTTCCAAAGTCAATATATTTTTGTAAATATGGAATGATGTGTATATACTTGTCTATTTTTTAACTACTTAGTTTAAAAATAATAGCTTTGAACAGAACAATTCTGAAAGTTAATAGCACTGTGATATTCTCTGCTGCACAGATATATGGCCCAACTAAGGCTACCATGCTATCTCATCACAAATTGTTCTCATACCACTTGAACTAACTTGAATAAACCAGCCTTTGGCATGGTTGGACCTTATATACAATGCATCAATAAGAATGAAGCCAAAGATAAAAGATTGTCAACTTAGAAAATTTCTAAAAAATTTACTCTTGGAAAGGTAAAACTTATTTATAAAAATGAATTATACATTGCTAGGTACTTTAAATGCATTTCAAGTATAATTTAATTTAAAAAAATACTTTATATGTCGGTCTTTCACTATAATTCCAACCTGCTTTATATATTATTAGCTATATCCTACAGAACAGTTTACAGTGTATAGTTACATCTCCCCCTGCTGCTTTCTCAGCTGGTAACTCTTATATTCATAGAACTTGTAGTAATATTTCATAGTACATTGGAAAGTTCAGAAAGTGATCATTCTGGTGATGCCATATCCCTGGTAGTTGCAAAATTGTTCTAGTGTGGAAAGGGATCCGAGTTTTTTAATGCAACATGGAATGGCCCAGGGGGAGCCTGCATAAGAAATCTGGGTCTGGTTGGTTAAGTATCGGAGAAACCAAAATAGATTAAAACTAAGATAAAATTCTATAGTAACTAAGCCAGCCCCAACAATGAGGTCCATGTGCTGATGTCAGCATGTAGAAGAAGTGTACCTATACCCTTGCAGGCATATGTATGGATGAAACCGAGAATCGTGTATTATTCATATAGATATTTCATAGCCATTTATTTCATTTGTTTTGGATGAAGTTAACTTTATTATATAGACCAAAATATTTTTGAAATATTGTACTTTAATTATTGTATTCATTTACTTTTCATAAAAACTCTATATTAGTTTCATGAAAACTGAACTTTTTTTTAATCTAAAATCAGTATTTTCTCTTTCTCACTCTTTTTTTGCATTGCTACATTTAATAAATTGATTTTTTTTATTTATTGAAACAAGACTGAACATAAATAAGATCTACAAAAGCTGATGGGGTTCTTGTTCATTTCATTTTTTTTTTCATTAATATATGGACATTCTTGATAAAATTTATTTCCATTCCTTCATTTTAGATGTTTCATATGCAAGTAATTTTCTTTCAACATAGCAAAAACTGAGTCTTCAGAGTCATTGTATGATATTCTCAGTAGCTGTTGCCTGAATGTTACAAATGACTTATTCACACGGTTTAGATTTAGAAATCTGGTGATAATGAATTGACTTATTAACTTGAAATGCTGAACAATTTATTGTAAATTAAAAAAAATTATTAGATTGATATGTTTATATGTATATGATCAGAGTGAATTGAGAAAGAATTTTGTTATCCAAATTACTTGCTAATAGTGTTATATAGCACTGATTCTCTATGTACTTATTGTGCTTCTAAATAATCATGGCTCTCAGTGGAGCCATAGAGGAGTATTTTCATTCAGGATTAATGTCTCATATAGACTAATCACTATGATATAATAGTAAAGTAAGCATAATTATGTAAAAATTAAAATAGGATTTTAAAAATCCTATCATGAAAATAAGAAATATAGTGAAATCCCCTGCTTAATATTTGTTATATATTAATGTTTCCAAGGGATTCGTTTGTAGAGTTCTTCCTAAAGAGAGTGTTGTAAAACAGCCTGTACCAAATGTGAATTGCCTATTCAGTGGATATGTATTCCCATTGATCAGGAGGCACTTCACATTCTATTATAATAATTTTTGTGAAGAAATTAATGAAATCAAATATTTATATTTTGAACTGAGATATAATGATCAGTTGTTGAAATGAACATGATAATTAATAAAAGTTTATTATATTTCCTGTGGTGGTTTCTAACTTTCACCATTGTGAAGCAACAAATACATAGCTTTATGGTAATCCATTATGGCATTTCTCAAAGTTTGCTATTATTTTGAAAAGAGACATATATACAAGTATAAATGCTCAAGGTAACTAAATAATAAACTGAAAAACCTTATATAGAATTATTTATGACATGAAGGAATAAAAAAAAATGAGTAAATACATTACAGAAAATCAAAGCACTTTGCTTTTATTCCCACATTAAACTTGGGTAATGTTCACATGCGTATATTTCTTCACATATTACTTCTTCAAACTTTAATATTTGTGTGCTTGTATTTAGAATAAAAATTTCCTGGGCAATAAAAATACCTTACTGCATTTGATATATTTGCAAGTGGTTGGCAAGTGACTTTTCTCAAACACTTATAACTAGGATGGCCCAATACACACCAGTGTTAAATCTATCAAGGCCTATTCGTGTTTATTCCAGGAAGACAACCTAAGTGATACTTCTGTATAGTCATAAAGTGTCAAATTTCATTTGTAAAACGTATATTCTTTACCAATGAGGAAGAAAAAAATCCCTAGAAATTATTCTTTAAGATGATCTCAAAAAAAAAAATCAATTAGTATTTTATCAAACTGTTTACTATTTTGGTGTAAACATAATGTCTCCTCCTGCAAATGATAACCAGATTTTGAAAATGAAAAACGTTTGTATTACTTAATAAATTTCTTGGTTCTTCAGTTGAAAGGTGTGAAGTCACTCTTAACATCGATATAAAATTCAGAGGAAAATTGTCTTGAGCAGTGAAATATGAACCCATGACCTCCTGATAATATATCAGATGCTCTGACTGCTGAGCTACTAGCTGTCAATCAAGACCTCTATTTAGTGATGGTACTTACTTGCAGTACACAAATATCTGTCACTTCAAGGCAGTCTTTGTTTACAAATAGCATTTGGAAGAAGATGGTAACACATGTTAGGAGCATACTCAATAAATTTTGCAACATTTCTTCAGTTGAAAGGTCTATAGTTGCTCTTAAAATTAATAAAAAATTTAGAGGACAAATTGCCAGGTGGGATACAAACCACAACCTCCTGATAGCATGTCAGGTCTTCTGACCACCGAGCTACCGGCAACTGATAAAGATCTCTTTTTATTGATATGAATATTGATGTTGATGTAAAGAGTGACTTCGTACCTTTCAACTGAAGAAATGCTGAGGAAACAGGCAGAATCTTGTAATGATTCTGCTTGTTTGGCTACATTAACATGGCCTGTGTGTTTTATGCATGCTGCAATCCATATCCCTGGAGAGGGATCCTAATTATTAGATGGGAGGTTTGTCTGTCCCTTGTTCCGACTGGTAGGGAAATTGGTGATGTCCTCCCGCCGGAGAGGGCTGGATGACCAGCTATAAACTGCTTTGGCCTTCAGGTAAATCGAAGATCCTGGGGTGAAGTCCCCCCCACAAGACTACCTCCTTCAGCTGGTAGGTACGTCTGCTAAGTTCAACCATACTGTGAATTCCTTGTGCAGGCCCAGTACAGGTTTATTAATTTCTTTACCATGTTCATGGTACAGTATTCTTACATCCTGCTTGTATGGCTATTACCCAAGCACCCTGTCATCTAATAGTTGTCCACTTGTTATGCTTTCGGCAGGTGGGACAATGGACACTGAATATTTTCATTTCAGTTATGAATTCTCCAAATTATCTGCCTTATTAGTAGTGTGCCAGGATCATAATTTGCAGTTCAAGTCCCAACTGTGCTAGCATCGAGCTGTCCGTTGTGGCCCCCTCTCACAATCTCTGAACCCTTGTGACCTGCACATTTAGCCCATTATGGGCAAAAGAGTGCTGCTCAGGAGTAAAACAACATTCTTCTGTTTACTCAATAGATGATCAGTTTTAAAGGAGCATTCTCTATTCCTTATCCAGAGAAGGCCTTGCAGAATTTTTGGACTCCATCAAGTGTCGGAGATCCGGCATCTTGCTTGTGAAACCTGCATGGGCCAAACATTTAGAACAACCCCTAAAAATAATTGCAATTGCAATTGGCAGCTGTGTTTCCACTCAAATCCCCCAAATATTCCTCTTATGGTGCGACACCTGTGTAAGACTTCCTCGGCGTTTCTGAAGAGCAAATTCTTGGGAGTTATCCACTCAAGGAGTCCGTAATCAGTGGCGGTCTTCCTCCACCCCCACCCCACCCAATGGCTAAGAGAAAGAGTTGGAAAGAACTACTGCATGATTCTAATGAATTGAGTTCCGTTTTTGAGAGTTGTCACCGACTTAATGCCCCCCCCCCCAATGTGGTTTCTGGGATTATTGCAATCTACACCATTTCATACACTGTGATGAGAAATTAATACCTACTCAATGTGCTAATATTGATTTTCAACATATTTGTCATCAAAACAGGATATTTGCATTGGGAGGTACCACTGTATATTTCCAACTCTGCACTGTTTCCAATGTCAGAGGTATGGTCATCCCACACAGCTTACCATGGTAAACTTACCTGTGCTCACTGTAGCAATCAGAGTCGTACTAAACTGGAGCTGTTGACTCCAGTTTATATAGGCTGAGCTGGCAAGCTGCATAAATTGTAGTGCTACTATTTGTCATTCTCCTATAACTGTTACAAATGAAAAGAGGTATAGTGCTTCAAAGAGAAAATAATCTCTCTCCACTTGGTGGGGTGAGAAAGTTAACTGGACCTCCCACCACCCTTGGCAACCATTATTGGAGCTTAACCAGAAGATCCTACATTCTAATCAGAGACGATTGGACGAATTTTTCACATTTGCGTAAAACACTGCTAATGTTGAAATTTCCCCACTTAGAACAAATGCACGTATCGTTGCCTGTACGTGTGGCACACACGTTGCCTGTAGTATAAATGGTAAAAAATATAAAACTGAACAAATGTTCACTGACCAAATGAAATTTTAATATTAGGTATGATCATCACAGAATCAATAGAAGCCGAAACACATAGGAGCATCGAAATATTTAGGTATTGCATAGCGTTCTGAAGTGTTGGGTTGTAAGCAAAGTTTGGGGCGGGGGTGGCTCAGTCGGTAGCGCGCCAGGCTCGTAATCTGTACTTCCCAGGTTCGAGTCCCAGCTGGGTCAGCATTAAGATTTATCTCCGCAAAATTCCCCGCCCTGCCCACGGTCAGTAGGGGACACCGATGGGCTTGGAAAGGCCGCCGTCCGTCGGATGGGACGTTAAGCCGTGGCTCCGTGTGCGGGAGAGCCATACCCTGTGCACGTTAACACGCTGGATGGCCTTGACGGGAGGCTACCATCTGTCTCCCAACAGCTGTTCCACTGGGTCCCCTCCCCCAACCTTCTCTGAGCCTTCGGGGTCCATGTGACCTGGCCATTTAGCCCATGGTGTGCAAAAAAGTGCCGCTCAGAGGTAAAAAGTACCATGTAAGCTAAGTCCTTGCTTTCCGAATTTGAGAACTTTCCCTCCCTCTAGAAAATTAGTTTATAACACATTTCTTTGAGTTGTAGTGTTCTGGTTAGCTTAACAGTATGGGTGTTCCAGGGAGAATAGAAATTCCAAGTCAATACAGCTATAATTTTGTGGGGAAATGATTCTCCGATAAGTGGGATTTTTTTCCCAAAAAAATTAGTTCTTGAATTATATGTCAACAGGTAATATGTGAATTTATTGTTGATTAATACAGCTATTTCTGAAGAACATTAATGATTGTTGACGAAGTGCATAAAAAGACATTGCTGTTATAGTTGTGTAGATCATTGGGGAAGTGTATTGCCCTGATGTGCTCTATGAGGAAACAAATTTTAGTTCGCAAAATTTTGTAATGGTGGCTATAGCCTTAAAAATAACATCTGTCCGAAGAGGTCTTCAATGATGATGCTTGAAAGATGCTTAATGGAACTGATCCTCGAATAATCACTAGAGAACTAGATAAGAAGCTTCAAATTTCCATACCAATGTACTTAAGTATCTTTTGAAGCCTAGGAAAATTGCAAAACTAGGATTATGGAATCAGTCGTAAAAGCGTTATTCTTTAATGATTGCAAATGTTTTTGTATTTTTTATACAAAATACAATTCTACACGAACGTAAGGGCTTAGTTTACAGCCTAATACATTTATTCCTTCCATCCATGTAACTCGGGCACCATCCATGTAACTCAGGCTTGTCAAGTTCGGCACTTCTCCTCCCTCCCCCCATCTACCTATTATAAGCTCACCGGACAAAAAATTAGTCTCCCACCGTAAGAGGGTTATGTCCATTCGACAGTAACAGAGGGTGCACCAGTAATAAATGCGTCCTACAAATAGCTGTGCCGTGTGCTACGGGGTTCATACAGTGACAAGAAGTGGTTGCGTGTGTTAGCCAATCCATGAAACATGGGTCATGCCAAAGATGTGAATGAGTGGCAAAAAGGTGTTATTGTTTGGCCGAGCCAAAGGTCATAGTGTACAAGAAGTTGTTGCCTTTGCAGGTGTGTCGAAACGTACTGTCCAAAGGGTCTTCCAGCAGTGGCATACTTCACAGTCCACTGCTAATTATTGTCAGAACTGCAGCAGAAAGACTACTGACCAATTGGAACCGCTGCAGTGTGTCATGCACTATTAGAGCAAACCGCTTTGCAACGAGGCAGGCAGGAATTGCTCCAGTCAGTCAATGCAGGCCTACAACAAGCTGTTTATGAATGAACACTCCGAAGAGAACTGCATGCCATGGATATCTGGAGCAGAGTACCGCGGAAGAGACATGTTAACAGCTCTGAACGTCGCCACAAAGACTGGACTGTCGACTCTTAGAAGCATGTGATCTGGTAGGATGAGTCGCGTTTTTGCTTGTCTCGAATGATGCAAGGCGACGGGTACATCATAAACCGCGTGAAATCTTCCATGCGAACTATGTGCAAGGTTCTGTTCAAGCTGGAGGAGGCTCTATGATGTTATGGGGGTGTTTCACGTACAAGGAAATTGGTCTTTTGGTTGCAGTGATGTCACACTTGAACCAGAAGGGCTATATGGAGCTACTGGACGACAACATGTTGCCTTTTGTGCAGCATCTCCACAGTGAACACCAGAAGGATACCCCAGTCTTTCAAGATGAAAATTGTCGCATGCACAGGGCTCAAAGTGTGTCGGATTGGCACGACGAGCATTCTGAAGCCTTCGAACATCTCGGCTGGCCCACCAAATCCCCAGATTTGAATCCCATAGAAAACTTGTGAGACTATTCGGGGCAACGAGTGAAGTGCCGTCCCAGCCATCTGGCTGAACTGCAGCATTTACTGCTGAAAGAGTGGATGAATATTGATGTGCACTACATCAGCACACTGGTGGCATCCATGCCAGATAGGATTTTGGCTGTTCTTTGGTCGCACATAGGCGTTACATGCTATTAGGTGACATTCAGCCAGGGGTGACTAATTTTTGCCCTGTGAGCTTATATACATATGCATATTGATATAACTTATTTCGATATGTATTCTTACAATGTGAATGTAAGTGATCCCACAATACCTTGACGTCCAATGTGAAAATGTACATAATAGGCTTCTGGTCTACTACAGGCATCGATGCTGCTAATTGTCAAGGTGGGGGTCGGCATAATGATAATTCTGCAGTCGTCTGGGGCAAACAGGAAGGATTAAACTGCAGATTCAATGAAAGTGCTAGGATAATGTGTTTGAACCCAGGAACCTTGAGCCAGTCCTGACAAGGGCATGGAGAAGAGGGAGAATGAGTGAAGCTCAGAGACAGTAAGGTTATTGAAAGGTCGTCAGTGAGTTGTGGATGGCGGGAATGCAAAGTTAACCTACTCATATGAATTTCTTCCCTTGGAAACTGAAAGGAAAAGTCCAGCATATACATATGTATATTGCATCGTCTACCTGCTAGTATAATATGATTAATCACTAATCTTCACCCTAGATTCAAAACAGCCCAGTATTTTATACTGTTTCTATATTCAGAATCAGGTTTTCTTTCTGCCTCTGCTCTAGTTGATTTTACGGCAGACATAAAACCATACAACAATCTATAAGAAAGGAGAAGAACCAATAGGAATATACAGCTGTGGCGATAGACAAAATCTGAACCAACCACCTCGCCTATAAGACCTTTACAGGTCTCAAACATAAATTATATAGGCCAAATCAGTTGTTAATGGCGGGCCCCGTTTTATGTTAAGCAATCATATAGGGGCTAAATCAGTTACTTATCAATACATAACTGGCCGCATTTTATTTTAAGCAATTACATATTTGCCAAATTAGTTGCTGCTCAATATAGGGCAGGTAACATTTTAAGCATTGGAAGGGAAAATCAATTACTTCTAAATATAGGTAAGATAGAGGAAAGTTTAGGCCTGCTTTCCTGACTTCTAAATATACTGCGAGCCTCATTGTAAACAAAAATTACTAAAATATAATAATTAAAAAATTAGCAAAATATAATTAGTATTTAAATATTACATAATTTTAATGCCAAACAAAACCAAATTTAATTTGTAGTTGCTTCATAATAATTTGTAGTGGCTTTATTTAAAATAATGTATATAATTGGAACCGTCCCATGGCTGAGTGGTTAGCACGCTTGTCTACTAATCTAAGGGACCTGGGTTCGAGTCCCGGGTAAGGTATGGATGTTTTTCTGCTGAGGTCCTGCCATCCTCTCAGACCTTCTACTCTGGCATATAAATTGACAGGCACCTGTCAGACCTCTGTGGTAAGCAGCTGCTTGAGGGGGTATTTATTTGTTTTTTATTTTATATAATTGGACATTTATTTTAATGTATCATCAATCCACAGTGATTCATTGTGGGTAAGTGAGTTGGGGGTGAGCGAAAATTCAAAGTTCTGCCACTACTCCACGGTGTTGATATACCAAATCATTAGCAACTGATTCTCTTCAGGGGATAATTTTTTTTATTATTTCTAACATACAACGATACGAAACGCATTTAGAAGAACCTTTTTTTCTTTAAGAATAGTAAAAGAAGGAGAAACAGCATATGCTAAATACTGTATTTGTTCCAATGTTAAAAATATGCTAAATACTGTATTTGTTCCAATGTTAAAAATATGCTAAATACTGTATTTGTTCCAATGTTAAAAATTGTCGATTATTAACTTTTTATTAAATTTATACCTGATGGTTAGCAGACGGAGTTTGCGTGTGGCATGAGCTATTGTTGCAGATGTCTGATATTAAAGGGAACAGACCATAGAGTGTTACAGAGGCATGTGAAGTCAAATCGATATTTAACGTACTGCAAATGACCACTCCTTTCAACATCGCACGAGATCAACCCGTATCAACTCCAACAATGTGAAGGAAATTCAGATATTTTCGATTCTGCAGCCGATTCCCTATTAGAAAAATTTTAGTGTCATCTAACAATCGAAAAGCAAGGCTTGAATAGTGTTGGTAGA
Source organism: Ryuthela nishihirai (assembly GCA_038380435.1). Lineage (NCBI taxonomy): Eukaryota > Metazoa > Arthropoda > Arachnida > Araneae > Heptathelidae > Ryuthela > Ryuthela nishihirai. The sequence goes on from JAWZYU010000001.1 coordinate 81,149,447, forward strand.
GGCATGAATGGACTGAGAAGTCTTGAAAAGGTGATGTGGTCAGATGAATCACAATATACACAGTTTTGTACAGATGACAGAGTAAGAGGTTGATGCCAACTGCATAAGGTGATGGATTCCTCTACAAACCCTATCTACAAACTGCTGGAGGAGTCATGGTGTGGGGAAGGTTCAATTGGCAATGATTGGGTCCACTAATATGTCTGAAGGATTGACAAAACTCCTCAGCGTTTTTAAACACCATATCCGATCAAATAAATCCTGCTATTTCACTTCTTTCCTGAAGGAAACGGACAGTTCCAGGATTGCAACAATCCGTCGTGTGAAATCTGTTTCAGTGATTTCAGGAACATGAAGAATTCATCATTTCCCTGGCCACCACAGTTGCCTGATCTGAACCCGTTGAAAATTTATAGGATATACAGGGAGAATCTGAAAAAGTGGGCAAAACTTTACGGGGTGGTAGAACGCAGCTATACGAGCAATATTCGTCATAGAAAGTATGGGCAGAACGCAAACGGCGATCCGCTAGGTGGCGTTGGAAATGGTATAAAAGGGTCGGTCCTCGCACCCAACGGCATTTCTACCGTGGATTGCGGAGAGGATGGCTGGTTATACTAACCACGAAATGGCGGATATGCACTTTGTGTACGGTGCGGCGGGCAGGAATGCACGTTAATAAAATGTTTTCTGAAGTATCTCCTCTCCTTCTTGTGTTCATTCTTTAAATGTGACAGTGGAAAACTACCTTTTAACTTCTCACCGCTTGCATTCCGACCATACATTCTATGACGAATATTGCTCGTATAGCTGCGTTCTATCACCCCGTAAAGTTTTACCCACTTTTTCAGATTCACCCTGTATATATATAAACAAGTGCCATTGAATTAAGGATAGGAGACATTATCCAAATTCAGTACCGCAAGTCCCGCATTTGTGAGCATGCGTGGCTGAATCTCTGGTCATATTTAGCTATCAACTTTCGCTTCCCCAAACATTCGTCGTGAGAAGCATAATGGGAAAGGTGCAGGATTTAGATGCATTTGACAGAGAGCAGATCGTAGGTACCCAACGGATGGGACACTTGATATCCGATATTGTCAATGAACTTGGATTTTCTCGTACGACAGTTTCGAAAGTGTTCCGAGAATATGAAAATTCCGGCAAAAAAACAAGCACCCAGACAAAAAACAACCAGCCTTGAATGATCATGGGCTTTGCCGTCTGACCCGCATCGTAACAGACCGATAGGGGCCAGACACTATCTGTTGTGGGTTCCAGCCGGGAAGTCAGTGCACAGACTGTAGAGCGCTCTCACTTCATCGTCTCGGCTTCGGGAGCCGCCGACCTACGAGAGTCCCACTTCTAACAGCACGACACCGAGCTCAACACCTTGCCTGGGCTAAAGAACTTCGAAACTGGACCATCGAAAATTGGCAATGGATAGCCTGGAGTGATGAATCCCGATTTAAACTTCACACTGATGGGAGACAGTTGCCAACCCCATGAAGCCATGGATCCTGCATGTCAGGTTGGAACAGTACAAGCTGGTGGTGGCTCAGTCATGGCCTGGGGTGTCTTCAGTTGGATGTCTGTGGGACCTTTGGTACGTGTACCTTTGGTCTGTGGGACCTTTGGTATGACTCTCAATGCATTCCGGTATGTGGAACCCATGGTTGACATGAAGCATGTGATGATTTCAAGGTAGACAAAGACATGAGGTACCTGTTCGCTATATACACTGAAGTGCCATTGATTAGGAATAGCAACCTAGTATCGTTTCCCCTCTGGCCCTGATAACTGCCGCCACACGACGAGGCAAGGACTCCACAAGCTTAAGTAAATGTTCCAAAGGTATGGCGACCCATGCATCTGCCAGAGCTGTCCACAATTCTCTCAAGGTCATCGCTGATGTGACACGGGCCCAAACACCTACCCAAAACCCTGTCGACAGTATCCCAAAGATTTTCGATGGGATTTAAATCGGCTTTTAGGTAGCCAATTCATTATCTCAAAGTCAGCAGAATGCTCCTGCAACCATGCAGTAGCCAACCTGGACCTGTGAGATGAACAGTTGTCTTGCTGGTAGACGCCATCTTCATTGGGATGCATCATAGTCATAAATGGGTGTAAATGGTCAGTCATGAGTTCTACATACCGGGATGCATTGAGAGTCATCGGTACACGTACCAAAGGTCCCACAGACATCCAATTGAAGAAACCCCAGGCCATCACTGAGCCACCACCAGCTTGTACTGTTCCAACCTGACATGCATGATCCATGGTTTCATGGGATTGGCGTGATGAAGTTTAAATCGGGATTCATCACTCCAGGCTATCCATTGCCAATTTTCGATGGTTCAGTTTCGAAGTTCTTTAGCCCAGGCAAGGCGTTGAGCTTGGTGTCGTGCTGTTAGAAGTGGGACTCCCGTAGGTCGGTCGCTCCCGAAGCCGAGACGAAGTGAGAGCGCTGCACGGTCTGTGCACTGACTTCCCGGCTGGAACCCATATCGGATAATATCTGGCCGCTATTGGTCTGTTACAATGCGGGTCAGACGGCAAAGCCCACGATCATTCAAGGCTGGTTGTTTTTTGCTTTTTGTCTGGATGCTTGTTTTTTTGCCGGAATTTTCATATTTCCGGAAGTGTCCCATCCTTTGGGCACCTACGATCTGCCCTCTGTCAATTGCATCTAAATCCTGCATCTTTCCCGTTATGCTCCTCACGACGAATGTTTGGGGAAGCGAAAGCTGACAGCTAAATATGACCAGAGTTTCAGCCACGCATGCGCACAAATGCGGAACTTGCGTTATTGAATTTGGATAACATCTATCTCTAATTCAATGTCACTTCAGTTTAATTGTACGGTGTGGTTGGACCTCCGTAGACCATGGCTGCTTGAGGATGATAATAAAAGTGTTATATTTCATTAGAAATCCGCTCTCTTGGTCTACTTTTTTACTTATTTTTGATACGATAGCGTCACCCTCCCCATTTCCTGGTTAATTTTTTCCTGATCCAGGCTTGTCCAACAATATTTATGCTTAAAACGATATTTCACTTAGTAACCAATTTTTTTTTCCCCAGTGTTGCGTACATGCAACACTGGGAAGAAATGGGTTAAATTAACTTACATTCCTTCATACTTCCCACCCTACTCTCGGTCAGAAGGGGGAAAGTGATGGTCTTAGAAAGGCCGTTGTCCGTCAGATAGAACATAAAGCCGTGCGCAGGAGAACCATATCCGGTGTACGCTAAAGAACACGCTGGATGTCCTTGACGGTAGGCTAGGTTTCTACCAGCTGTTCAGTGAATCATTTCCCCCAACCTTCTCTTGTCCTTTGGGGTCCTTGTGACCTAGTCATTTAGCCCAACGTGGGCAAAAAAGCGCCGCTCAGAGGTAAACAACACAACGCTTCATACTTAGATATAACAGTATTAATCTAATAAATATTGATCAAATATATGCTGCAATTTGTCAGGGACTTAAAATTTTCATCTGCGCTTAAGGTTCCGTGAAATGCAAATATTTCTGCTGACAATGCAGTTTAGTAAAGTTTAAACTTAATCACCATATGCTATTTTAGAACGCTGTATAATAATTTTAACCTTCGTATATATTCTTAACCAGAAACAAAGTACACACCAGAGCAACTATCTGAGGATTCATCCGATTATAGCCACTAATGTGTGTTATTTCCTGATTTTCGCGCATAGGTCATTGATCTGGTGAAGAAGCTTCTTGAGCTTTTATGCGAACTCAAGTAATGAGATATTAAGCAACCGAAACATCGCTCATGATGCGTGGAATGATTGGCAGTTTGAGATGCAGGAAGAGCTTCATCTTTACGTTGTAAAGATTGGCCAATCTGTTCTTCTTCAGTGGTCATGTGGTGCAGCGAATCTAATTCGATTTCATTTCAAATCGAGTTGCTCAAGTTTCCAGTCCCATAACTAACTTTAGTCAAAGTAAACAGAAAAATAAAGAGTGCGTAAGTGAGCTCAGAATCATTGGTAAGTAGAAGAAGCACAAGTAGCCTCTACCGAATATAAGATGCTGATATTCAGAAAGAAAAAGTTTTTCATTGTATGATTTTTGCACCATTTAACAATGAAGATTCGAACTAATGGATGATTAGGAAAATACCAATGGTAATATTTTATTAGTACCTGTAAATCACATAAAAGAATTTCTCATTTATCTCTTAAATCGCTAAAGTTGCTCTTTCCCACCCCCTGGGGTTGGGGGGAGCAAGCCAGTGTAATTCCCTTAACCATCACACTCTATCACCAACATTTCAGATTTCCAGTATAAATAGACCGTTGCAATGATCGTTTAAAATTTTGAATTTTCCACATTTAGTGGAAAATCTAATGATTAAAATTGAAGCTATTACACGATTGAAAGATGAGAATTGTAATATTTCATTAGTAGCTTTGAAACTCAAAAAGAATGTTTCGTTTGTTTCATAAAACATAAAAGTTGCGTTTCCCCCTTTGGAGGTAAAATAAAAAAAAATAAGAGGACAAATCGTTTCTGTCAGTGTAAAGTTTTTAACCGTAGCAAAATTGGAAATTTATAGCGTTGGGTTGGTTTGTTTTACCTCTGAGCGGCACTTTTTTGCACATAATGGTCTAAATGGCCCAGGTCACAAGAACCCCGAGGGCTCAGAGAAGGTTGAAGGAGGGGACCCACTGGAACAGCTGCTAGGAGACAGATGGTAGCCTCCCATCAAGGTCATTCAGTGTTTCTTTAACGTGCACAGGGTATGGCTCTCCCATACACGGGCCACGGCTTAACGTCCCATCCGACGGACGGCAGCCTTTCCAAACCCATCGGTGTCCCCTACTGACCGAGGGCAGGGAGAGAAAGGAGTTTTGCGGAAATAAATCTCAATGCTGACCCGGCTGGGACTCGAACCTGGGAACTGCAGATTACGAGCCTGGCCGCGCTACCTACTGAGCCACCCGGCCCAATTTATAGCGTAATAGATCATTTGAAATATTCGTTTAAAGGTTTGCCATTTGCAACCGTTTAGACGCCATATTGGAACTTTTGGGAGATTCGGAAACTGTGTACAGTGGTACCTCGGTTACCGAGCTTAATTCGTTCCGGAAACGTACTTGTAATCCGAAGCACTCGTATATCAAAGCGAATAACTCATAACAAATAATGGAAACCCCAATGATTCGTTCCACAACAAAAAATTTATTCAAATAAAATGTTTAATACAAAATAAAAAAGAATACATATAGGTACATAAAAATAATACACACAATTAATTTGCGTTTGGAACACTGGAATCTTTTTCCTTTTGTGTAACTCTAACGACGAAACTATCAAGGGACATTTGCTTCTGCCTTTTCTTTATAATTTCCCGAAAATGTGACATTGCATTGTCATTAAAAAAGTTGACTGCTCGCATTGCCACAGCCTTATTTGGGTGGTGTTTTTCTACAACATTTTGGACTGTTTCCCACATTTTACACATGTCCTTAATCTCATTTGAAGTGAATGATTCCTCCTCCTTTTTCTCGTCTTCCTCACACGAGATCTCCTCCACAAACTTTTGCTGTTGCTCGCGATGCAGATCCATTAGTTCGTCGGTGGTCAGCTCCTGGCGATGTTCCTCCACCAGCTCTTGAATGTCGTCCTCATTCACTTCCAGTCCCATGTTCTTCCCCAAGGAGACAATTTCATCGAGAACTGGCAGTTCCTCTTCGTGAGCCAACCCCTCACAGTTATCTCCTAGAATGCAGTCAGGCCACAGTTTTCTCCAAGCAGAATTGAGCGTTCTCTTGGTGACCCCATTCCAAGCTTTATCGATGATCTTGAGACAGTTCACGATGTGGAAATGATTTTTCCAGAATTCTCGGAGGGTAAGATTTGTTCCTTCAGTTACCTCAAAGCACCGCTGAAATAATGCTTTGGTGTAAAGCTTTTTAAAGTTCGAAATGACTTGCTGATCCATGGGCTGAAGTAGTGGAGTGGTATTGGGAGGAAGGAACTTCACCTTAATGAACTCGAATTCCTCCAGTAAGTCATCCTCGAGACCTGGAGGATGAGCAGGGGCATTGTCCATAATTAGCAAAACTTTGAGTGGCAGATTATTTTCTAAAAGGTATTTTTTCACTGTAGGACCGAAGACCTCATTGATCCACTCAACGAACAAGATACGAGTGACCCAAGCTTTGCTGTTGGACCTCCACATAACGTTTAACTGACTCTTCTGTACCTTGCATTTCTTGAAGGCTTGTGGATTCTCGGAATGATACACCAGCAAGGGCTTAATTTTAAAATCCCCGCTTGCATTAGCACAAAACAAGAGGGTGAGACGGTCTTTCATGGGCTTGTGACCAGGCATTGCATTCTCTTCTATAGTAATGTAAGTCCTCTTTGGCATCTTTTTCCAAAAAAGCCCTGTCTCGTCACAGTTAAAAACTTGCTGTGGTAGGTAACCCTCGGAAATCATGAGTTTCGGAAATTCGGTGGCGAACGCCTCAGCTGCCTTAACGTCCGAACTCGCAGCTTCTCCGTGTCGCACAACACTATGGATATCACTTCTCTTCTTAAAGTTGTCAAACCAGCCCCTGCTCCCTTTGAAGCCTTCTTCGTATCTTATCGACGTATCTGGCAGTTTACTTATGAGGTCGGCGTACAAAATCTTTGCCTTCTCGCAGATACAGTTTTCCGTCACAGTATCACCTGCTAGTTGTTTCTCGTTTATCCACACGAGAAGCAACTTTTCTACATCTTCCAGAACACGTGGCCGTTGCTTTGATAGTCGCGTGACTCCTTTTGCTACATCTAGTCCCCTTAATTCTTTTTTCTTCTGTAATATTGTGCAAATAGTCGATGTAGACTTATTATAAAATCTTGCGATGTCGACCACTCGCATACCTCGTGTGTGCTTCTCGATGATTTCCTTCTTAACTTCCACCGTAATCATTTTCTTCTTCTTATCACTTTCTTTTTCAACAGTTTTCTTTTTGGGAGCCATGGTTATATTACTGTTATCAAAAAATACTCATTAACCACGTTTAGAAAGAAAATAAACAATACTTCGTACGTATGTTGAGTAAATATGTAAAGCACACCGACACCGACCGACTGAAACCGAACGTGACGGTTGGTAGACATGCGCATACATGTTACTCGTATTACAAGACAGCTCGCTTATCAAGTTAAAATTTATTTTAAAAATTTGCTCGTCTTGCAAAATACTCGCAAACAAAGTTACTCGCAATCCAAGGTTTTACTGTATGTAGTATTTCATCGCAACCTATCCAGCTCAAAAAGAATTTTTAATTTATTTCTAAAATCGAAAAAGTTTAATAAATACAGACGACAAAGTGAAAACGTTGGCTCTATTTTTTTCATTTTTTTTTAAACGAGCTTGAAATGATCACTCTTTCAGGTTAAACATAAATTGTATCAATAATGCAGTTTAGCTATCTTGAATTGTGCAGACACTACTTACGTTCTAGTTTGTTGAGAAATCACCTCCGCTGTTGGTAAGGTTTTAAGATATCAGAAAGATTGGGTTGTTTCACCTCTGAGCACAACACTTTTGCACACAATGGATTAAATGACCAGGTCACGAGAGCCCCGAGGGCTCAAAGAAGGTTTAGTGAAGGGGACTCATTAGATAGTTGTTAGGAGACAGAAGATAATCTCCCATCGAGGCCATTCAGCGTGTTCTTTAATGTGCACATGGTATGGCTCGCCCTCACAAGGAGTCGTGGCTTAATATCTCATCTAATAGATGGCGGCCTTTCCAAGCCAAACGGTGTCGCCTTCCACCCCCGAGGGCAGAGCATAATAATATCAAAATAATATAATAATAAAAATATCATAATAATGTCAACGCTGGTCCAGGTGGGACTCGAATCTAGAAACTGCAGATTATGAGTCTGGAGTGCTACTGACTGAACCAACCCCCAACACCGTTTGAGATGGGGAGCCGTCTGAAGACTTGAGGTAGGGTAGTTTTAATCCAGACCCGGACCTTGAAAAAATAGTGGGGGGGGGGGGCGTTATTTTAGTGAAAGATGGTAGGAGTGATTTGAATGAGCGGGCAAGATCGTGCGGAACACCGTTCCAGTATAAAATTTTTTCCCTCCTCTCCTCCTTTGTAGTAGGTTTTAAAAAATTTCTTGAAAAATACTTTTACTATACACTCAGTGGTCAGTGAATTATAACCACCACCACCACCACCCTTCCATGTTTTGCCAGCGGAAACTAAAATCGAAGCTCTACATCTTCTGGGGCGGGGGTGACTCAGTCGGAGCGCACCAGACTCGTAATCTGCAGTTCCCAGGTTCGAGTCCCAGCTGGATCAGCGTGAGATTCATCTCCGTAAAACTCCACTCCCTGCACTGTTCAGCAGGGGACACCGATGTTCTCGGTCTCGTCAAGTCCGTCCGTCAAGTGGATCTCCTCCCCGCAACCCTCTCTGAGCTTTTGGGGTTATTGTTACCTGACCATTTAGCCCATTGTGCGCAAACCTTTTCTTTCTTCTTCCATAAGAGGGAAAAGATGGGTTCGTTTAAGAGAAATTCTTCTACTGAGAAACAATAAATGAAAAAAAAAAAGATTCGAAGAATATCTATTTTTTTTTGTATATGCTGTAAAGTTTGAAATTTATTAAAACAAATCAAGAATCATATTAGTTATTGAAATCAATATTTTACTCATCAAAAATTTTTCCTGCAGTTTATCTTCCTTTGAATAATAAATAAATAATAAATAAATACCTTCTCAAGCAGCTGCTTGCACAGAGGTCTGACAGGACCCTGTCAGTTTAATACGCCATAGTAGAATGGATCTGTGAAGATGGCGGCTCCTCAGCAGATTTTTTGCCAACTGCACGCGGTGTTCCCAGGTGGTCACCCTCCTAAGTAATGACCGCGCCCAAAGCTGCTTAACTTCGGTGATCGGGCGAGAACCGGTGTTTAAATAGAATAAAAAATATTAGAATCATTATTTTTTATAGTTTTTAACCTTTTTTCACACATTTTCAACATGTAGAATGATATGTGTTTCTTAAAAATTTAATTTTCGAACTGTTGGGTAGCTGAGACTGTGGACTGGTTCTGAAGTTATCTTGAAGTTCAACCAGCGACCCATACAGGATTGCGGATCAAGGGCAATCCGGGATATTCCTAATATATTTAGCTTTATCCGTTTTAATAAGCACATTTCAATGATTTGAAATATGGTTTAATAAAAGGGACTTCTACTTGTGGCTCGCTGAGATTTAGAGCAAAATAAAAATAACTCTAGAACCTAACCATCGTCTGTCACTACCACTGTGTAACAGGCTCTGTAATTGTTCAAGTTTAATTCTAACATTACATCACCAACTTGGGGCATTATCAGAGCCGGATTTAAACTCTATGAGGCCCTAGGCGCACATTAAATTCGAGCTAAACTTTTTGAGACCCTAGGCATATATTAGTTCTAGGCCTCATTACTAAACTTTTTGAGGCCCCTAGCACCATATTATTATAACCTAAAGGTAATAATAATGATTATTATTATTACCTTTAGGTTTTTTGAAATATTTCGTGTTTGGTTCAAGTAAAATATTTAAAAAAAATTATTCAAAGAATTGTAGAAAAATAATCACAAAATTATAACTCAATCCCAGTGAACAAAAGTATAGACATTACTAAGATTCATTAAAACATTTTTAGCCTGAATTGCAGTTTACTACCAAATTAAAATATTGAACATTTCTTGATAAGCATTTAACTAAAAAAATTTCGATCAAAAATCATCAAAGTGTTTTATTACGAGCTTTCTCTTTGGCGAAACCATCAATTAAATCATCACAGTTTAAAGAATCTGTCAATTCACATTCAATAAACGTTAAAGATAAATTCCACATTTTAGTTTGCACTAGTGAATTTCGTATTTAAAAATAAGTATTTTATTTTGCAACTATAAGTAGGCTGTTTTTTACATTGCTGTTTGTGAGCAGTAAGGTTTTAAAAATGTGGCCCCATAAAGAGTGAGGTCGCAGCTTGCGCCTAATGGTAAATGCGGCCATGGGCATTATGAAGGGTGCATTTAATGGAAAAATGTAGCTGAAGATAAAAGTTCTTAATCAAATCTATTTAAATCTCGATTTTCTAACACTATTCTTTCAGTATTTAAAGAGTTGTGAAAGCTGGAATATTTAACAATAAATTATCTTGTTTTATAAAAAACACTTATTATTTTCTATACTGAATTAATAATTATCTAAAATTTAAGTAATCATTACGCAAACTTCTAAAAAGTATATTTATTTTATTAAATGCTTTGAAACAATGCTTATATAATACTAAACGAATATTGTTGAAAATCGAGATCTAAATTGCCTAGATTCATCATCATCATCATCCTCAAGCAGCCATGGGCTACGGAGGTCCAACCAGACCGTGCAATTTAGTTCTCCAAGCAAGTCTATCCTGAGCTACATCTACTGCATCTGGCCACTGCACACCAATTCTAACAAGGTCCTGTTTGACATTGTCTGCCCACCGTATCCTAGGTCTCCCCTTCTTTCTGAGGCCTTTAGGCATACTGTTCATAACCCTATTCGCCAATCTATAATTATCCATACGGGCAACATCATGCCATGTGCCATGATAATTTTGCACAATATGCTGCTTAAAGGAGGTTGCAAACTCCTTTGCCTAACCTCATCATTAGCTACAAAGTTAAACCGCCTAATACCCAAGATACTGCGTAAGCATCTGGAATCAAAAGCATCTAGTTTCCTGTTATCTTGTTTACACAGCATCCAAGTTTCACTACCATAACTAACCCTAGAAAGAACCAAACTATTATACAGTCTAATTTTAGTCTTTAGGTGTATACGCCTATTTCTCCACACTCTCCATAGATTCTTAAAAGTCCCGGCAGCAATCCCTATTCGTCTGTTAATCTCATGCTACACATCACCAGTATCTGTTACATAGCTCCCAAGATAATTAAACTGTGACACCTGCTCAAGACTGCAACCATTCAGATTAACTGAATCACAGCCTGCATGACCAATTTTCATCACTTTAGTTTTTTCTCTGTTTATAATCAAACCTACTCTACTACCAGTCTCATCAACAGCTTGAATGAAAGAGTTCATCTCATCAACATCATTTGTCAAAAGGGCTAAATCATCAGCATAATCTAAATCAGAAATTTTTATATCTCCAGTCCATTTAAGGCCAAAATCTTTCCCTTGAAGTGAATTTTGCATAACATAATCAATAACCAAACTAAAGAGAAAAGGAGACAAAATACACCCTTGTTGAACACCAGAAGTAATGCCAAACCAATTGCTACAAAACATACTAACTCTCACACACAACTCATTGTTATTATAGAGAGCTTTCATTATGTTAACTAACTTGTCTGGTATTCCATACGATCTCACAATCAACTGCAAATTATGACGATCAACAGAGTCGAAAGCCTTTTTGAAATCAACAAAGCTAGCAACCAAAGATTTATGAAACTCTAAACATTTCTCAAGAATGTGCCTAAGTGAAAATATCTGATCTACACATCCCCTACCACTTCTGAATCCACATTGCTCATCACGCAATTGACTGTCAACCAGATTCTTAATTCTATTAAGCACAATCATGGAAAGAACTTTACCTGGAACAGAGAGTAGGCTAATACCCCTATAGTCATCACAAGAACTGCGATCACCTTTTTTGAAAATAGGGATAATAATAGCTCTGGTAAAATCTTTAGGAACCATGCCTTTATCATAAAAGTTATTCAAAATTTCAGTCATCCAAGTGGTAACCGAAACATTCCCAGCTCTGAGTGTGGTTTCCGTGGTGTAGTGGTTATCACGTGCGCTTTACATGCGCCAGGTCCCCGGTTCGATCCGGCCGGAAACAGCTTTTTTTTTCTTAACCAAAAATGATATTTCTCAAACTGTAGTTGGTATAAAATTCATTGTTATAGAGCAAGGGTGGGTAACCTTTTTAATTGTGCGTGCCTAGATTATGATCTTTAATTTATCATCAGTCCCATTTTCCCATTAAATGCATATTTTAGAAGTTTTAGAGTTTCGAAGTTAGATTTCCATTGACAACATGGAAATCCTCTAAAATTTTTGTAGGACAGTGATATCATAAAAAAAAATAAATACCCCCTCAAGCAGCTGCTTGCCACAGAGGTCTGACACGAGCCTGTCAGTTTATATGCCACAGTAGAAGATCTGTAAGGTTGGCAGGACCTCATCAGAACAACGACACATACATCCATGCCTTTACCCGGGACTCGAACCCAGGTCCCTTAGCTCAGTAGCCAAGCGCGCTAACCACTCGGTCATGGGACGGTAGTGATACCATACTATATATTTAATCATACATCTCTATCCTGGGAGCAGGACGAGACGTCATTAATCCGTCCCTCATTAGCAGCAACAGCCAATCTCCCTCTGTACTCCGTTCTTCCTCACAAATTACGTCATATATTCAACATCGCTGACGTCAAAAAAGAAAATCGCGCAGGAAGCATTTCCTGGCCATTAAGTGAGGTCACATCCTACGAACGTTCCCCGTCACTCCCTCGGCTGCAAAATGGAGCCACCGGCGGCCATTGATGTCTAGGTAGTCACGTGATATCAAGTCATGATGCAGTGGCCTGGTGCTGCCAGTCGAACGCAGAGTGACGAGAGATGCAGGTGGAGGGTCGGACCTCTCTCTCTCGACACATCCGTTCAGGTTTATCATCCACAGATGCAGGATGATTCTGAGCCGCATCCTGAAAGAGATTCCTTCAGTTCCGAGATGGAGAGAGTCGATTCTTTATTCCGTAGAGTATCCAGTTAAATCCAGAGAGTAGAAATGTTTAGGTGTGATCGATTTCTTCCTTGGCAGTCAGCATGACTAGAACAAGGTCCTCTTGTTCTCGATTTGGATAGCGGAAATTGAAACGGGATTTCTAAAGGAAGTGAGGATCGAGTTCCACTGAAGTGTATTCTTATGAGAAAAGGTATTGTACTCAGTTACATTTATGTCGAAGTTGAATGAATATTCTGTTTTATAAAATGTGGCAAACTAGGGTAACTTAAGAGTATAGATATGTCGTTGGGATGAGAGTTGTAAAATATTGTCAATAAGCATGCTATAAATAAAAAAAATAAATAAATACCTCCTCAAGCAGCTGCTTGCCACAGAGGTCTGACAGGAGCCTGTCAGTTTATATGCCACAGTAAGGTCTGTGAGGATGGCAGGACCTCAGCAGAAAAACGACACACACACACATCCATGTCTTACCCGGGACTCGAACCCAGGTCCCTTAGATCAGTAGCCAAGCGCGCTAACCACTAGGCCACTAATCAGTAGTAAATATGCTAATTTTAGAAATTTTTGACTATTCTTTTGCAAACACTAAGATTTGCGATATACAAATAACTAAGAGGCGATGTTACAGAAATAATTTTTTAATAAATTTTTAAACGTGGCTTTTATGAGATCTATTACATTTCCTCAATCTAATAACAAATCTGAGAATATATCCACAAAAGAAGGATAATCTTGAATACGTACATCTAGGAAAGGAAGCAAAAGGAAATTTATCTACTTTTTCCATTTAAAAAAATGGGGGGGGGGGGGGGGGTAGAAAGTAATTTTGGAAATATAAACCCTTACATTGGAATGAAACTGGAATAGATAATTTAGAATTAATCTTTTGTCTCTGAGCTGCACTTTTTTTTGCACGCAATGGATTAAATGGCCAGGGGGTAAAGACCCCTCCCCCCCAGAGCTCAGCGAAGGTTGGGAAATGGACACTTGCTAGAAGACAGATGTTCTTTGATGTGTACAGAACATGGCTCTTTCTGCTCGAGGGCAGGGGGAAGTTTGGCGGAGATAAATCTCAACGCTGGGACAGATGGGGATGCCCATGACGAAAGACGTCCATCTGTCTTCTAAGAGGTCAAGTGGATTCCCTTCCCCTATCAACACCTCTGTGTCCTTGTGACCTGGTCATTTAGATCAGTATTTCCTAGGGTTAGTCATCCTATGTCCACAAGAATTGTGTATCCCCTCCTCATGCTATTTCTTCTATAAGAAAGCACCTTATATTTCTTGTATAAGAAAGTTTGTTTTCCTGTAAGTTAGGGGCGGAGGTAGCTCAGTCGGTAGCGCGTCAGGTTCGTAATCTACAGTTCCCAGGTTCGAGTCCCAGCTGGGTCAGCGTTGAGATTATCTCTGCAAAACTCCCTGCCCACGGTCAGTAGGGGACACCGATGGGCTTGGAAAGGCCGCCGTCCGTCGAATGGGACGTTAAGCCGCGGCTCCGTGTGCGGGAGAGCCATACCCTGTGCACGTTAAAGAACACACTGGGTAGCCTTGACGGGAAGCTACCATCTTGCTCCTAACAGCTGTTCCAGTGGGTCTCCTCCCTCAATCTTCTCTCAGCCTTCGGGATCCATGTGACCTGGCCATTTATCCCATGGTGTGCAAAAAAGTGCCGCTCAGAGGTAAAACAACCCAACCCTCTAAGTTTAAGTCAAAGACTCTGAAGTAAGTAAAAAAATTGCAACCCACATTTGTGTACGAAATTTTAATAGTTAGAATAATATAAAACAATATTTTTTTTTTGCCTTCAATTCTCGCGGGCCGCAATTGGGAACCATTTCTGCAGATCAGTGTGTGATCATAAGCATCACGGAAAAGTAAAAGAACGCATTTATATGTTTTGCACGAATTCGTTTGTTATAAACCATCCTCCTCAAGCAGCTATGGGCTACGGACGTCTATGGCTGAACGGTTACTGAGCATCTGCTGCATCCGGCCACTGCACACCAATTCTAACAAGGTCCTGTTTGACATTGTCTCATCCCACCGCATCCTAGGTCTCCCCCTCTTTCTGAGGCCTTTAGGCACACTGTTCATAACCCTATTCGTCAATCTATAATTATCCGTACGGGCAACATGGCCAAACCAACGGAGTCTCTCTCTGCACAATACGCTGCTTAAAGGATGTCCAAGACTACTGAAATGGCAGCTCAGGGGTTGCAAAGAAATTTTGGCAAGGGAAACGTATTGTTCACTCTCTTGGTAAAGCGAAATATATTGTTCACTCTCTTGGCAAAGCGAAATATATTGTTCACTCTCTTGGCAAAGCGAAATATATTGTTCACTCTCTTGGCAAAGCGAAATATATTGTTCACTCTCTTGGCAAAGCGAAATATATTGTTCACTCTCTTGGCAAAGCGAAATATATTGTTCACTCTCTTGGCAAAGCGAAATATATTGTTCACTCTCTTGGCAAAGCGAAATATATTGTTCACGCCCTGAGCAAGCGATTGGCATTTTCTCTCAGAAGTAGTCCAATCAACTTTTGTGACTCGTCCATTAATTTCTTTGTGTGCAGAAACAAAGCATCATTCAGAAGTGAACCCAACCCAATAATCAACATTTTTATGGTTTGGGTGTTGTATCCGATTAATTCTCTCGTAATGAGGTGAAGATCTGCACGTGCTTTCTACACAACTTTCATTTCTTTAGCATTTGTTTCATGGAGCCATTGATGGCCGCTCTCAGAAGCGTCTGCTCTTTTGTTCTTTCGAGCCAAAACCCAGAAGCTTCCAGAAGAAACATCTGAACCCATCATTGTGGTTTCCAAACCAGTTCTCATTCAATTCCAGTGAAGGGCCAACGAGTGCATCTTGATCTTGAGAGCAACCTTGGCCATTTGAATAACAGTTGAACGGAGCATTGAGCACAGTATGAAGAAAAGTGATTAAGTTATAATTAACTTTCGACATCATTAATGTCATAAAAAAACCAAAGCCCTCGCCAGGCAAGCATTTCTCGGATCATTATCTCTTCGCCACCAGCTCCAGTCGCGATGAAAAATACAAGTGTTCGTAATGATGTGGTCAGACAAGAGTAATGCACACTTACCTTCTTTTCAAGCATTCATTAGCCCCAGAATTTCCCTTAGGTTGCGCTGAAGTACTTCTGCCATCTTCTTATTTCCCTGGAACTCATTCCTTCACGGATAGCTGCGGGTCACCTAATAGCCAATTCGTATTCGAACTGGGAGGGTGAATAAATGGGAAACAACTGCGAAAGAAAATTAATCCTCCTTCGTTCTTCTTTAACCAATAAAAGAGCTTTATGTACAGTAGTAAAGTTTCACAAAGCCGTCCCGTGGCGGAGTGGTTAGCGCGCTTGGTTTCTGATCTATGGGACCTGGGTTCGAGCCCCGGGTAAGGCATGGATATTCGTGTTGTTTTTCTGCTGAGGTCCTGCCATCCTCTCAGATCTTCTACTATGGCATATAAACTGACAGGCTCCTGTCAGACTTCTGTGGCAAGCAGCTGCTTGAGGGGTATTCATTCATTCATTCAAAGTTTCACAGATGTCCTGTAGACATGGAACTCGTGAAAAAGTTGAAAAAACAATTAGTTTTTTCATGAACGGGATTCGAACCTACTGATGGTAAAACTAAAGTTTTATCAACTAACTCTTTCATGAGCTTTGTGTAATTTAACACCAGTCTATACGTATCTTGGGGCTGAAACAAACGTTCTGGAAGTTGATGACGGGGACGTAGCCAGTGCCCCCCCCCCCCCCTCCGGAAAATCCGGTCGTTTTGTACGAAATCTCAACCTTTTATGCCTGCCTTGAAACTTTGAAATCCAAAACAGGGTCTTTGTTTAATTTTATTTTAGCCCCATAGTATATGTCCGACACTAAAAGGGGCGGGGTGGCTCAGTCGGTATCGCGCCACGCTCGTAATCTGTAGTTCCCAGGTTATAATAATAATAATCTTTATTTTATTCCGCCAGTCAATACAATATACATTTACATAGCATAATTATCTAATAACAATTAATATATACATGAGAAAAATTGAGAAGTGAAATAGCTGAGAAATATCAATTGCATCAGAAAAGGTAAATAACAATCATATTAAATATTGGTGTTTATTAGGAAAGGCGAAACAAAAAGGAGAGCATAGTAAGCTGACGCTTATTTTTAGTTAATGCTCCCTATTTACTTTAGTTCAATTATGACAACAGTAATGTATACAATAATTAAAATAGTACAATAATTCAATAGTATAAAAGGTCAAATGGTTATGAGACATATTACACTGATACATAGAAGAAGGTTTCATTGCTTTGTAAGAGTTCAAGTCTTTGTTCGAGTCCTAGCTGGGTCAGCGTTGAGATTTCTCTCCGCAAAATTTCCCGCCCTGCCCACGGTCAGTAGGGGACAATGATGGGCTCTGAAAAGCCGCCGTCCATCGGATGGATGCTAAGTCATGGCCCCGTGTGTGTGTGTGAGACATACCCTGTTCACGTTAAAGAACACGCTGGATGGCCTTGACGGGAGGCCATCTGTCTCCCAACAGCTGTTCCAGTGGGTCCCCTCCTCCAACCTTCTCTGAGCCTTCGAGGTACTTGTGACCTGGCCATTTATCCCATGATGTGCAAAAAAGTGCCGCTCAGAAGTAAAACAACCCAACTCACTCCGAATTGGAATGTAAGGATTTCAACTCAGATTCACTGACAAAGTCAGCAGATGTAAGACTTTGTCCCGTAGAGTCGGGATTTGTTGTGGGCTCGTCTTGCGTCTGAGATTTATCGCTTACGATATCTGAGAGGAAATAAAAGCCTCGTATGTTTGGTATCTATTGTGTGTTGGTGGTAATGGGAATGTTACTTCTGTTTGTCTTGTGCATTTGCCTGAATAAGGGTTGGATTGTTTTACCTCTGAGCGGCACTTTTTTGCACACCATGGGCTAAATGGCCAGGTCACATGGACCCCGAAGGCTCAGAGAAGGTTGGGGGAGGGGACACACTGGAACAGCTGTTGGGAGACAGATGGTAGCCTCCCGTTAAGGCCATCCAGCCTGTTCTTTAACGTGGACAGGGTATGGCTCTCCCGCACACGGGAGAGCCATACCCTGTCCACGTTAAACGTCCCATCACGCTTAACGTCCAATCCGAGGGACGGCGGCCTTTCCAAGCCCATCGGTGTCCCCTACTGACCGTGGGCAGGGCAGAGAATTTTGCGGAGATAAATCTCAACGCTGACCCAGCTGGGACTCGAACCTGGGAACTACAGATTACGAGCCTGGCGCTCTACCGACTGAGCCACCCCCACCCCAATTAATTTTGGTGATCTTATTGTAATGCGGAAGCGAGTTCATGGCAATCACTACTTTTATTACTTTAAGTAAAGAAAAAAACCCAAACACAATATCTCAACATGAAAACTATTTTATAACTTTCAGGATGGGTAATTTTTCCGAAATGAAAGCCATTTACGTTGCTTATAAATGTTACCCGAATACGAAACACAACAGCTGGCTTTGTCATGTAAGTGGTAAAAGAAATGTCAGGGTACTAATTGGAGAATGCATTCAAAATAAAGGAAGAACTGTTTTAATTAAGATTTCTTCTAAAGTGCGTTGACTTTCCAAGTCTTCTGCTCTCCCAGTCTTGCAAAAAGGAATTCGTGACACAGAGCGACTATTTCTAAAGATAACAACAGGTGATTGATGAATAAGTCTGTGACCGTGTCTTTATGTGCTTCAAAGGAAGTTGTGCGTGACTTGGCTGGGACCAGTGCACGACAGACGATATCATGCGACTTCATTTTTAGATGGCAATCGTAAAAGTAAAAACCACCTCTCTACAAAACGAAAAACAAATGGATACTCTTCTTACATTTAAAGCCTAGGCAGCACTAACAATAAAAAATGTTTTGTCGTTTCCCCAGTCGATTGCAAAAACTTTTGTGTTTCATGAAGATGTTACTTGCATTTATCCCACTTCCGCTTAATAAACTAATGGCGATGTTACTTTGGAATCAAACGGCGTAGTAACTTAGGAAATGAAATTCATCATTATAGTGAATGAAAATTTCTGGCGTTATTCTCTTTGTTACTGTTTTCTCCACTTGTTTGTTGGGATTAAGTTTTTCGAAGGACACTTAGATCTACTGTCACAGGTTTCTGGAAGGATTTTTGGGTTTACTAAAAATAAAAAAATAAATATCCCCTCAAGCAGCAGCTTGCCACAGAGGTCTGACAGGAGCCTGTCAGTTTATATGCCATAGTAGGTTTGTGAGCATGGCAGGACCTCAGCAGAAAAACAACACGAACATCCACGCCATACCCGGGGCTCAAACCCAGATCCCTTAGATCAGTAGCGAAGCGCGCTAACCACTCGGCCACGGTTTTGCAGAAATTTTCGTGCATATTCAGAATGATATCGAAAATGCATCATGACTTGTTTACCATTGTCGGCATAGGGTCAAAAAAGACTCGAAAGCCATTTCCACCAAATTCTGGTGGCTGGCGCCAGTCGCTATCAACACAACGGTAAAAATGGCTGGAGCGAGGGCCTCACCTGTAACCTGCTACAAAGGCAGACTTCTGCTAAGCGGTGATGACATTTCCAGAGAGTAAAAGTGAGCGATAACTTTTCTCCTGTGCCTCGACGTTCTCCTACCTGATACATCCCCAGGGAAGCAATCAGAACCACGGCATCACAGCGACCATGGGAAAGAGAGCGACCCACGTGGTAGAGAGCGCAACATCAAAGAAGTCTCAACCCCCCCCCACCAATATTTGCGCCTTCTGATTGGTGGATGCTGACCAATGGAAGGGGCAAATGATTCCTTTTGTGAGGAAGTAAAACCAGGATCGGGAGAGAAAGCTTTGGAACTACGGACTCCAAAAATAAAAGTTTGAAAGCGAAGAAAGTCTTGAGATGCAAAGTAAAGGAGGTCGTGAAGTGTTCGAGTGATGGAAAAAGTTTGCGCAGCGTGCGAGAAAGTCCTTATATCGGTTAGTCTGCTCTTAGAGAGCCGATGCTGTCTGTGATGAGCGATGTTTTCAATCACACCAACTGACTGATGTGTCATGTTGATTGTAAAAATAATGTGAAAGATGTTTGTTAATTTAAGATTGCAAAAATTTTTAATTTTTTTATTGTTAAGGCTGCTTGCGTAATTAAGGTTTAAATTTAAAAATCACAACGCGATGTAAGATAAGATTCCAGCGGGGAAGAGCGGAACATCATTAAGGCTCTAGATCCCAGGATTTTATGATTTTTGTTAAATGGAAACTGGAGAACGATCACGGCCAATTTAAGACTGAGCGGGGGGGACTGTAAATGCACGTAAACCTCTTTCCTTCCCTCCCCTGGGGCTCAGTCGGTAGCGCGCCAGGCTCATAATCTGTAGTTCCCAGGTTCTAGTCCCAGCTGAGTCAGCGTTGAGATTTATCTCCGCAAAATTCCCCGCCCTGCCCACGGTCAGTAGAGCACACCGATGGGCTTGGAAAGGCCGCGGTCCGTCGGATGGGGACGTTAAGCCGTGGCCCCGTGTGCAGGAGAGCCATACCCTGTGCACGTTAAAGAACACACTGAATGGCATCCATGGCAGAAGCGTCATTCTCACTCGTAGAAGACCTCGTAGAAGACCATAGACTCGTAGAAGACCATAGACTTGATGTCACGAGGAGTACATACACCGAAGAGACAAAACATGAATAAACATAGACATGATTTGGAAACCCACTATCTATGAAATTACACACTTTTTATTCAAAATATATACCGAAGAGCCAAAACATTATGACCAGCACATCTTTATGCAAATCTAAGCAACTGCAGGTAAACGATGGCGCATGTGAAGATCATGAAAAGGTGTAAATAACACTTGATACTGAGCTCTGTTAATCAGTGTTATTCAGATGGGTAAAGGCAGCAGACTTAAGTGAGTTTGACAAAGGCCAAATTGTAATGGCCAGACGACTGGGTCAGAGCATTTCCGAGACGGCAAGGCTTGTGGAGTGGGTCAGCTGTGGTTAGCACCTTCAAAAAGGGGGCGGGGTAGTCAGTCGGTAGCGTGCCAGGCTCGTAATCTGTAGTTCCCAGGTTGGAGTCCCAGCTGAGTCAGCGTTGAGATTCATCTCCGCAAAATTCCTCACCCCGCCCACGGTCAGTAGGGGACACCGATGGGCTTAGAAAGGCCACCGTCCGTCGGAAGGGACGTAAAGCCGTGGTCCTGTGTGTGGGAGAACCATATCCTGTGCATGTTAAAGAACGCGCTGGATGGCCTTGACAGGAGGCTACCATCTGTCTCTCAACAGGTATTCCAGTGGGTCCTCTCCCACAACCTTCTCAGAGCCTTCAGGATCCTTGTGATCTGGCCATTTAACTCAAGGTGTGCAAAAAAAAGTGCCGCTCAGAGGTAAAACAACCCAACCCAGCATCATTGGAAACGATTTTAAAATACAGATACCCACCTATTTAGTCGATGATGTCCGAAAAGTGTTTCGTTGATTTGTTTTTCCCCCCGATAAAAATAAGGTTACAAATGAAAATTGCATTCCCGAGCTTTGACCTAAATTCACTTCTCTTTATGAAATTAATACTTATTAAACTTATTTGTTTTGAAATAAATGGAAGAATGAATTGAATTTCTATTTTTGTTACGACTCGCGTCATTATATTAAAAAAAAATATGCATGTATAAAGAAAATTGGAGCAATTATTTATTGCGTATGTTTCCTGAATGAAGTTGACGTGTACGACTCATCATCAGTTGATGCCTCACGTTTGGAGGATTTCTCTAAACGAGCGCTGATTAGTACGCGTCATCTTCAGTTTGTAGCGCTCCTTAAAAAAGCCCACATAATTTCCGCATCTCCTACTGCCATGCAATTTCTTTGGCAGACCATATCATTCATACAGGCTGGATCTCAGCAATCAATTAAATTAATGTTAATTCCACTCACTTTAATAATTTTTTTTTGCGTTAGAAATATCATTTTATTATTATTTATTCTTTCTTAAAAAATTAACGAAGAATAATATGAATATAGGCAAGGGAGATATCTTGGTTGTTTATTTGTTGGTTGTTTTAAGGAGATGTCGTGTCCATATGTGTTTTTATATCGGGGTTTAAGTGAAATCGCATAAGACAGTGAGACACTTGTACTGTCAAATAATCCTTAAAGCCCAAACATAGTTAATAATCATTTTCACTTGTTTGCACTTTTTGAAGTAAATCTGGACTGGATATAGAAAGTTTGCCCTTTAATCCTGGCTCAGTCGGTAGCGCGCTAGGCTCGTAACTGTAGTTCCCTGGTTCGAGTCCCAGCTGGGTCAGCGGTGAGATTCCCCGCCCTGACCACGGTCAGTAGGGGACACCGATGGGCTTGGAAAGGCCGCCGTCCATCGGATGGGACGTTAAGCCATGGCCCCGTGTGCGTGGGAGACATACCCTGTGCACGTTAAAGAACAAGCTGGATGGCCTTGATGGGAGGCTGCCATCTGTCTCATAACAGCTGTTCCAGTGGGTCCCCTCCCCCAATCTTCTCTGAGCCTGCGGGGTCCATGTGACCTGGCCATTTAGCCCATGGTGTGCAAAAAAGTGCCGCTCAGAGGTAAAAAAAACTCAAAACAACCCAAAAGCCATTTAATCCTAGCTGCACACGCAACGGGATTGTTTGCTTTGTGTATCGGGACACTGGTGGGACATCAGCGGAAATGCACTGGCAAGCGTTTCCGCCGATGGTTATGGAAAATATGCTGATTCGTGAGGGCCGGGTGACATCAGACATCGATGCTTGGGAGAGAAACTGAAAAATGTGTTCAACTCTGATAAGGGCGCCGGAAGCATTTTTGCATTCAGAAACGAACTTTTATTGAACGTGAGTTGAATTTGTGTTACTCTTACTACGAATAAAAATACATATTCCTGAAACAATTCGAGCAGCGGTTAGCTCGGTCGATAGTGTGCTAATGGTGCCAGGCTCGTAGTCTGCAGTTCGCAGGTTTGAGCCTTAACTGTGCCAGCGATGAGATTTATCTCAACAAGCTACTACTTTGCCCTCGGCAAAGAAATGATACCAGTGTGCTTGGAAAAGCTGCCGTCCATCGGATTAGATGTTAAGCTGTGCCCCCGTGTGTGGAAGAGCCATACCCTGTGCACGTCAAAGAACAAGCTGGATGGCCTTGACGGGAGACTACAATCAGTCTCTCAACAGCTGTTCCAGTGGGTTCCGTCTCCCAACCTTCTCTGAGTCTTCGAGGTCCTTGTGACCTGCTATTCAGCTCATGGTGTGCAAAAAGTGCTACTCATAGGTAAAATAACCCAATCGTGATTAGTGTGCCAAAAATCCCCACTAATGATTGAAACTCAATAGTAGATATTTTTGTCGTGATATCAGATAGATTTATCTTCATAAACTCTTCCTACTTCAGCACGCATTCGCTCTAAAATCTTGGCTCTCAAGTGCGACCACCGGAAAATTTCAATAACTGAAAAGTAAGAGTTATTAATGACAATCTTTAGTTACCACATAGATTCTTCGCAGAAAGAATACTTTTGAAAAGAACATACGTATATTTCAACACAGGACGTTCGTTAATTTGTGACAAAAGTCTTCCTTTGACCCTAAGCTGCCAATGCGCCATAAAACCCCAAACAAACAAACAAACAAACAAACAAACAAACAACTTCCTTTGACCCAAAGCGGTATAAGATATGATTGATCATACAGTCTCTGCATATTTCACTGTAATTGACCATGTGTTAAAAATGAAAATTAAAAGATTTTATATTCTCAAAAAATTGTTTTCTTACTTACCTTATAAGTTCTGTATATATGTATAAACTTTTAAAATTAAGTTTAGCTATTGATGATAAACGAACGAAATTTGTAAAAGTGAAAATGAACTACAGAGGACAAGTTCCAACGTCGGGAAAATAAATTCTCATTAAAAAATTAATTTTAATAAAATTATATTGTATATTAATACACTCTAAAACTATTTATAGTAATGTTTAATTTTAGATTTTTGTGGGGGGTATGTTCGGTTATTTTACTTCTAAGATGTAATTTTTTTGCACACAATAGGCTAAATGGCCAGGCCACAAGGACCACTAAGGGGACCCACTGAACAGTTGTTAGGCAGATGGTAGCCTCTCGTCTAAGGCCACCCAGCGTATTCTTTAATATGCACATGGGGCCGAGCTTAACGTCCCATCGACGGACGGCAGACTTTCCAAGCTCATCGGTATCCCCTACTGACCGACGCAGGATGTGGAGTTTTGCGGAGATAAATCTCGACGCTGGCCCAAATTGTGACTGGGACTAAACCTGGAAACTGCAGATTACGAGCCTGTCGCGCTACCGACTGAGCTACCCTTTTTTTTCATAAATATACATACATACATTATTGATTATACATTTTTTGGCGGGCCGCCGCTCCATTTTCAATTACCTGTTAATTTTCCATTACCTATCCCGCTCTCAGTTACCTATGCAGCGGCCCCGCAGCTGGGGCGGGGGTGGCTCAGTCGGTAGCGCGCTAGGCTCATAATCTGTAGTTCCCAGGTTCGAGTCCCAGCTGGGTCAGCGTTGAGATTTATCTCCGCAAAATTCCCCGCCCTGCCCACGGTCAGTAGGAGACACTGATGGGCTTGGAAAGACCGCCGTCCGTAGGATGGGACGTTAAGCCGTGGCCCCGTGTGCGGGAGAGCCATACCCTGTGCACGTTAAAGAACACGCTGGATGGCCTTGACGGGAGACTACCATCTGTCTCCCAACAGCTGTTCAAGTGGGTCCCCTCTCCCAACCTTCTCTGAGCCTTCGGGGTCCATGTGACCTGGCCATTTAGCCCATGGTGTGCAAAAAACAAATGTGAAAGCATACAATGCTTTCACATTGTATGCAAAAAAATGCCGCTCAGAGGTAAAACAACCCAATCTTTTCAAAAAAGGAGTCTTTATAACATCTTTGGGATATTGCTCTGCTGTTATGATTTCTAAAATAACCATAATGCATAAATTAACATCTATACAAAATTAAAATTAACTGTACATTGGACTTCCACAAGTGTACCAACATGTTAGAGCTTCGAGCAGGATCTAGGATGAGGGGGGGAAAAGGGGTCATTCCCACCCGATTTGAAAATGGTAGTAAAGATAATGAATGCAAAAAATTGTTAAACTTATGCTATCTCAATGCATTTTTTCAAGAAAATGTTAAAGACTTCTAAAATGGAAGTGAAATGTTATTCTGTAATGAATATATATAGTCTTTATCCGCCCCCCACCCCTTTTTTTTATATCCGAAGCTGTTTGGGCTGCACGTTAAAAGACCCTGTATAAAAGCTATCAATTCCCCACCTCGTTTATTTCATGAACACGTATGCTCACTTTCCGTATTAGAACACTTCGAAAAGGTAGAAACATTTCTGATTTTTATCATCAACGTTGACTTTACAGCCGGATCTTGATGATAACCGTTGATATTTTGATGCCACTTAGGCTGAGACTGATTTTCACATCTAAAAACGAAAAAAATTGTTACACTGGGGTTTTTCCCCCAGTGTTGAAAAAAAAAAATTTAAAATCGGGAAAACGCTTTTCTTTCGCAAGTAAAAAATGTTTTTGGCATTTTATTTCAGATTCTTGCATTTTATTTTTTAATTTAAAAGTACAATTATAAATATATAAAGAGGTTTTAGGTTTCAAATAATTTTTAAGTGTTCGCAGAAACTAATCAAATTTAAAATCACTTCTAAAATGATACTCTCCCGAATGAAAGTGTGGGCGGGGGTGGCTCAGTCGGTAGCGCGCCAGGCTCGTAATCTGTAGTTCCCAGGTTCGAGTCCCAGCTAGGTCAGCGTTGAGATTTATCTCCGCAAAATTCCCCACCCTGCCCACGGTCAGTAGGGGACACCGATGGGCTTGGAAAGGCCGCCGTCCGTCGGATGGGACTTTAAGCCGTGGCCCCGTGTGCGGGAGAGCCATACCCTGTGCACGCTAAAGAACACGCTGGATGGCCTTGACGGGAGGCTACCATCTGTCTCCCAACAGCTGTTCCAGTGGGTTGAAGTCCTCAGAAGGTTGGGGGGTCCCTCCCCCAACCCCCAATCTTCTCTGAGCCTTCGGGATCCTTGTGACCTGGCCATTTAGCCCATGGTGTGCAAAAAAGTGCTGCTCAGAGGTAAAATAACCCAACCCTCGGGATCATTGTGGCCTGGCCATTTAGCCCGTTTTGTGCAAAAAAAAGTGCCGTCCAGAGGTAAAACTACCCAATAACAACCTTTCACGCTGATCACTTGCCCTCCCCAACAATTTTTTTTTGTGATCGTGGCCTACTGTGCACGTTAAAAAACGCTTGGATGACCTTGAAAGGAGGCTGCCATCAATTTCCCAACTGCGGTTCTTTTCCCCAACCTTCTGAGACTCTGGGGATATTGTGACTTGCATATTCAACCCATTGTGTGCAAAAAGATGGTAATTCAGAGGTAAAACCCAGCGCCATGAAAATAGGTCTCGGATTCTCGATGTGCCTTTGTTGAAGACTACACGGGAATTGCAACGTCAGCAATTATTTAAGTACTCTGGTCAAACAAAATTCTTCAGAAGCATTTTCAGCATCTCAAAGAAGAGTACTGAGAAAGAGGATGATCTGGATTAACAATGAAAACCCTTAAAAGTTTCGTGGATAGGGAGAAAACATCGATTCCTCACGTGGCAGTTGAAGAATGCTCAATAATTAAAGATTTAGAATATTAAAGGAGCTGTAAACAACTAGGTGCAAATCTGAATTCAGCAATGATGGCATCTTAAAGACTTCCGTGAACGAGGACATTCGGAGGTGAAAGTCCAAGGTCCAAGATATGGTGATGTCAGATGGCTTTCGATGGGTTAAGGAAAAAAATGCTCATTAATACAGCGAAGGACGTTACTGCTGATAGCTTCTAAAGCTGGAGAGAGGCGGGGTTGGCTCAGTCGGTAGCGCGCTAGGATCATAATCTGTAGTTCCCAGGTTCGAGTCCCAGGTGGACCAGCGTTGAGATTTATCTCCGCAAAACTCCCTGCCCACGGTCAGTAGGGGACACCGACGGGTTTGAAAAGGCCGCCGTCTGTCGGCTATGACGTTAAGCCGTGGCCCTGTATGCGAGAGAGCCACACCCAGTGCACGTTAAAGAACACGCTGGATGGCCTTGACGGGAGGCTACCATCTATCTCCCAACAGCTGTTCCAGTGGGTCTCCTCCCCCAACCTCTTCTGAGCTTTCGGGGTCCTTGTGATCTGGCAATTTAGCCCATGGTGTACAAAAAAGTGCCGCTCTTATATAAACCAACACAACCAGAACAGGATCTGTGAGAGAGAGAGAGGGGGGAGTCCAAGGAGAGCCATGGTCCCCTCTTTTTAAAATTTAAAATGTTAGTAAGGGTAAGGTATTTTATTAAACTTATTTGCACTTCATGCATTTTTCAAGAAAATTTTTAAAAATTTCTACAACAGAGGGGGGAAATATTATTCTACATTAGAAATCGTCTCTTCCCCCTTCCCCTTATATATCCCCCCCCTCGATTTTTTCCTAGATTCGGGCCTGCATACAGTACATTATATGTACATATTCAGAATCGGAATTAGACAATTTTTATAGGGACAAATGGGAGGTAGAAATAGAGGCGTATCTCAAAAAGTTTTCACACTGAAAACCTTGTTCTGTACAATACAATGTAACAAAGTAAGATGATTCAATACTCATTCACCCTGGGGCGGGGTTGGCTCAGTCGGTAGCGCGCCAGGCTCGTAATCTGTAATTCCCAGGTTCGAGTCCCAGCTGGGTCAGCGTTGAGATTTATCTTCGCAAAATTCTCCGCTCTGCCCATGGTCAGTCCCAGGGGACACCGATGGCCTTGGAATAGGCCGCCGTCCGTCGGATGGAACATTAAGCCGCCATGGCTCCGTGTGCGGGGCTCTAGGGAGAGCCATACCCTATACACGTTAAAGAACACACTGGGTGACCTTGACAGGAGGCTATCATCTGTCTCCTAACAGCTGTTCCAGTAGGCCCCCTCCCCCAACCTTCTCTGAGCTTTCAGGGTCCTTGTGACCTGGCCATTTAGCCAATGGTGTGCAAAAAAGTGCCGCTCAGAGGTAAAACAACCCAACTCATTCACCCATAATAATGCTTCTATGATTGCTAGAAAAAACAGCAACTAGGGATCACGGATTGTATTAAAATGAACTGGCCAAAAAAACAATCGCACATTTTTTTTACTAATTGGGCAATTATACAGTCCAGTGGCCGAGTGGTTAGCATGCTTGGCTACTAATCTATGGGACCTGGGTTCGAGCCCCGGGTTAAGGCATGGTTTTTCTTGTCGTTTTTGAGGTCTCGCCATCCTCACGGACCTTCTACTACGGCATATAAACTGACAGGCTCCTGTGAGATCTTTGTAGCAAGCAGTTGCTTGAGGGGGAATTTATTATTCATCAATTTATACAGGATGATTACAATACTCAGAAGTTTCGAAAACTGATTTTTCAGAAAACTGTAAAGTATAGAGAAATGAAAGTTAAACTAATGGAAAGAACAACTCCCTTCTCCACGTATTTAAAAAAAAAACAACTCTTTTTTTTTTGTGAAATAAACTTACAGTTGCCTCATAATTGGAGTTGGAGGGGGGCTATTTTCTGGCTGCCGCATGTATCAGGCCGACCAGGGTTGGTTTAAGAATTTATTTTTTGGCCCCCGAATAAAATTAAAAATTAGACCCCCTTCTATCAGTGCCAAGTTATTTAAGAGACAAGATCAAATTTGCTGCATGAGCAATTACCTGCATCTGTAATAAAAATAATTTTTTATTGTTACGAGTGAAAAAAAAAGATTCGAGCAATTTACTAAATGTAATGTTTTTTCTTCTTCTTAATTAAAAATAAATATTTTTTTAAAATGCATGTACAATTTCACTCAAGAATTGCAAAAATTTGGTCAATGATTTTATACGGTTAAAAAAAAATAAATTATAAGGGTTGGGTTGGGTTGTTTTACCTCTGAACGGCACTTTTTTGCACACCATGGGCTAAATGGCCAGGTCACATGGACCCCGAAAGCTCAGAGAAGGTTGGAAGAGGGGACCCACTGGAACAGCTGTTGGGAGACAGATGGTAGCCTCCCGTCAAGGCCATCCAGCGTGTTCTTTAACGTGCACAGGGTAGGGCTCTCCCGCACACGGGACCACGGCTTAACGTCCCATCTGACGGACGGCGGCCTTTCCAAGCTCATCGGTGTCCCCTACTGACCGTGGGCAGGGCGGGGAATTTTTGCGGAGATAAATCTCAACGCTGACCCAGCTGGGACTCGAACCTGGGAACTACAGATTACGAGCCTGGCGCGCTACCGACTGAGCCACCCCCGCCCCAAATTATAAGGAATTGCAGATGTTTTGAAGCTAGTGTATTCTACGGTCGCTCGAATAGGAAATAATGTTAGATATTTATAGAAATGAGAGCGATTCATGCAGGGGGGGGGGGGCTAAGCTAGCTTTCATTACCTTCCAATTTGCCATTCTTTCTCTCTTTTATTGGGATCTCAAAAATGTTTAGTATTTTTCTCTTTAAAGGTAAGGCACTCTTTGAAGGTATGGCGCTCGGTCATTATGTTGATCCTCTCCTCAGACTAATACCTCGATTTCTTTCTGTGAAGAATGTTGTGAAGGGCTCAAACTGAAAAATATCGAAACGAAATTCTAGTCAGGTAATATAACTAATGACTGTCAAGTTTATAGTATTAATTATAGTAAAACTCTCAAAATATTGTAAAATTTACGTACATTGTAGATGTATAGTAAAGCTTAATTTCTGTATATCTCTGTAGGAATCAGAAACTATAAATTTCTGATGAGACGGAACGATATTATCGATGCATATGACTAACCGGAACGGTGTTCCGTTCCATTTTGGAACCCTAGTTTTGCCAAAAATGAAGTTTATGTTCCCACCATTGCCTGCAACTTTGGACATTTTAAAAGTGATAATTGGAATCGCCATTAAGAAAATTGATTGTCATATACTGAAAAATATTTGGCAGCAAACTGAATATCATTATAAGTAACAAACGGAGAACACTTTGACTTCAGCAGAGTATGAATTAAAAAAAAACTTTTGAGTTGTTCTTTCCAATGGCGTAAAATTACGTTTCTATATGTCTTGTAGTTTCTTAAAAATAAAATTTTCAATCCGCTCAGATCATTTATATTCACCCTGTATACATATTTTTTTCTCGTCCTTCTAGGGAGGAGGGACTTCTCAGGACGATAGCCCCCCCCCCCCCCCCCTCCCTCTCTTCCATCCAGCTCCTTCGACTCCTATATAAAAAGAGTGTAAGAGGTTACTTTTATATGGAAATATTATTTTTTTGCAGACAGAGGAATTATTCATTTTTTTCTTTCTAATTCCTGGATCAATACAATGATTGAATCCGTCTTAAATCCCTTCGAAATAATTTCTAATGCAGATTATTCCTTTTGTGGCAAAAACTTGTGAAAGACAGAATTTGAATGTTTAGAAATAATTCAGATTTCTTTATTTCTTTACCTGTAAAAAAAAAGGTTTTTTTAATTTTTTGTAATAAAATTAAAAAAAATTAAACAATTTCAGCTCTGATTAATTTTTTTCCTTCGAAGAGAACTGTCTTGCTGACTAGTAGACTACATGCCTAAGAGGTTTTCAAAGTTCTAGTCAAAATGAAGAAAAATGACCAAAGCTAGTGTCTTCTATGGTCCATGTCTATATATCCTCGTCAAGCGGAAACTTCAGACAAAAGATATGTTTTCACTTAAGGCGTTACTGTCTTAATTCTAATCAAGATCTATAGCTACGGTGACCATATTTTTTTTCAGAAAATAAAGGACAAATCAGAAATTGTTTCATAATAAAAAAAAAGCAGGTTGCGTTTATTTGTTTACTAAAACTAAAGCTTTATAACATTTATTGTAAAATATAAGCATATACATAGCATTTTGTTTTAAAAAATCGTAAAACTGTATACAATTCATGTCAAAGCATGCATTGGAATAAATGCATGCTTTCAATGTTTCGATTTTTAATTTGGTCTTTTTCACTGTTCCACATATTGTTCACTAATGAAAATACTCGTTCAGTGGGGGCATTAGATCCAGGGAGATAAAAGCAAAATTCAACGTTTTTTGAAATGTTTTTAAAGAATACGTGCTTATCTGTGAAATATTTAAAAATTTCAACCCATCGACTGTGCGCCAATATTCAGTTTACTATTTTAATTCACAAAAAAAAGTACAAAATGGATATTTTGGAAAAAAATCTAAAGGACAGAGCAGTGAAATAAAGGACGTATGGTCACCGTGTCTATAGGGCAGACGTCGGCAACCTTTTTTGGCTGCGGGTCAAAATCACCCAAAATGTGACTATTAAGAAGACAGTTCGGGTCAATGGGTTTTTTCATTTTAAAACAGTCCGTTAGTGAATAATAAGATAAATTTTATTGAGAAAACTATTACAATATGCGTTTAAACTCAAAACATAAAAAAAAAATTATAATTATTATAAAAACAAATATAATTCTCAAGTTTTAGTTCATTAATAATTTATGAACTTTATTTATAAGCATTCTCTTCGTTATCAATGGCTCCCCTGATGCTGAATTTGTGACGTCAATTTAGTCAAGTCTGGTTCATACTTAGTCACCTTAAGACGAATACAAGCGTCTGAATTTTCGGTAGTTAATCTGCTCCTGTTCTTACTTAAAATAAATTTCATGTGTGAAAATATTTGTTCACATTTATAAGTAGAACCGAACACGGACAAAATGGCAAAGCCAATTTTTTTCAAAGATGAAAACTTCGTAGGAAGTGATGCCCAACACGATGATATCATGAGAAGTTGATTATCTTCCGTGTTTTCTAAATCTTTCCGCAATGTCTTGAATTTGTCCGTCCACAACGTTGAACTTTTAGAATCAATCATTTCTAAACTTAAATTGTCAATTTTAAGATATTCAAAATACTGCAAATCTGAAACATTTTCCTCTATTTCGTCGGGCTTTATTATAAATGTAAACATTTCGCCGTGCTTCTTAAAACTTTGAAATCTACTTTCAAATTCACTTTTAATCTTCAAAATACAACTTTCGAATATATTTAGATTGCTTTCATCGATATTTTCTTTCTCATGTTGGCTTTTTAGTAAGGGAAAGAAATATTTTAGTTTTTATGTCAGTTTTAAATAATATTAATTTCGAACAAAAACTCTTCCATTCCTCGTACATTTTCAAAATTGTTTGGTTATTTCTTGGAGTCGTACGTTGAAATCATTATAATGGTTCATTACGTCTAAGAACAATATATATATATATACAGTTATTAAAAGGGGCGGGGGTGGCTCAGTCGGTAGCGCGCCAGGCTCGTAATCTGTAGTTCCCAGGTTCGAGTCCCAGCTGGGTCAGCGTTGAGATTTATCTCCGCAAAATTCCCCCGCCCTGCCCACGGTCAGTAGGGGACACCGATGGGCTTGGAAAGGCCGCCGTCCGTCGGATGGGACGTTAAGCCGTGGCCCCGTGTGCGGGAGAGCCATACCCTGTGCACGTTAAAGAACACGCTGGATGGCCTTGACGGGAGGCTACCATCTGTCTCCCAACAGCTGTTCCAGTGGGTCCCCTCCCCCAACCTTCTCTGAGCCTTCGGGGTCCTTGTGACCTGGCCATTTAGCCCATGGTGTGCAAAAAAGTGCCGCTCAGAGGTAAAACAACCCAACAGTTATTAAAAACCATTGTTTATCATTGAGCTCGAGATCATTTTCATCAATTTCGTAAAGAAATATTTGTATATCATCAAAGCACTCTACAAATCTATTAAGAACTTTGCCTCGACTTAACCATCGTACTTCAGCATGCAACAGTAAATCTCCATATTTCGATTCAATTTCCTCCAAAAAAGCTTTGAAGCGCCTGTGTGTTAATGCAGATCATGCAACTATTATGTTTACGATCTTAACAACCTTTTCCATTACATCCTTAAGTAGTTGCGTAGATGCCTTTGCAAATAAATTTTCTTCATGTATGATACAATGGAATGATAAAAGTGGGCGGCCAAGTTCATTTTCCATTAGTTTCACAAATCCAACTTTTTTCCTCTCATAGCTGGAGCACCATCAGTTGTTATGGAAAACAATTTACTTTTTAAATCCAATATTTTCCCATTTTTGAAATTTGTAAACTCTTGTACTTGACGGAAAATATCAATGCCTTTGGTCGTGTCATTCATTGAAGCAAGAATGCATAATTCTTCATTGACCTTCAAACTATTTATTGATGCAAATCTAATAATAATTGCCATACTATTTACATGGCCTAGCCATACTATTTACATCGGTACTTCCATCGAGTGCAATGCTAATTATGTCACTAGAAAACAAAGCATTTTTGGCCTGTGCGTCAATATTTTTTGCCATATCTTCAATGCGACGCTGAACTGTTCTGGCCCACAATGGCATTTCTTTAGTTCTCTCAATTATTTATTTTTTATTTGCGAAGTCATTGAATAAGTGTTCGGAACAATATATGAATGCGTTTCTTAAAAATTCGCCATCTGTAAATGGTTTTCCGTTGGTACCAATACTAAGAGTTGCAATAAAGCTGACAGATGTAGCATAATTGTAGCTGGTAACAAATCTCTTCAAAAATTTATTTTGTTACCATAATTTAATACACGTTTAGCAATGTATTCATATTTTTCATCATTTGGCATTTCACTCACATCTTTATGTTTTGAAGAAAAGTGTCGCTCAATATTGTAAGTCCTGGTGGTAATTACATCTGTACATAAAGTACATATCAATTTGTCACCATTTTCCACACATCTTGAAATAATCTCTTTTTTGCTTTTTGTTTGTCCATGGTAATGAAAATAATAATTATTTCGCTTAGGTAACTTCTCACGCTTCTGAACTACTGTTTATTCGCGTTACAGACGAAGTAAATGTAGACAAGAATAGATGCGTGATCAGCTGGTGGGCAGGGCTCCTATTTGTCTGCTAGAGGTGGCATGCAGTCAGAGAGCGCAGCCGACCAATAGGAGCCCTGATCACGTGCTGATCACACATCTACTATTGTTTACATCTACTTCGTCTTTAATGTGAATAATCATCACTCATCTCATGAACGAATTTTATCATTACTCGTCGAGTAATGATAAAATTCGTTCGGACAATGTCGCTGTATTCTGCCTATGTTCATTTCTGCAACTTTGTAATCAAACCAAAATGTAAATCTTATTATTTATACTTTCTCAAAGTGTTTGTTTCATGTTTATGTTTTATAATTTATTTTTATATATTATACTTTATTTGCGGAACTCAAGTGGGTCACTTGAAATTATCAAATGGGTCACTTGGTGACCCGCGGGTCATAGGTTGCCGACGCCTGCTATAGAGGATATTAAAGGGCTATTGTGCAGTCAGAGACGATTGAGTTACGTCACACTCAGTCCATTTGATTACGTCAACATAGCCGTTCAAGTTGTGTGAACAAATTGATTGTGCGTATTCATCGCAATTTCTAATCTTTGGCCTTCATATTTCTTCAGATATTGATTGTCATGTGCCTCTAATTTATTTTTATTTATTATTGTATTTTTGTTGTTATTTTAATGGTTATTTAATGGTTAATTATTTTAATGGTTGTAAATATGTATTAGTATCAAGTATATGTTTGGCCGAGTGGTTAGTATGCTTGACTACTGATCTAAGGGACCTGGGTTCGAGCCCCAGGTAAGGCATTGATGTATGTGTCATTTTTCTGCTGAGGTCCTGTCATTCTTACAGACCTTCTGCAATGGCATATAAACTGACAGGCTCCTGTCAGACCTCTGTGGCAAGCAGCTGCTTGAGGGGGAATTTTTTTTTATATTTTTGGAAGTGCTGAGATGAGGATGTGACTCATGAGCTGTTGTTTGAGCTGGCTGACTGCACATGCTCACAAGTCGAAAACACT
This sequence comes from Ryuthela nishihirai, assembly GCA_038380435.1. NCBI lineage: Eukaryota > Metazoa > Arthropoda > Arachnida > Araneae > Heptathelidae > Ryuthela > Ryuthela nishihirai. The sequence continues at coordinate 81,184,281 of JAWZYU010000001.1, forward strand.
TTTATACTAGCCTCTGGCGCGAGTGCCAGGAGCCGAGCGAGTAACAACAGTCTGAGTGTTGCTGTCAAACTGTGGAAGGACGTTTGAACATGCGTCCTTCCACAGTTCTTGCCTTCCACACTAGGGATGCCGTTTTTGCTATAAAAAAAACCTTAAGGAGAGGGTTCGGTTCTGTGTGAACCTGGTAGTAGGCGAGGATTAAATATCCTCTCGCCGAGTGTGAGGTCGGTAAAGCGAGAATCTGCAAAGTGCTGATCTCCACCTCATTGCATGATTGTTTGCAGTAGCAAAGCAGCGAAGGCCCAAGGAATCGAACGCATCCCCAGCACATAATTGTATATGAATGTAAATAAACTGTGTCGTCCATATACTAATCTCGTGCGTGAATTGTTGGACATATTTCTACACATCACTTGGCGCATCAAGTCTCGGGCATATGTCGGTACGGGTGTAATATTCTGCGAACCTGTGATTTCACCTAGCAATGGTGAATGTGATCAAGGGACTAATTGATCGTCTCTACTATAGAGTGGTTAATCGTTCGCTTCTGGTCCAACACGACATTTGGCGCCGTTCAGGAGCATACGTAATTACACGTGATCTGCAGAAAGAAGCTGCGTCGTTCTTTACCCCTGCCCACCACAGTGCCCTTTCATTCTCTTCAAACCTGAGAAAAGTTTGTGAAGCGTCACAGATCCTGATTGATAGGTTTGCATTTAAAGCAAACCAGTTAACTCCTAATGTAACCATTCAAGGTGAAATGAGTTGGAGCACTTTTGAAAGCAGAGAAGCAAAGAGCAAACTCCTTTTTTTAGGTCGTCTTCACAATATGAATGGAAACAGAATAGCCAGAAAAGTGTTTGAATATTGTAGGGTACTTGCTCCTCGAGTACGTAATTTTGCGTGGTTTAGAAGAACTCTAGCAGTTGACAGAAAATTCGATCCTAAATCAGGTTCTTGGAATTTTAAAATTACCGTGGGATGGAAAAATAGAATTATTAAAGATGTAAAGGGAACTTCACATGATTTATGGAGAAGAGAAGTAACCAAGATTCTTAGCCTAAGGCAATTCTATGATAGGAAGACTGTATACCAAAGAAACTTACGTGGATAATTGCATTGGCAGTTCACTTCTTTGTAAAGCTAGAGTTGGTTCTTTGGAAACGAATAAAGACTCAGTAAATTCCTAAATTGTTCTCCCCGCCCTGCCCACGGTCAGTAGGGGACACCAATGGGCTTGGAAAGGCCGCCGTCCGTCGGATGGGACGTTAAGCCGTGGCCCCGTGTGCATGGGAGACATACCCTGTGCACGTTAAAGAACACGCTGGATGGCCTTGACGGGAGGCTACCATCTGTCTCCCAACAGCTGTTCCAGTGGGTCCCCTCCCCCAACCTTCTCTGAGCCTTCGGGGGCCATGTGACCTGGCCATTTAGCCCATGGTGTGCAAAAAAGTGCTGCTCAGAGGTAAAACAACCCAACCCTAAATTGTTCTGAAAAATATAATCTCTGTCCTAATGCCACTGAGACAATCATGCACATTATAATGGAATGGGATTCTCTAGAGCATCTTTGTGTGACTGGCAATGGCCTATAGAGAATGAAAACTGGACATAGCACGACAAATTGAAGGCTTGGCTTCCCCGTAAAATGGTGAAGTTATTGGAAGGAAATTCTTGAAGAGACTAAACGGAATGGTTCTCACATAAAGATTTGATAGAAGTAAGGTACCAATTGTTGACAGTCCTTTACTTCCGAGAAGAAGGAAGAAAAAAAACTCTAGTCAAAACTGTCCTGCTTCCATGCGCCCCCCAAATGCCGACCTCCTGATTAAAGATCTGGATTGAATGTTTGGACTCAAAACTTGTTGTTCTTGCTGGGGACCTCAATTCCAAACACCAGGACTAACTCAAATAGAGGAAACGAAATAAGTGTGGCTGCCTCTTATTAAAGTACTCCACAATGAATGGGCGATTGTGGATGCACCAAGGGACCCACCTTTTTGCCCTGCAACCTCTACACAAGTCAGATGTTCTGAACATTATTATTTTTGCCCATTTCTGTCCATCTTATAAACTTCAAGTACTACACGAACTCAGCTCTGACCATCAGCCAGTAGTCATTAAAATTGATAATGAGGTATCTGAAATCTTCATATCACCCAAGATCACCAACTGGGGAACATGTTTTTAATCAATGAGACTATCAACTGACAGAGAGAGATCTTCAGCCTTAGTGACCTCATTAGGAATGCCATCTCTTGGCTAGCAAGCCAAGACCAAGATTAGCAGATCCTAATGAGCTCCCTAAGGACATCATGGAGTTAATCTCATTAAAGAAAAAAATCAGACGAGACTGGCACAAGCACCGTAAACCAGAAACTCGTGAACTTCTTAAAAAAAAGAACTGAAAATCTCTGCACGTAAGAAAATTCACGAATATATGTTATATATACGACTTATGGGACAGAAAACTGCTTTCTCTGACGACAGAAGGCAACTCTATCTGGCGGATGGCAACTTCCCTGAAAAACCTCATACTGATTATATCCCCATTCATGGAATGAATAGACTAATGTATAGCAATGAGGATAAGGTGGAAGCATTTGTTAATATACTAGAAAATCAGTTTCAGGACAGATGTGGTAGAAAACGCTGTCGATCGTTTCTCCCAGATGGTGAACTCACCCATTAGATTTACAACCCCACTTGAAGTTCGTAACGCTATTAAAAACCTAAAAGCAAGAAAAGTCCCTTTAATGCTCTTCTGAAAATCAAGCATTTTCCAGGAATTTAGAAAAAAGCCATAGCTAAGATGGTTAGTTCCTAAGGCTGTTGAAAATCAAACCTTCCCATAGGACTGCAGGCCCATCAGCCTACTTCGGTGCATGGAGAAAAGTTTTGAACGGATCATCCTAAACCGTATATCAGAAAATATCGAGCTTAACAACTTGATTCCAGAAGAGCAATTTGGCTTTAGTCTACAGTCCACCAGATACTCAGAGTAGTAGAAAAGATAGGTGGGGAGCTTAACGAAAACGAGACCGTCGCATCTACCTTTCTCGATGTCACTAAAGCCTTCGACAAGATCTGGATCAACGGCCTCGTTTTTAAAATGATCCATGCGAAATTCCCAACGGGTTTGATCACCATAACCCAATCTCACCTTAACGAAAGAACTTTCAGCTTCCAGATAAGGGACAGTTGATCTTCGGTGAGAAACAATGAGGCAGGTGTCCCAAAAGGCTCCCTGTTGGACCCTACCTTATTCAACCTGTATATGCATCATCTCCCTGAGCATCCCATCATGACTGCTCTATATGCTGACGATATCGCTCTACTTTCTCCATACCTCAACCGCCTTTTTGCCCTGCAACCTCTACACAAGTCAACGAAAAATACTATTTTAACTATAGTACTATCAATGGTGCATCGCGCAGTAGAGCGATGGTACTCCAAATGGAGGGTAACGATCAATCCAGAGAAGAGCCAATCAGTACTCTTCTTTCGAAAAATAATTGAAGACCCGACTGTCCCAAAATATTTCGAATCGAAACTCAATGTAAACTTACTGTGGAATATCTAGGGGTGTTATTACACTGTAGATTGAAATGGGATGCTCACGTCAGTCATGTGTTACTCAAAGCTATTATCAAACGTCAGCTCGGTCCACTGACGAGATGGAGCTCCAAACAGCCTCTGGAGGAAAAGCTCTTCTTATATGACAGCTCTGCGGCCTATTCTTACTTATGCTTAACCTGTGTGGGGGTAATACCACAGTCACGAATATGAGAAAGCTCCGAAATTTTCAGAATAAAGTTCTCAGATCAGTAGATAGCGATGATTTGTCAAAAACAAATACATCCACAGAGACTGGGTTGGGTTGTTTTACCTCTGAGCGGCACTTTTTTGCACACCATGGGCTAAATGGCCAGGTCACAAAGACCCCGAAGGCTCAGAGAAGGTTGGGGGAGGGGACCCACTGGAACAGCTGTTGGGAGACAGATGGTAGCCTCCCGTCAAGGCCATCCAGCGTGTTCTTTAACGTGCACAGGGTATGGCTCTCCCACAAACGGGGCCACGGCTTAACGTCCCATCCGACGGACGGCGGCCTTTCCAAGCCCATCGGTGTCCCCTACGGACCGTGGGCAGGGCGGGGAATTTTGCTGAGATAAATCTCAACGCTGACCCAGCTGGGACTCGAACCTGGGAACTACAGATTACGAGCCTGGCGCGCTACCGACTGAGCCACCCCCGCCCCACACAGAGACTGGACACTGGCATCTATACGCATATCAAGAAGCTTGCGAAGAACTTCTTTGATGCAGTGGGAGATCATGTGAGATCATATTATTGATCAACTACGATCCACTTGGTCATGAGCCAGTATAAGAGATCAAAGTTAATGGTCTCTGATAGTGTTTCTCTGATAATGTCCTCTAGTAGTGTTTCATGAACACTTGCTATTGTTACAACCTCTGTGGCCCCCCTTGGGTTCATCTCTTGCATTTCCGTCATTCGCCTATATCAAACTTTTATTTATCCAATTTATTCATTCATTCAACGTTACATAGAAATGGGATGTCCTTACTCAGGCTTTCCCAATAAAGTTTTGTGCAAAGTGCAAAAACAAAAAGAAAGCAATTCTTGATTAAAAGAAAAAAAATATTATTTTTTATATATTTTTTATTTGTATTTTATTATTTATTCATTTATTTATTTTTTTAGAGTAAGTTTCTCATTTTTATCATATTTTATTTCAATTTTTTATATATATATATACCTTTTTTTAGAGTAGGATTCTCATTTTAAAACTATTTTTTCTCATTTTTTTTTATTTTATGTTTTTGATAATTTATATTTTATATTTTGATTTCTTATTTTATCCTCCAAAGTTTATTTATTTTTTATTAAATTCTATTCCATAATGGAGTAGTAGATAAAAGAAACTGAAGAATGAGTTTATAAATTAAAATTTTTGTGTCATATTTCGGGTGATTTAACAAGTTTTGGATATTTAAATCCTCTATTCCTAATTTATTTAATTCTGAGAATAAAGTTTCTCTTTGCTTAGAATATATGTTGCAATTTAGTAAGATATGAATAGTATTTTCTGGTAAATTACATTTTATGCAATTTGGAGAATTTGAAAGCTTTACATTAATTAATGGATTCTGAAAAAAGTTCATCGCCGCCACAGCGGGAATCGAACCCGCATCTCTCCAGATTCATGCCAGAGCGCGCTACCATTGCACCACGTGTCGGACAACGAACATTTTCAGAATAGAAAAAATTATAAACAGGAGTGATATGCTTAAGGTCATGGGCTTTTTTAGCTATTGAGTCGACTCTTTCGTTTTCCTGAATCCCAATGTGACTTGGGATCCACTGTAGTTTAATTATGTTGTTTTTACGAGTAATATTTGACTGATTTAATAATAAGATATTATAAATGTAAAAATTATAGTTTGAGGAAAAAATTTCTTGTTGTAGCACTTGAAGAGCGCCTTTGTAATCTGAGAAAATTACTATGTTTTGATTAGTTAAGTTATTTAAAATCCGTTTAAAGGACTCGTGAATGGCAATTAATTCTGCTTGAATAATTGGAGTATTTTTTGGGAATCTAAAGGAATTAGAAACATTAGTAGATGAACTGAGAAAAGCAGCAGCAGATGATCCTGTTTCTTTTAGAACTGAGCCATCTGTATATATTGTTACGACAGAAGGAATCTGGCAACCGAAAGCAAAAAGTTTCAGCCAACGAATAAGAACTTTGGGAGAATTTGGAGAAGAAGAGTGGAGCGTTAACGGTCGTTGTATTGTAACGGTCGTTGTGTATTGTAACGGTCGGTGAGTTCGAAAATGGACGGTGAGCTGTTCTGAGACAGTGCGCGTAAGTATCAAGAAGTAACTTGATGTGTTGTGTATACGCGGAAGGATAAAAGTGGGAACTTTTATGGCTAACTTCGAATGTCTACACGGACTGTCTTTTTGTTCGGCTAGTGTGTGAAAAGTTATTAGCACAGGACGAGAATTGGTTTACGAGTGAAGATCTTCGGGTGACCTGGTAAATCAAGTAAAAGGTAGTATTTAGTAAAATACACAGAGCTGATATTGTGTGCTCTACGCAGGAAGATTGATGACTTGTGCATGTTAATAGTTGATTTGTTAATAAGATATTTCATCCATATTTCCTTTGTAACAATTTACCTTGTATTGAATTTGGTTTTGAAATATAGCTTTTAATACTCACGCTCAGTGGCTATCCATTTTTGTGATCCGCAACATTTGGTGTCAGAAGTGGGATAATTTATTGAATGCCGTTAACTAGAAGTATGGATGAATTAGTAAAGTTGATAAATAGCTTCAAAGCCGATATGACTGCGCTGATGACTGATAGGAAAACCATTATGACTACGCTGATGAATGACATTAAAAGTCAAAATAATGATTTGAAAGCCGAAATAGCGACACAAAATAGTACATTAGATGAAATGATAGCCGCAATGGCCGCACAAAATAATGAGTTGAGGACTGAGATAGTTTCTCAAAAAGGTGACTTGAAAGCCGAAATGGCCGCGCAAAATAATGAGTTGAGAACGGAGATAGTTTCTCAAAAAGATGATTTGAAAGCCGATATGGCCGCCAAAAGTGATAAAATAGGTGACTTGAAAGCCGAAATGGCCGCCCAAAGCGATAAAATAGGTGACTTGAAAGCCGAAATGGCCGCACAAAATAATGAGTTGAGAACGGAGATAGTTTCTCAAAAAGATGATTTGAAAGCCGAAATAGCCGCACAAAATACTGAGATGAGAGCTGAAGTGGCTTTTCAAATTGATAAGTTTATTGATCAGTTCAAGGATAGTAAAACCGAACTCAATAGACAATGCAATAGTTTAAATGTTGAATTTGTCGGTGAAAAAGATGATCTTGATAGTGTTAAGTTAGATTGTAAACATGGAAAAGAAAAAGAGAAAGGCAACGCATATAAAAATGTGGATCTGCTACTGAAAATCAAGAATCGTAGAGATAGCGCAGATAATGCCTTTGACCACGCAACTACTGGTGATGCATGGCAGAGTGTCTATGTCGCTGGTGACATGTCTAGGAACTGTGAAGAACAATCACACAGATCAGAGAGCTGCGAGACTATACAGTACGCTTTGCACTTCAAAATACCTAGGTATACAAGTCTGGCACGATCTGAAGAGAGATCCACACGAAAGGTATTCTATTCCTCGCTCTCAGCAAAATGCGTCATGGACAATTATCGCAAAGGCAGAGTAACGAGTGGTAATGAAGGGGAACGAAACAGAGTTTACGTTTCGCAGAGTGGTCCGAGTAAAGAAGAGGCGTCCATTCATCATAGATACAAAGTGCCATTCGACTTTACCGCGGAAGTCGGAGAGATTTTTCCGAAGCATATAGCCACACTCGAATCGTTTATAGAAAGTGGGGATTTAAGGAAGAGGAATTCCGAAGGATGGCTTAGAAGCATAACAGGTGATGCTAGTAAAAGAGCTTCAGGCAGAGACAGTACTTCAAAGACTAACTTTTTGGATGAAACTAAGCCTCAGAGTTATGATCAGAGAGAAGTAAAGCTATCAGACAATCTCAACGAAACCATGCTGAATTTCTTTTCTGAACAGTCAATGCGCAGATTTGGACATTATAACCATTTAGATTATAAGGATATAGAAAAGTTTTATCACGATTACAAGAGCTCTAAAGTGGACAATATCATGTTACAAAACTCGTCGCTGATCTCCAGAATGAACAATTTGGCAATCATGACTGATGTTTCCCTGGCTAATTACAATGAGAGCTCCAAGAAACTGAATTCCGAAGAAACAGCAACTATGACCTCCTCGGGTCATGTGTTTTGCTGGAGACCCGAGTGGCGCCATCGGATGGTAGATAAATACGGTACAGGAGGTGTCGGCGACAAAGTGAGTCTTGTCTTGGCTCCTGCACTTGCTGCTTTAGGTCTCAAGGTCCCTATGATCTCCGGTCGTGCTCTCCAATTGACGGGAGATACTCTGTACAAATTGGAATCCATCCCTGGCTTCACAGTCGACTGCACTAAAGATAAAATCGAGCAGATGATGGAAGACGTCGGATGCTGCATCGTAGGACAGACAGAGGAGCTGGTGCCAACAGATAAGGAGATTTACCGCTGCAAGGATCTGATGGCTACCATAGATAGCGTTCCTCTAATGATATGCTCAATTGTGTCCAAAAAGCTGGCTGAAGGAGTGTGTGCTTTGGTTTATGATGTTGAATTCGGAAAAGGAGCTATTGATCTCATCAGTACAGAAGATGTTGCTGTTGATTTAGTTAAGAAAGTGGTTGCAGCATCACAAGCTCGTGGAATGAAGAGTTTGAGTTGTTCAGCTGTTATCAGCAACATGGATTCACCTCTTGAAAACTCTGTTGACAACTCTCTGGAAGTGATGGAAGCTGTTCAGTGTTTCCTTGGTAACGGATCCTTGGAACTGCAAGAGCTCGTCGAAGAGTTAGGAGGAGAACTTCTGCGTTTGGTGAACATTGTGGATAATAGGGTAGATGAAGCATCACGTGTCTGCAAGGTTCTGCATAACGGCAATGCTTTGAACAAGTTTCGTAACATGTTAATAGAACAAGGAGTATCTGAAGATGTTGCAAGCTGGCTATGTGAAGATAAAACAGAAAAAATATTGCTAGCAGCCCGACACATCACTGATTTCACTTATACAGGAGAAACAGGTGAGGTTGTCGGATTAGAAGCTGCAGTTCTAGCAAGAGTATGGAAGGAGGAGATGGACCGAAGCGCTAAAAAGAATTATGGAGCTGATATTATATTTGTGAAGCACCTTGGGGATCAAATTGAATCAGGTGAAATATGGCTGGAGGTTCATCACGACAGTTCTGAATTAAGTGAAAGTCAACTGACAAAAGGGTCAGACTGGAGGATGAAACTCCTCCCTAGATTTTATGTCACTAATGACTTTCATTCCTTGTTACTGTTGATAGAAGTAAAAATCCAAAGAAGAAAACTTTCGACAAAGAAGAAAACTTTTTACAGGTTTTGCACGAAAACTCTTAGTCGATTCTTCTCCCTGCAGAGACATAAACGTGTTCACAAGGGCTATAGGCCTTACACGTATTATATTTGTGGACGAGGCTTCAGTCAGAAAAGAAATCTAAGTCATAATGAGATTCGCTTTCATTTTGACACAGACGTGGAATATCGCATTCGTCGACGTCCAGCTACAAAGAGCAAGGTGGTTCACGTGGATCGTTTGACCCCGTTTCATCGAAGAACTGAAGAAACTTTGGAATCCAGAATTGTTCGGGACGAACAAGACCTAGGAAGGGGGCAGTGTTACGACAGAAGGAATCTGGCAACCGAAAGCAAAAAGTTTCAGCCAACGAATAAGAACTTTGGGAGAATTTGGAGAAGAAGAGTGGAGCGTTAACGGTCGTTGTATTGTAACGGTCGTTGTGTATTGTAACGGTCGGTGAGTTCGAAAATGGACGGTGAGCTGTTCTGGGACAGTGCGCGTAAGTATCAAGAAGTAACTTGATGTGTATACGCGGAAGGATAAAAGTGGGATCTTTTATCGTTAAGTATCAAGAAGTAACTTGATGTGTTGTGTATACGCGGAAGTATAAAAGTGGGAACTTTTATGGCTAACTTCGAATGTCTACACGGACTGTCTTTTTGTTCGGCTAGTGTGTGAAAAGTTATTAGCACAGGACGAGAATTGGTTTACGAGTGAAGATCTTCGGGTGACCTGGTAAATCAAGTAAAAGGTAGTATTTAGTAAAATACACAGAGCTGATATTGTGTGCTCTACGCAGGAAGATTGATGACTTGTGCATGTTAATAGTTGATTTGTTAATAAGATATTTCATCCATATTTCCTTTGTAACAATTTACCTTGTATTGAATTTGGTTTTGAAATATAGCTTTTAATACTCACGTTCAGTGGCCATCCATTTTTGTGATCCGCAACAATATATTAAAGGTAGACTCGAAATTTTCTGCATAGTATGATTTAAATAAGTACAGAATCAGCAGGTAACTCTTTTTTAGAAGTTAAAGAAGGAATTTCAGTATTAATTAAGAGAGGGGGGGGGGAAGCACCAGTCCGCAATGATGTTGGGAATGTCCCCTGAAAGAGTTCTGTTAAAGTAATCATCATATAAATTGGAGAGATATTCATTGTTATAAATAGTTTTAATATATGGCAGTCTATGGAAATGTTTATAGAAAGGATGGGTGGGGAGTTTGTAGTGTAATTTAAAAAAATATTTTGTTAGAAGAATATTATGTCTGATTTCGAAAGGTGGGATGGCTGTTTCTGCAATTACCGTAATCGTGGGGCAAGATTTTACGAGCCCCAAGGCAATTTTCAAACATTGATTCTGCAACGAGTTTAATTTTTTAAATTTTGAGAAGAGAGCTCCAGAAATAAATTCCAGACCAAATTCAATTTTAGGTCTTATGAGATTTTTATAAAGGTTATTAATTGTTGTTGCTGAGTGCCTTCATTTCTGAAGGCAAAATGTTTAATGCAGTTTAATCTTAAACCTGAAGTGTGATTATTATTAATATGATGATACCAATTTAATTTGGAGTCCAAGTGTATACCTAGAATTTGGCATTTATTTACTTGAGTTAAGTTTTCTGAATTTATGGATAATATAAATTTAGGGTTATAATTTTTTTTTTTTGTAAAATGGAATTATAAAAGTTTTTTTTTTATGTTGATTTCCAGATTCCATTTTAAGCAGTAGTCACAAAGTTTATTTAACTGCTTTTGCAAGTTTTCCTGCAACTTATATTCATTTTTTCCTGCTGACCAAAAAACAATGTCATCTGCATATCCTGTGAAATCAATTGACTTTTCAAATATTTCTTTCATATCGTGCAAATAAAAGTTAAATAAAATCGGGGATAAAATTGATCCCTGAGAAAGACCTTGTGTCATTTTGTAAATATCAGAAAGAGAATCTCCGATTTTGACTTGAATTAGTCTGTTACGTAATAAATTATATCAAAAGTTTAAAAACTTTGCACTTAAATTAGATTTAATTAGTTTTGTAAATAAACCATGTATAGAAACAGAGTCAAAAGCTTGGGTTAAATCTAATGAAGTTGCTAAAAGAACTTTTTTCTGTTTGAAAGCTGTGAAGATTTCATGTAAAAGTAGGGAGATGTTTTCCTTGGAGGAACGATTTTTCCTAAAGCCAAAGAAATTATAAGGGAAGAAGTCACCTGATTCAAAAAACCAGGAGAGTCTTTTAAAAACTAATCTCTCGAAAAGTTTAAGAGAGTTAGAAATTAAGGAGATAGGGCGGTATGAATTCAAAAGAGTTGGCAATTTGCCTGATTTAAGAATAAAAAAAAATATTATTTTTCTCCATTCTGGAGGAATACAATTATGTTCCCATATGTAGTTAAAAATATCTAATAATTTAAGTTTCCATTTATGTGGAAGATGAATAAAAAATTTATTTGAGATTAAATCAGCTCCAGGGGCTGATTTGGGATTTATTCTTTTGATAGCTATATTGAGTTCTGCTATGCTGAAAGGTTTATCCATTTGTGCATGAAAAGTTTTAATATTCCTTAATTGAGATTGCAATTCATGGTTGTTGGTGGGAACATCCTGTATAATTTTAAGATTAGCAGCAAAAAGCTCAGCAGTTTGTTTAAAATTAATATTGTTGTGTAAGCCAATTTCTGCCATTGGAATTTTTTGGGGTTTATCTGTGATAAGTTTTTTATATACCTTCCAGATGTTGGTTTTTGGAGACAGAGTAGTAAGATGAGAGATAAATTCTTTCCAGTTATCTCTGTATGCTTGTTTTAGTTTTTTTCGTACAGTTGCATTAATTTTCCTGTAAGACTCAATATCTGAGAAGTCTCTTGATCTTTTGGCCCTATTTTTTGCCTTCTTTTCTTAAGGCAACCAACCTATTCATATGCCAAAAGTTTTTATGTAATTTAGGAACTTTGTTATAAATAATTTGAAATGCCGACTTAGTGAGCGAAAAAACTTCATTAAAGAATTCGGAATAGCCGCCACCTAAATGTGACGGCGATGCACCATCAAGAATTTGGGAGAACAATCTCCAATTATTTAAATAGATTAATTTGTTAAAGTTTAACTTAAAATTTGATTTTATAATAATTGGATGATGATCGCTACCCCTGGTGTCTGGGAGCAGTGACCAGAATAAATTTTGACTGAGAATAGGAGAAATTAAGGTTAAATCAATTACAGAGCGTTGGTTTGCAGGATTCTCATGTGTAGAGATTTTTTAATTTAAAATGATAAAATCAGATTTTGTAATAAACTTACTTAAATGAAGATCTGCATAGTTAACAGTGTAAGAGAACCACGTTAGTAGTGGGAAAGTGGGGGTTCTAACTCAGTGGCGGGTCAATGTTAATCCTATGAGACCCGCCACCCATTTGTTTAACAGTGGCGGGTCAATGTTAATCCTATGGGACCCGCCACTCACGTGTTTCAAAGCGGAGGTGGGTCTTTCCTCCACACATACAGGTCAATATTTCCCCTCAATAATTTTCTTAATTTCAAATAATTTATTTTTAAATCAGAGATTTTCTTTTTTTTTCTTTTAATTATTTTTTTTTACCCAATAGTATTTTTTCTTTTTCTGCAGGACAGTCTTTTAAATCGTTTTCTGCGGGATAGTATATTAATCCGAAATTATATTATTCAGTTAAATTGGAGGTAATAATATATAACAGATGGTACTGGATAACAACTCGGTCATAATTTCCAGAGAAAACTATCTTGGTTTCTACCCTCATCCGAATTCCAGAGCCGCCATTTTGAATCCTGACGTCACACAGGCCGTGTCACTCATCTCGTAGTTAACAACTCTCATGGTCTCAGAATTCTCCATCGTAATTATGGAGCCATCTAGTGTGTAACGAACGTACCCATATTGAAAAAAAAACTCTTTGCCAGGCGAGCTTTGAACGCGTTATCTTATGGATCAGAAGCTTAATCTGCGAGCTAAAGCACCCGGCTACAGCTTGCTACTTACTCGGATTGCTTAGATGTGTCTGAAGTGGGGATAAGCGTTCTTTATTAAACAATCTCGGTTGGTTCTATTTC